>PVKZ01001315.1:260799-422329 GCA_004027375.1 Macroglossus sobrinus | reverse complement strand
GAGTTTATTTAACACAGCCTATTTATATCCTTGACAATGCATGAAAAACAAAACCCACACACCTGTAAACAATTGCTTGACATTTACCTAACTTCTCTCACCTATTTTCCATTAAGCCAAACTTCCTCCATCTTCACGGAGCCCGCCTGCTCTGCAAATTTCTAGTTTGCAGGCAACTTTAACCCAGTCTGTAGGGCCTCCAGCTGTAGGACATTTGGCAAGAATGTCTCCCAACAAAGAAAATAATCACTGGGAACATAACTTCAGTCTTGAAATACTGAAAGACATTTTATCAAGCTATTTATTTAACAATATTGAATGTCTGTACCATGGGTCAGGCACTACTTTAGTATTTGAGATACAGTAGTGAACAAAAAAGAAAATGTGTATGCTCAAATAAATCATTACTCATTTTGAAGTAGTACAATACTTAAGTAAATCAATAAAATCTATTTTCAGGGAGAGTTAAGATCTGTGAAGAAAAGTAAAGCATGTAGGAACACAGAGAGTTACCTAGGTATGTGGAATGCATTTTAGATATAGTGGTCAGGGAAGGCCTAACTGCTAGGTAGAGATTCAAAGGATTGGGTAAACAAGCAATGTAAATATCTGAGAAAAGATCACTGTAAACTTGGAGAACAGAAATTATAATAGGTAGGCAGCATCTTAAAATATATATATTTTTAATGTGCCATTTTTTTTCTGTGTTAGATTCAGCACAATGATATGGATATAGTACAATGATTAGACTTTTGTATAATTCACAAAGTGATCACCCCAATTACTCTAGCACCCAACTGGCACTGCATATAGTCATTAAAATATTGTTGACCATATTCTCTCTGTATTCCCCATCCCCATGATTGTTTTGTAACTACTAATTGGCACTTCTTCATTCCTTCATTTTTTTCACCCAGCTTCCCAACTGCCCTCCCATATGGTAATCACCAGGTTGTTCTCTGTATCTATGAGTATCTTTTATTTGATTTGTTTATTTTGTTTCTTCAATTCCACACAGAAGTAAAATAATATGCCATTTGTCTGTCTCTGATTTATTTCACCCAGCATAATAACCTCTAGGTCCATTCATGTTGTTGCAAATGGTAAGATTTCGTTTTTTTACTGACTAATATTCCATTGTGTATATATATAGCACCTCTTCTTTATCCAGTTATCTATTGATGGGCACTTAGATTGCTTCCATATCTTGGTTATTGTAAAGTGCTATAGTGAACATAGTGGTGCATATCTTTTCAAGTTAGTGTTTGTTTATTTTGTTGTTGTTGTTGTTGTTGTTGTTTTGATAAATACCCAAAAATGCAGTTGCTGGATCAAAGGGGAGTTCTATTTTTAATTTTTTGAGGAACCTCAAGCTGTATTTATTAGTGGCTGTTCTAATTTGCAATCTCACCAACACGATGCAAGGGTTTCCTTTTCTCCACATTCTTGGTAACACTTTATTATTTTTTTATTTACTTATGATGTCCATTCTGACAAGTGTGAGGTGATATCTTATTGTTTTAATCTGCATTTCTCTGATGATTTGTAACATTGAACATTTTTTAATATTTTTATTGTCCACCTATATGTCCTCTTTGAAGAAATACCTATTCAAGTCCTTTACCCATTTTTTTTAATTGGATTGTTTGGGTTTGTTTGGTGTTAAATTGTATGAGTTCTTTATACATTTTGAATACTAACCTCTTATTGGATGTATCATAGGTAAATATCTTGTCCCATTAGTAGGTGTCTTTTCATTTTGTTAATGGTTTTCATTGCTGTGCAAAAACTTTTTAGTTTGATGTAGTCTCATTTTTTTTTGTTTACCTGTCTTTGGAGATATATTAAAAATATATATGATAAAAAGCAATATCAGAGTTTACTGCCTATTTTTTCTTCTAGGTGTTTTATGGTTATGAGTCTTACATTTAAGTCTTTAATCCCTTTTGAATTTATTCTTGTATATGGTGTAAGAAGGTGGTTCAGTTTTGTTTGTTTTCATGTGTCTGTCCAATTTTCCCAACACCATTTGTTAAAAAGATTATATTTACTCCATTGTATATTCCTGCCTCCTTCTCCATAGATTAAATTGCTATATAGGAGTGGGTTTTTCTGGGCTCTATTTTGTTGCACTGATCTATGTGTCTCTTTTTATGCCAGTTTCATGCTGCTGTGATTACTATTATCTTGTAGTATAAATTGACATGAGATAGTGTGATATGTCCAACTTTGTTCTTCTTTCTCAAGACTGCCATGGCTACTTGGGATCTTTAATGGTTTCATATAAATTTGGGGGTTATTGGTTCTACTTCTGTGAATGATGTCATTGGTATTTTGATAAGGATTGTATTGAATCCAAAGATCACTTTGGGTAGTATGGATGTGTTAACAAAGTAAATTCTTTCTATAATGAGCATGATATATGCTTCCATTCTTTTTGTATCTTCTTCAATTTTTTTTTCAATGACATAATTTTCTAAGCATATGTCTTTTACATCCTTGGTTAAATTGATTCTCAGTTTTTTTTTAAATGCAATTGTAAATGGAATTATTTCTTAATTATTCTTTCTGATAATACATCACTGGTGTATAAAAATGCAACCAATTTTTGAATACTAATTTCATATCCTCCTCCTTGACTGAATTCATTTATTAGTTCTAACAGTTTTTTTTTTGTGAAATCTTTAGAGTTCTCTATATACAGTGTTATGTCTTCTGTAAATAATGACAGTTTTACTTCTTCCTCTCCAATTTGGCTGCCTTTTATTGATCTTTCTTGTTTGATTGCTGTAGCTAGGACTTCCATTAATTCTATTGAATAAGAGTAGTGAAAGTGGATATTCTTGTCTTGTTCCCAGTACTAAGAAAAACACTTTTAGCTTTCCCCTGCTGAATGATGTTAGCTGTGGGTTTGCATATATGACCTTTATTATGATGAGATATGTTACCTCTATTTCCACTTTGCTGGGAATTTTTATTATAAATGGAAGCTGGACTTTGTCAAATGCTTTTTCTGCATCTATTGACATGATCATATGATTTTTATTTTTCAACTTGTTAATGTGATGTATCACATTACTTGATTTGAAGATATGAAAACAACCCTGCAACAATGGAATAAATACAACTTGCTCATGGTGTATGACATTTTTGATGTATTACTAAATCCAGTTTACTAATATTATGTTGAGAATGTTTTGCATTTATGTTCATCAGGGATATTGGTGTATAATTTTTTTAATGTTTTTGACTGCTTATAGAATCAGTAATGGTGGCCTCATAAAATGAGACTGAGAGACCCCCGCCTCTTGAATTTTTTGGATAGTTTGAGAAGAATAGGCATTAATTTTTCCTTGAATGTTTGATAAAATTCACCTATAAAGCCATTCAGTCCAGGACTTTTGTTTTGGGAGAGTTTTTTTGATTACTGATTCAGTTTTATTGGTAGTAATCAGTTCAGATGGTATGTTTCTTCTTGACTCAGTCTTGGGAGATCGTATGTTTCCAGGAATGTATTCATTTCTTCCAGATTGTCCAATTTGTTGGCATATAATTGCTCATAGTATTCTTTATATTTCTTTGAAGTCTGTTGTCATTCCCCCTCTTTAATTTCTGATTGCATTTATTTGGGTCCTCTCTTTTTCTGGATGCATCTGGTTAAACACTTATTTTGTTTCTTTTCAAAGACCAGTTATTTGTTTTATTGATGTTCTGTATTGTTTTTCTTGTTCTTATTTTGTTTATTTTAGCTCTGATCTTTATTATTTTCTTTCTTCTCCTCACTTTGGGTTTTTATTTACTGTCCTTTTTCCAGTTTGTTTAAGTATAAGATTAGTTTATTTAAGATTTTTCTTGTTTCTTAAGATAGGCCTGTATTGTTTGCTATAAATTTTTCTCCTATCACTGCTTTTGTGTTTTTTTTTTGCCATAGATTTTGGGTCATTGTGTTCTCATTTTTATTTGTCTCAAGGTATCTTTTAATTTCTTTCTTGATCTTATTGTTAACCCATTCATTGTTCAGTAGCATGCTATTTAGCTCCATGTATTTATGTATTTTCCAGTTTTTTTTATCTTGTAATTGATTCTTAGTTTCACACTGTTATAATTAAAGAAAATGCTTGATATGATTTCAATCTTCTTAAATTTATTGAGACTTGCTTTGTGGCATAATATGTGGCCTATCATGGAAAATGTTTCACGTGTACTTGAGAAGAATGTATATTCTATTTCTTTGGGGTAGAACATTCTAAAAATATCAATTAAATTTATCTGGTCTAGTATGTTATTTAAGTCTGCTTTTTTCTTGCTGATTTTCTGTCTGGAAAATCTTTCCATTGGTGTCAATGATGTGTTGGTCTCCTACTATTGAGTGTATTACCATCTATCTCTCTCTTTATGTAGGTTCCTATTTGCTTTATATGTTTAGGTGCTCCTATATTCGTTGTATGTTTGTTTGCTAGGGTTATGATTTCTTGTTGTATTGTTCCTTTTATTATTATGTAATGCCCTTCTTTGACTATTATTATAGTTTTTGTTTTAGTATATTTTATATGAGATAAGTATTGCTACTCCAGCTTCTTTTTTATTTCCATTTGCATGAAGTATTTTTTTTTTCATTTCTTTACTTTCAGTGTGTGTGTGTGTGTGTCTTTTGATCGGAAAGTGGATCTCTTATAGACAGCATACGTATGGGTCTTGTTTCCTTGTCCATTCAGCTATCCTATGTGTTTTGACTGGATCATTTAATCCATTTACATTTAAAGTGATTATCAATAGGTACATATTTATTACCATTTTATTTTTTATATTTGTGTATTGTTTGTGTTTGTTTTCCTCTTTCTTCCTCTTAAAGAAATTTCTTCAACATTTCCTGTAATACTGGCTTGATGATGATAAATTTCTTTAGCTATTTTCTGTCAGGGAATCTCTTTATCTCATCTTCAATTTTAATTGATAGCCTTGCTGGATAGAGTAGTCTTTCTTTTTGTAGGTCTTTACTTTTCATCACTTTGAATATTTCATACCAGTTTCTTCTGGCCTGCAACATTTATGTTGAAAAATCAGCTGACAGTCTCATGGGAGCTTTCTTGTAAGTAACTAGTTTCCTTTCTCTTGCTGTTTTTAAGATACTCTTGTTGTCTTTAACCTTTGAAATTTTAATTATGATGTACCTTGGTGTAGACCTCTTTGGGTTCCTTTTTTTTTAGATTCTTTGTGCTTCCTGGACTTGTATATCTAATTCCTTCACCAGGCTAGGAAAGTTTTCTGTCATCATTTCTTCAACTAAGTTCTCAATCCTTTGTTTATTCTCTTCTCCTTCCTGTACCCCTATGATGTAAATGTTGGTATGCTTGATATTGTCCCAGAGATCTCTTAAACTTTCCTCATTTTTTTAAATTCTTTCTTTTTTTCTTTTTGCTGTTCCAATCAGGTGTTTTCTGCTACTTTGTCTTCCAAATCACTGATTTAATTCTCTGCTTCATGTAATCTACTGTTGATTTTTTCTTTATTTCAATTATCGTATTCATTTCTATTTTTTTTATGATTTCCATGTCCCTTTTTATACTTACTATCCCTTTGTTAAAGTTCTCATTGAGATCATCTATTATTCCACTAAGTTCATTGAGCATCCTTATAATCATGTTTTGAACTCTGTATCTGGTAGGTTATTTGCCTCATTTTGTTTAGTTCTTTTACTGGAGTTCCTCCTGTTGTTTTATTTGTGACATTTTTGTTTGTTTGTTTGTTTTGTTTTCTCATTTTAGTTGCCTGTATGTGTTCATTTCTATGTATGAGGTAAATTTATTACATCTCTCAGCTTTGGTCAGGTAGTCTCATGTCATAGGTGTCCTATATGGCCCAGTGGCACAGTCTCTCTGATCACCTGCATTGGGGGCTTAGAGAATATTTTTTGTGTGTGTGAATTCTGTGTATTCTCCTGTTGTACCTAAAACTTGATTGCTGTTAACACATCAGTAATGGGATTGACTCTCAGGCTGACTGGCTGTGAAAATTTATAAACTTCTGTGTGTGGCTGACTCTGAGGAATGGGATTTACCCTAGTGGGATCATGTGCCAGTTGAAACCACACTTTGGATATGCCATTGTGACACTAGTCAGATGGTATTCTGTAGTGATCTGATATCAGTTTCTGGGCCTGTTGCTTTTGTAGTCTTGGGAGGAGCTCTAATGCAAGCCAAGGTCAGATGCTGCTTGTGACCCCTTGGGGCTACCTGGTAGGACCTACAAAGTGATCTGTGAGTAGTCACTGCCTTTGTTGGATCTGGATTCAAGTGGGAGAAACCATGCTGCAAACTGAAGTCATATGCCTCCAGTACCGGTCCTAGGACAGCTTAGCAAAAGGTCTGGTGCACCCCAAGGCCTGAGAGTTCCTGCCAGCTGTCCATAAACGGTTTGTGACTTGGGTGGGGTGTAGACTCAAACAATCACAAGGTAAAGTAAGTAGATTTTACTGAGCTAATACTGATTTGGATTTAGTGCCAATTCTGAGCCTGTGGCCTCTAGCAAAAGTATCACATCACACCGAGGTCAGCTACTGACAATCTCAGGCCTGCAGACACCTGAAATTAGCCTAAGAGGTACTGCAGCTTGGCTGCCCACCACCACAGATTTCTCCCAAGATGCACAGGTCATGGGCAAGAAACAGGAGCCAGGGACCATTGATTTCTATCAAATGCACCACTTATTGAGAGTGCAGGGGCCATTGTTAGTCAACAAGCCTCCTACAGGCTATTTGTGAGCTGGATGGGGCAGGGTCTCAGGGAGTCATGGGGTGGAGTGAGCCAGTCTCAGTGGGTCAATGCAGATTCAAATCTGGCCATTTGGGGAGAGGGTTCAACTTAGGCAAGGTGGTGTTTGCTTGTAGTTTGAACTGAAGTTAATCCCAACGAAAGAACAATGGTAGCTGTTCCTCAGCCCTCTCTGTGATGCTACACATCTCAGTCCCTCTTTGTATGTCTCATGTGCCTCTAGAGGTGCTGACACTTTTCCAGAGCCCAGAGCAAGTGTCTGCAAGCGAGTGAGTCTATGCATGGGCCCTTCAAGGGAGATGCCTGAGTCTTCAGTTTCTCTACATCTCACCTGGATGGTCAGAATCCTACTGATATTCAGTCAGATTTTGTTGGAATCCCTCTTCCTGGTATTGAAACCCTGGGCCAGGGAGCCCCATGTAGGGTAAGGTCTTCTCACTCCTTCAGGGGGACTTCTACAGTCACAACCACCATCTCGGTGCTCAACTGCCATACATGGGTCCTGACTGGTCTGTTTTGCATCTCTGCCTCTCCTCTTGGTCTAAATGTGGGCTCTTCCTTATCCTTATACCTTCAGTTATATATAATATATTTAAGTAGACTTTAGCCGGTTCTCGCAAAGTTTATATAGCCAGTCATCTTGCTCTGAAAAAAAAAGTCAGAAATATTCTTGAAAGATATGCTATAGCCATATCAAGTAAGATTTCAAAGGCCATGTTGACTTTGGGTTTCAATTAAAATATAATCAGATGTTTATTAATTTCTATGGTTGCGGTGAAAACTTACCAAAAATGTAGAAGACTATGGTTAAGTGTTCAGTTTCTACCTTGTTCCATGTGCACTAGAGAAAAATGTATAAGCAGCTGTTTTGGGGTGAAAGGTTCTGTAAATGTCAATTATGTCCAGTTGGTCTAATGTGTCATTTAAGAATGTTATTTCTTTATTTATTTTCTGTTTGGATTATCTGTCCATATTCGACAGTGGGGTATTTAGGTTCCCTACTACAATAATATTTTGGTCTGTTTCTCCCTTTAGTTCTGTTGGTACTTGCTTTAAATATTTTGAGGCTCACTGATTGAGAGTATAGATATTAATAAGTATTACGTCTCCTTGGTGTATGATTACCTTTATCATTATGAAGTGTCCCTCAATATCTTTCTTTACCTTTTTTTAATTCGAAGGCTATTTTGTCCGATATTAGTACCGATACTACCACTTTTCTCTGAAAAACATTTGCTTGAAATGTCATTTTCCACCCTTTTGCTTTGAGTCTATATTTGTCTTTGTAACTAAGATGTGTCTTCTGGAGGCAGCTTATGATTGGGTTTTGTATTTTGATCCAGTCTGCAATTCCATGCCTTTTTATTGATGAGTTGAATCCATTTACATTTAGAGTGATTATTGAAATATGAGTTTTTTTTTCTGGTAACTCAGTGCTTTTATTGCTTCCTTGTCCTTGTATGTTTGTTTATTTGTTTGTTTGTTTTGTTGTTCTTTTTTAAGGGTTGGGTTTTGTAAATTTTTTTCTCTGGTCCTTCTTGTTTTATGTTCTATACTTCAGTTCTGAACCATTGGTGTATGATTACCATAACAAATTTGTAAAGGATAGTTATATATATATATATATATATATATATATATATATATATATATATATATATATATAGTCGTCTATTTTCTTTTGCATGTATATTATCTCCATTACCCTTTGCAAATGTGGATCTTTGAATCCTCCCCTTTTCAGACATTGTTGTCTCAATTTGTTTTTATGTATGCTAAACATTCATTACTATCTTGTTTTAGCAAATTTCTTTTTTATTGTTTAAGCTTATAATGTCCTGTTCTTAGTAAGGGTTGCACTCTTCTGCTTCTATCTGCCTGTTAGTCACCTTACTTCTAGTTATGTAATTTTTGGCATTTTTTTTTAGGTTAGCTGACCCCTTTCAGTATTTCCTGTAGTGTAGGCTTCATAGTGAATCGTTCCTCAATTTTTGTAGGTCTGGAAAGTTCTTAATTTCTCTAAATGAGAGCTTACCTAGATACATTATTCTAGGATGGTAGTTCATTTCACATAATAGTTTAAATATATGATTCCATTTCTTTCTGGCTTGTAAGATTTGCACTGAGAAGTCCAACAGTAATCTCATGAATTTACCTTCATTAGTTACTGTTTTGTTCCCCCTGGCTGCCTTGAGAATTCTGTGTTTTTCATTGATTTTTGATCATTTTAATACATTGTGACTGGTGAAGGCCTTTTCGGGTTGAGATAATTGGGTGTTCTGTTGACTTTTTGAATTCCAAGCTCCAGCTCATTCCATAGATTTGGGAAATTCTATGGAATTTCCCAAACTCTTTGTCTGAAAATGCTTTCTATTTCCTGCTCCTTTTCCTTGCCTTCGATAATGCCCAGTATTTTTATGTTTCTTCTCCTGATGGTATTGTCTAGTTCTTTTTTTTCTCTTTTATTCTTTTTAATTCTTTGAGTTCTCTCTTCTTTCTTCTAATTTATTTCTAAGGGTAGGATGAAGTGCGTAAAGGAGATCAAATATATGGTAGCCAATGGAAACTGGACTTTGGATGCTAAAGAAACAATAGAATATACAGATGTCAAATGTTAATGTACACCTGAAAATTATATAATTGTATTAACCACTGTTACCTCAATAAAATTAATTTAAAAATATTATAGAAAAAGTTTACATATTTTAAAGTTTTTTTTGTAAATAGGGAAATGTATAAATAGATATATTAGAAAAAAACTATTTCTATCTATATTCAATCATAAAAAATTGACAATATCGTTTGGACACTTTAACATGCTAGTGTCAATAATTGATAAAACAACTAAACAAAAAAATCAATAAAGATACAGAAATCTTAAGCAACAATATTAACTAAACTGATGTGATATATATAAAACACTCTACTCAACAACAGTAGAAAACATATGCTTCTCAAGTGTCTTTTTCAGGATTAGCATTTGCTCTTCCAAAAGCAAATGTCAACTATATATGAGAAATGAAATCATACAAAGTCTGCTCTCCAACAACAAAAGGATTAAATTCACAAAATTTAAGAAAAAGTTTTAAATCAATAGCCTATCCTTCTAACTTAAACTATAAAAATAAGTGCATACTAAACAAAAGTGTAAAATCAATAAAATATATAACAGAAAAGCAATAAAATTCAATTCAATTAAAAGTCTATTCTGTCAAAACATAAAAAGTTTAATAAACCTTTACCTAAACTGTCAAATGAATAAAGAAGACATAGATTAACAAAGCAGACATAAAAAATGTGACATTGATACTAACCTTATAGAAATTAAAATAATTTTAATAAAATACTATAAACAACTTTTGCCAACAAATTATACAACTATTTGAAATGGATACATTCTTAGAGAAAAACAAATTAGCAAATTTCATTCAATTGAAATAAAAAATCCAAATAGACATATAATAGTAAGAAAAAATGGAAATCAAAAATCTGTCCAGACAGATTAATTCTTTCAAATATTTCAAGAAGGGATATTACCAACTTTCAGATCCTTTTCTAGAAAATAAAAATGGAAACAATACTTTTTAACTTATTTTGATAGGCCACTTTACCCTAACACAGTAGCAATGCAAAGACATCACAAGAAAAGAAAACTGTAAGAGAAGAACATCACCATTACAGAGGCATAAGATGTCCCTTGAGTTTGTCTCCACACTCAACAACAAAATTTCAGCATCCACACAAGAACAAAAGTGCCTTTGTGAGAGTTGTTGGATCTAGCAACATATGCCGAGGGACATAGAAGGAGTCTTACACATTTGTGCATCAGGTAATAGGCAGACAGGCCTTTATTCCAGTTATGGATCGTGCAGTAACACATAGACTATTTCCAGCGCTCATTGATCATGGTCTGGGAACACCTGGAGAACATTGACTTGGGAAGTCACTTATGGATAAGATAATCACAGTGGAAGTCCAGGTTTCAAGTGAAAAATTCCCAGAACTTTATTGGAGCAAAAAATAAAATAAAATAAAATGAATTTGAAAGCATTAGAGTCATAAAAGAAATAGCTTGATTTTACCCACATCACCTCTCTCCTAAAGAGACACAGCTTAGGGTCAAGTTAGACATTCTCAGCTTATAATTTCTCCTACAGAGAAAAAGTAGAGTGAGTAGTGAAAACCTGGCTCCCTCAGTTGTGTGGGATGCTACCAAAGAGACTTATTTTTCTCACACAGCATCCAGAATACTAAATTGGGAGCTCTATGCCTGGAGAAAGGGAAGAGATCATGAGAGCAGCAGATAAGATTTTCAGAGGTTATTAACGTGACATCGTCCCTACTGATTGCATTGGGACACTATCAGAAATTCCACCCATGAGCACTGGGAAAGCCTCACTCACTTTGTGGCCAGTTACCTATGTCCAATCCCGAGGGCAGCAGTGAAAGCAAGCTTTGGGAACACGTGCATAAGGCTGGCCAAGGTCTATGGACAGGGAGAAAATACAAACTTGAGTTGTAGTGCCACCTTCAGGAAAACAAAAGAGAGACTAAAAGCAGCCAGCCTGAAACATTGTAAAATCAGAAGAAAATATGTAAGTTTAAGAATTCTGCCACAAAAGGGAGCAAGAATCATTGAGCAGGTATGTTCTTATAAGGTCAGAGAAAGCCTCAGAATCTCGAGCAGGTCTGACAGAAGTATACTGCCTCTGAAAGCAGTAAAGAGGAAGAGATGTCTGCTACTTTAAATTCAAAGACAAACAATGCAAGGCCCCAAGAAACATGGCAAAAATATATAATAATACCAAAGGATTACAATAATCCTTTGGAGATTGAACCTAAAGACAAAGAAATCTAAGATTTACTCATAAAAAAAGAAAGACCTTAAGGGCATTATGTTAAGTAAAATAAGTCAGAGAGAAAAAGACAAATGCCGTATGATTTTATTTTTATGTAGAATCTAAAACAAACAAACAAAAAACAAACTCAGAAAAAAAGATTAGATTTGAGTTTACCAGAGGCAGGAGGTAGAGAGTGGGGTATTTGATGACGGCTGTCAAATGTACATTCTTCAAGTTCTAAGACAAATAAGTACTGAGGAGGTATTGTACATGATGTACATGATGAATATAGTTAATACTGCTATATAGTATATTTAAAAGTTGTAAAGAGTGAATTCTAAAATTTCTCAATTTAAGGAAAAGAAATTTGTAGCTAGCTGAGAAGGATGTTACATAAACATATTATGATAATCATTTCACAATATATGTGAAATCATTATGTGGTACACCTTAAACTTATACAGATCTATGTAAAAATTATGTCAATAAAACTGGAGAGGAAAATAGTTTTAAAATAGCTGATTGAGAGAAACAGTGAGCTACAAGAAATAACAGAAAGATAAACAAAGTCATGAAAACAATACATGAACAAAATAAAGAAATTTAACAGAGACAGAAATCATTTTGAAAAAAACAGACATTCTGGAGCTAAGAAATTAAAAAAATAATTTTTTTAAATGCAATTGTGAGCACAAACAACAGAACTGACAAAACAGAAGAATCTGTGTGTGAGAATCTGTGTGTATCAGATAAGAACAAAGGAGCAAAAAAAGCCTATGTGAACTATAGAAAATTATTTAAAAAAAAAAAAACAGTATGGAAACTATCAGAATTCCAGGAGAGAGTAAAACGGAAGAGGGCAGAAAGTTCATTTAAAGAAATAATGGCTGAAGACTTCACAAATCTGGGAAGATTCTTAGATATCCATGTTTGTGAAACATAAGACGCCAAACAAAATAAACTTAAAAAGTCAAAAATCAAAGGAAAGAAAAAAAATCCTTAAAAGTAGCAAGAGAAACAAAGATTGTAAACTGTAATAGCACCCCCATTAGGCTATCAGCTGATTTCTGAGCAGAAACCTTATAGGCCAGCAGAGAATGGAATAATATATTTAAAGTGCTGAAAGCAAACAAACAAAAAACTGGCAACCAAGAATTTTCTATCCAGAAAATTTATTGTTTAGAAATGAAGGAGAAATAAAGACTTCCCAGACAAAAAAAAAAAAAAAAAAAAAAAAAAAAAAAAAAAAAAAAAAAAAAAAAAAAAAAAAAAAAAAAAAAAAAAAAAAAAAAAAAAAAAAAAAAAAAAAAAAAAAAAAAAAAAAAAAAAAAAAAAAAAAAAAAGCTGAGGGAATTTATCACCAGTAGACCTGCCTTATAAGAAATGCTGAAAGGAGTCCTTCAAGCTGAAATAAAAAGAAACTAATTAGTAATGTGAAAACTTATAAAACTGTGCAACACGCAAATAAAGGTAAACATGTAGTCAAATTCAGAATTCTATAATAATGTAATACTATGATATTTTAACTACTTAATTGTGGTATAAAAAATTAAAAAGTATTAAAATAACTATAGCTACTATAAGTTGTTTATAAATACACAATATAAAAGGTAAATTGTGATATCAAAAACATAGAACAGGGAGAACTGATATGCTAACAAAGTTGTTATCAGTGTAAAATAGACAGTTACATCTATATAAATGTTTTATGTAAGCCTCATGATAATCACAGAACAAAACCTACAATAGATTCACAAAAGATTAAGAAAGAGGAACCATAGCATACCACTATGGGAAATCAAAAATTCACAGAGAATGGTGTTAAGAGAATAATAAAGAAACAAGGAAACTATAAAATGTCCAAAAATAATAAGATGGCATTAGTACATCTTTATCTATTAATAATTAATCTAATTATAAATGGATTGAATTATCCAGTCAGGTAAGGCATAGAACGTCTGGATAGAGAATAAATAAACTAATTAATTAATTTATTTTTATAACTAATAACTATATGCTGCCTAAAAGATACTCACTTTAACTTTAAGGACACACATGGGCTCAAAGTGAAAAGACATTAAATGATATTCCACTCAAGGAGAAACCAAAAGAGAGTAGGGGTAGGTATACTTATATCAGTCCACATAGATTAAGCCAAAAATTGTAACACAAGACAAATAAAGTCATTATATAATGATAAAGAGGTCAATACAGCACAATGATATAACAATCATAAATATATACACCTCAAACAGCAAAGTACTTAACTATATTAAGCAAATATTAGCAGATCTAAAAAGAGAACTAGAGGATATAATATTATACAATTTGAATAATAATAAATAGGTCATCTAGACAGAACATTTAAAAAGAAACATTGGACTTGAACCATACTTTAGACCAAATAGACTCAACAGAAAATATTTAAAACATTCCATCCAACATTATTAAAATACACATTCTTCTTAGTCACACATGAAACATTCTCCAGGATAGTTTATATGTTAGGTTACAAAACAAGTATTAGCTGATTTAAAGCAACTGAAACCATCCCAAATATCATTCCCGACCACAATGGTAGAAACTAGAAATTAATAACAAGAGTAAAACTACAAAATATATAGATATATGGATATTAATCAACATAATCTTGAACAACCACTGGAGAAGAAAAAAAATTAAATATATATATATATATATATATATATATATATATATATATATATCTTGAAACAGGTGAAAATGAAAACACACTTATACATTTATGAAAACCTATGGGTGCCCCGACCCGCAGGGCAAAACAATGCAGGGCGAGGAGGAACCTGTGGAGGATGAAAGTAGGAAAGGAGACACAAAGAAATGGAGGCAAGACAGGGTTCTGATCAAGCCTAGTTTATTGTAGGTAGGGGTAGAGTATATAAAGGGGAGGATTTGCATAATCACGGTTGCCTTGGATACCGAACTGCAGAACATTCCATTTCCTTATATGACCCAAAAATGCAAAAGGGTCCCGGGAGAGGAGGGGGCTGCAAGGTCAGATTAGTTTAAGCAAATGGCTCAAGGGGCCCAGTGCAAGTCAGGGCATGTCAGGGCAACTGACTTTATGCTGTCTATCCTATCAGATAGCACAGGGCGAGGCGGACCCTGTCCCAAGGCAAAGTTGCCTAGATCTCAGGTATGAGAGCCTTGATAAGAACGGCTCCCGACATATGGGGTTCTTAAAAAGCAATTCTAAAAGAAAACATTTTAACAATAAGTGCCCATATTAAGAAAAAAAAAAGATCTCAAAAAATAATCTAACTTTACACTTCAAGACATTAGAAAAGAAAAAAAAATAAGCCCTAAATTAGCACAAGGAAGGAAATAACAAAGATCAGAGCAGATACATGAAATAGAGAATAGAAAACACTAGAAAAGATCAACAAAACTAAGAGTTAGTTCTTTGAAAAGGCATACACGATTGACAAATTTTTAGCTAGATTAATAAAGAAAAAGAGATGACCCAAATAAAATTATAAATAAAAAATGATATCATAAATAATAATACTAAAATACAATGGATTATAATAGGCTACTATGAAAACTTATATACCAATAAATTAAAGAACCTAGAAGAAATGTATAAATTCCTAAAAACATATAACTTACCGAGGCCATACCATGACGTAATAGAAAATCTGAGCAGATCAAGAGCACATATGGACGCTGGATTAATAACATAGACCTCTTCTCAAAGAAAAGCCCAAGACTGAATGGTTTCACTGGTGAATTCTACTAAACATTTGACGAATTAATGTCAATCCTCTCAAATTCTCAAAAAATTAAAGAAAAAAAAATATTCTCAAGCTCATTTTATGAAGCCAGTAGTACCCTATCAAAGCCAGATAAAAACACTACAGAAAAAGAAAACTGTAGTCTAATGTCCCCGATAAACATAGATACAAAAAGTCTTAACAAAATTCCAGCACATCAAATTTATAAGACATTAAAAGGGTTATACACCATGATCAAATGGGACTCATCCCTGGGATGCCAGGATGGCTCAACACCTACAAATCAATAAATGTGATACATCACAATAAAAGAATGAAATAAAAAAATTATATACTTATCTTAATAGATGCAAAAAATAGAATTTAACAAAATTCAACATTTATTCATAATAAAAACTCTCAATGAATTTGGTATAGAAAGAGTGTAACTCAACATTAAACAGGCCATTAATGACAAGCCCGCAGCTAACATCTTAATGGAGAGAGGTTGAATGATTTTCCTCTAGAATAAGGAACAAGAAAAAGGTACCCACTCTCAGCTCTCCTATACCACATATTACAGAAGGTGCTAGGTGAAAAAAAAGAAAAAAGAAAAAAAAAAGAAAAGAAAAGTAATAAAAGAAAACAATTAAGAGAAAATAAATAAGCATGCAAATTGGAAAAGAAGTAAAACTGATTCTGCAAATATCATGATTGTATATATAAAAAATTCTAAAAAGTTCACCAAAAAACTTTAGAACTAATAAACAAATTTAGTAAAATTGCAGGTTACAAAATCAGCATACAATTTAGTTGCATTTCTGTAAACTAAAAACAAATTATCTGAAAAAAAATAAAATAATCACATTTATAAAAACATCAAAAACAATAAAATAGTCAGTTATAATCCTAACTAAGGAAGTAAAAGATATGTGCACTGAAAATATAAAACTTTAGTGAAAGAAATTGAAGATACAAATAAATTAATAAATATTTTATGTTCATCGATTGGACAAATTAATATTGTTAAGATGTTCAGACTACCCAAAACCTTCTCTATGATGATTATATTTTTATTTTTCACAGAAATAGGGAAAAAATTATTTGTATAGAACCACCAAAGACCTCAAAAATCAACACAGTACTGAGAAAAAAAGGGAACAAATTCATCACATTTCCCATTTTTAAATATACTGCACAGCTGAAATAATCAAAACAGTGTGTTACTGGCATAAAAACATATACTAAAAGAACCAAATTGAAAGTCCATAAATACACCCATGCATATATAGTCAACTGATATTTGATGAGGGAGCCAAGGATACTAAAAGGAAAATTTAAGTTCCAAATGGTATTGAAAAAACTGGATCTCCATGATCAGAAGAAAAATGGACCCCTATCTTACATGACCTGGAACAATTAATTCAAAATAGATTAAAGAGTTGAAAGTAAGACCTGAAACCATAAAACTTCTTAAAGAAAACATTTTCCTGACATTGGTCTTGGCAGTAGTTTCACAGATATAACACCGAAAACAAAGGCAACAAAAGCAAACTAAGCAAGTGAGACTATGAAACTAAAAAGCTTCTATACTTTAAAGGAAATGATCAACAAAATGGAAAAGTAAAGTACAAATGGAATGCAATATTTGAAAACTATATATCTGGTAAGGGGTTAATATATAAAACTTATAAAGAACTCATAAACTTAATAGCCAGTAAACATAACATTCAATTTAAAAAAATGGGCAATGGTCATAAATGGACATTTTACCAAAGTAGATATTCAAGTGTCCAACAGGTACAAAAATAGGTGCTAAAAAGCACTAATCTTTAGGGAAATGCAAATAAAAACCACAATGTGATATTACCTCATACTTGTTAGAATGGCTATAATAAAAAAGACAAGAGATAAGAAATAATGACAAGGTTGTTAAGGAAAGGGAACCCTTGTGAATGGTTATTGGGAAAGTAAATTGGTACAGGCACTATGAAAAACAGTGTGAAGTTTCTCAAGAAATTAAAAATAGAGCTACTATATGATTCAGCGATCCTATTTCCAGGTATATATCCAAAGGAAATGGAAACAGCATCTGAGAGAGATACCTATACTCTCATGTTATATGAAGTTTTATTCACAATAACCAAGACATGGTAAGAACCTACATGTTCATCAATAGATAAATGGGTAAAGAAAATGTGGTGTATATCTATATATACAATGAAATATTATTCAACCATGAGAAAGATTGAAGTCCTGTCATTTTCAACAATGTGGATGGACCTTGAGGACATTATGGTAAGTAAAATAAGTCAGACAGGGAAAGAAAAAAAACAAACAACTTCATGATCTTATTAATATGTTAAATCTAAAATAGCCCAATCAGAAACTGAAATTTGAATGGTAGTTATCAGCAGTTGAGGGTCAGGGAAATGGAAGATGTTGGTGAAAACATACAAACCTTTGGTTAGAAGATGAATAAGTTTCAGGGATCTAATGCCCAGTATGATGATTAAAGTTAGAAATACAGTTAACTCTCAAACAACATGGTTTTGAACTACACAGGTTCACTTATATACAGATTTTTTTTTAATTGACCCATGCAGTTCAAACCTTTTGTTCAAGGGTCAACTCCGTAGTTGGAAATCTGCATACGCTAAGGATCTATTATAATTATACACAGATTTTTGACTGTGTGGGAAGTCAACACCCTTTACCCCTGCACTTTTCAAGGTTCAGTTGTGTTGTATTATATACATAGACGTTTCTAAAAGAGTAGATCTTAAATGTTCTCACCATGAAAATAATTGGTAAATATGTGACATAATGGAGGTGCTGGCTAATGCTAAGGTGGTAATTATCTCACAATATAAGTGTATCAAAGCAACATGTTACATACCTTACACTTATATACTGTTACATCTAAATACAATTTATGAATATAACTTTAAAAATCTTTAACAAAAATCAGAACCATGTAAAAATATTGTATACTATAACTGAGTGGGGTTTATCTCAAGAAAGCAAGATTGATTTAACAAGAAAAAGTAATATACCATATTAATAGAAGAAAAGCCAAAAAGGGCATTATCATCTCAATAGACTGAAAAATACTTGACAAAAGCTAACATTTTATTATAATAAAAACCCTCAACATACTAGGAATAGAAGGAAATTTCATCAAATGAATAAAAGACATCTATGAAAAGCTCACTGCTAACATCATTAGTGGTAAAAGGCTAGATAAGATGCTTTTGTCTGAGATTGGGAACAAACAAGGATGTCCCCTCTTACCACTTAAAAAAAATACTGTACTGAAGTTTTCAGTTATCAGGCTAACTAACTAAATAAATAGCATTTAGATTTAAAAAAACACTTTTTTTGTAAGTGGTATGACTTTATTTAGAAATCTTTAATAATTCCACAAAAACTCAACTATAACTAGCAAGAAAATTAAGTAAAGTCATAAGATACAAAAATCAGTTTAATTTCTGTACATTAGCAGTAAATGTAAAAAGAGTTAAAATTTATTTAAAATAATATGAATGTAAGTAAAATACTTTTTCATAGATATAACCAAAGAAATGTAAGGCTTATAGACTGAAACTAAAAAAATGTTGAAAAAGTAAGAGGATTAAATGAATGTAGTATATTTCATGTTCAGTTTGAGAGATGTCATAATCTTGACAATTATCCTCAAATTGCCCTATTGATTCAACTCATATAACTTCTAGCTGGCTGTTTTTTATAAAGAAATTTATAAGTGGATCCTTAAATGCAAATATAGTAATGCAAAAGATGCAAAATGCCAAATCCATCATGAGATAAGAACAAAGTCAGAGAATTTACACTTCACAAATTTAAAATTTACTATAAAGCTAGAAACTTTACGTGTGTGTGTGTGTGTGTGTGTGTGTGTGTGTGTGTGTGCCAAAATGTGTAAACAACCCAGATATCCATCAGCCAATAAATGGAAAAAGAAAATGTGGTATATACATAAAATAAAATATTATTCAGAAATAAAAAGGAATAAAGAATTGGTCCATACTACGACATGTATGAACCTCAAAATTGTTATACAAAGTTAAAATAACATAAAAATAAGAAATATTATATAAATTTATTACATTAAATGTCCATAAAGGGCTAAGTTATAGAGATAGAAAGCACATTAGTGGTTTTCTATGGCTGAAGATGAGGACAGGAATTGATTGTAAATGGGCATGAAGGATTATTTTGCAGTGTGAAATATTTCTAAAAACAGGATGATGGTAATGGTTACACAACCCTGTAAATTTAATAAAAATTATTGAAATTTTTAAAATTAAATACAAAATGGAGACCAGACTCGAGAATTCTCTGAGAAGACAAAAAATTATTTAAGCCAGGTAAGCAAAACTAAATCTAGCTTATTTCATGACCATAAGCAAAACTTAAATGTATCTGACAAACACAAAATACTTAAGTCATCCTCTTAAAAATAGGACAAGATAATCACTTTTAACCAACTCTCTGCTGTCTACAAGCTCCCATTGTAATAACCAATCATTGTAAAAATTAACAGCTTCCTCATTTTTACTTTGTAAGCCATCTGTAATTTCAGACATCTGAGATTCATATTGTTGCCATTGGGGGTGATCCAAATCCATCTTTACTCTAGTGGTTCTTAGGGGAGGGGAGTTCAGTCCTTTCCACTGATGCAGTAAGTAATTATAGATAAGTAAAGGTTAAGAAAAGTAAGGTTTATTCAAGTATGTTTCATGAAAGAAACAGACCACACAAGAAAGGGCTATAGCCTCATAGAGGTAGGTCTGTCATATTTGGGCCAACGATGGATGGTTACAAGGGTGGTGCTAGCTGATTGATGTGTGAAATCATTTTGATTGACAGCTGGCTGTTATATAACCTATTATCAACTGTGCATATACCTTCCCAAAATTCAGTCTGTTATAATTAGATTTATGAACTTCTGGTTATATGTATGAGATTATTATGATGATATAATGAGGCCGAGGTGTAAAGGTCAGAGTACTCCTTACTGCATCAAGTGTTTGTGGCTAGCCTTAACTGGTTGCAATGCTATGTTCATTTATTTCTTTGTACTCCAGGATATAGGGTATTATTATTTAAACAATGAGTTTTTTTTTCCTGGGATGATTTAGGGGCAGGCTTTTGGGTTGGGTGGTCAGTGTTGTCATTCCTATGGTTACAGAGCTGGGCCTTTGCTACAGTCCTCACGGCTACCTAACTAACAATATCAGTTTTATTTTTGAAAGCTCCCAGATTGCAAACTGTTCTTATATTCACAATATATTCTTATTAAATATTATTTATTGATTTGGTGATTTTGATTTTGCTATTTCTGCACTTGAGACAAATTTAATTGTACCCTTAAATATGATGAATTTTATTGTGTATTAATTATAAAACAACAAAGCTGTTAAAATAAGAATGAAATAAAAATAAGAGAAAAAAGTTATTTTAGATAAATAAAATTTATATAAATTACCATGAACCAATAATTGCTATAGTAATGTAGGGAAGAGACAAGAGAACTAAAATGCTAACTCAAGCTATATTCAGAGGCTGCAATATGCTGATCTGCCCTGCAGCCCAGACCACGAGGACACCTGCAAAACAAAGATATTGGCTGGGATTGCTAACAATCCCTTTCCCACATCTGTGAAAGGGGACAGGAAAAACAGCCTTTAAATGGCTGCTCTATATAAATAAAATCATTCATTCTCTATAGCTAAAACCATGGAGAACCTATGGATTAAAGACTGAAAACTGCCAAAAGGTCTTTCACACTACATATTCTTACTTTTTCAAGCTACATACTCTTCCTCTTCTTCTTCACTATATGTCCATATCAAAGGAAATGGGTAACAAAGTCTTTAAACTGTAACTCATAGGTAATAAAGATTGATATATAAACTGGATCCCCAGAAACTTAGGGCTTTTTTCTTTGTCTTGGGTTTTTTGTCTTTACTTTCTCTAGTCTTTGCTTTATCCCTTCTTTAATAAACTTTTTTTGACCCTAACTTTGGCAAATGTGTTGAATCATTTCTATACTCTCTGCCAAAGAACTCTCTTCTCTCAGTGCAGGGCTTGCTCTCCCCTCACTCAGGGACATTTGCCTTGTTTTGTATCAATAGAAAATTCTAAAACAGACATTGGCAAAGAGTAGCTCACAAGCTAGCTATTCATTTTATTAATAAACTTACATTAGAACACAGTCATACCTATTTTTCTTTAATATGTCATCTGTGGCTATTTTTGCGCTATATAGAGAGTTGAATAGTTTCAGACTGTATGGCTGCAAAGCCTAAAATATTTATATCTGACCTTTTGAAGAAAAGCATTTTGAACCATGTTATAAAGTGCTACTTGAGAAAAAAATAAAAATATCTGAAGACATAATAAACAAAGAAACTAGCAAACTTGATAAATATAATGTAACGGTTCTTATAAAAAGTGATATTGTTTTTATGTAATGTGGAATCAATACAAAAGGTGAATCTAAAATAATAGAGTAAAATAAGATATAAGACAATAGGATAATCATTAGAAGTAAAAATAAGATAGGTTTTAGCGAATTATTTCAAAGACTAGAAGTGGGATAGAGATATTTTTTTCCATTTGAATTCCATTAAATAAGATATTGGAGATCATATGACTTTACTAAATGGGACTACAAAACAATCTTACTTATTTTTTGATGGAGATAAAAACTAAACTTAAAAATGAATACTAAAAAATGTGGAAAGAGCATATCTATGAAATAATCATCTGAAAAATGATAGTTAACATTATATACTAAAGAGACATCACTATTAGCAGAAAGTTAGTCAAAATTGAAGAAAAAATTAGTGAAATGAAAGTTAAGTCAAAAAAGGACTGTACAAAATAAAGCAAGAAAATATATAAAAACAAATCAGAGACAGTATAAAAAAAGGTAGTTATGGTGAGTGATACATATATTAATTCCCCCAAAAATAAAATAGATAGCTCAGAGATAATGTTTGATGATATTTTAATAACTCAGATTTGATTTTTAATAACTCAGAGAAAATGATCGCTGGGAATTTTTTTTAAAGCTGATCACAAACAAAAACCCACATATTCAAGAAGGTCAATTCATCCTGAGCAAGATAAATAAAAATAGACACTCAAATACATTAAAGTAAAATTTCAAATGACAAAAACATTCTAGTAAATCATAAACACATCGATTGATGGAAAACAAACAAATAGCCAAAGGGGTAATAGTTTGAACTGAGAGGCAACTTCTCCAGTATACCTGAAAGCCAGAAGCAAATAGAATAAATAATATATTTAATGAGGTCAAATAAAATTATTGCTAAAATAAATTGCTATACCTAGTGAAAATACCTTTTCAATATTTAAAAATGCTATACAATAATATATTTAAAAATACTACACATTTTCAGAAAAACTCATTTTGATGAGTATAATTTTCAAACACTAATTAAACATAATTTCAGAAAGATAATCAACAAATCAACAGAATTCATCTTTGGTGAACCTACATTAAAAGAACTAATAAAAAATTTTTAACAGACAGAAAGAAATATCTTCTGTAAAAATATGCAAATACACAAAGGAATACAAAATGTGATCATGAACGTGAGGTCAAATAAATTTTGATTTTATAAAACAGTAATATATACTGGGATTTAAAATATGTATATATAGACAATTTAAATTAAAAAGGATAAAAAGAGAGTAAAAATTCCATTTAATTTAAATTTTTGATGTCAGGAATCCACATCATGATTTCTAGTGTAACACTTAATAATATGTAAAAAATTACATATATAAATTAGCATGTGTGTTTGATATATCAATCGAATTACGTCTATCATCTAGTCACATATTATACTAACAGAGAAAACAAAATATTTTATTAACCTCTACAAATGGAGAAATTAAACATAAGAGAAAGAGTACATGCAGAGAATAAAGAGAAAGCACAAAATAATACAGTATATTTAAAGCATTTTCAATGCAATGCATTTAATGAACTAAACACTTCAATGCAAAGAAAATATTGTTACAGTTTTTATTTTTTTTAAACTGTATGTTGTTTATAAGAGATGGGCCTTAGTTATAAAGTAAAGATAAAACAAATCATTGGGAAAAATTTTCCAAATTAACATCAATTGAATGGCAGCAAGTGTAGGTATATTATCCTATAAATTAACCTTACGGGGGAAAAAAACATTGCTGGAGAAAAAGTAGCAATTCCCAATGATAAGTTTTTTTATTCACCAGGAAGTAAACATCATAAATTCATCTTAACATATAGCCTTGAAACATGTAAAGAAAAAGCTGACCAAACTACAAACAGAAATAAACAGATATAAAATCATGATGTAAAAGTTTTACAAATATTTCTTGAAAGTTTATCATACAAAAAGACATTGTCAATAAAGACATGCAAAATTGACCAACAGTTTTATCTAATGATTATATATTTACAATTATATATACACTCAACAAATAGAAAATATACATTTTCCCAGTACATAGAAAACATTTACAAAACTTGTTCATGTGATGAACATGTCAATATACATATACATGTATATAAAATTATAAATAATAAATTCTCTGACCCCCATTGATTTCAAATTAGAAAACAATTTCAAGGTAATTCTCACATTTTAGAAGTTTAATAAAACACACTCTGCACTAATACAGGTTAAAAAAAGGAAACAAAACAATCATATCAAAAAATAACAACAAAAGTCTGATTTTTTAAGCTTATTAATAATATAACTTTATAGTTAATAAATAATTTTAAAGGGAAGTTTGATAATATGAGAAATGAAAGTAATATCTCTACATATCGTGTAGTCTTCAACATTTAAAAGGTTATTATAAGCAAACTTATACTATTACATGTGAACATATGTAAATTTATAAACTCCTGTAAAATATAATTTATCAAAACACATTTAAGAATAAGTATAAAACCTTAATATTTCCTAATATGAATGGCTGTTCAATAATATAAACTGTTTATGCTCCATATATTGTTAATATTTGTAAAATCAGACTAATCACAAAGTCTGTAGGGAACAATTTTTACTGAATCCAAGGAATTTGTCATATATTTGTATTTGCAATTTTTTGAACTGCTATAGGTTGAAGATAATTAATTGTAGCATTGACTCTGAGAGCAAAATATTTAAAATAACCTAGATATCCAATAATAGCAATTGTCTAAATAAATTGTGGTACATTTGTAAAATGATGAGTTTATGCAGATATTTTAAGTAAAGAAGTCCTTTATGTAATGAAAAAAAATGATCTCTAAGATATATTGTAAACTGGAAAAAAAAACCTAATGCTAAAGAATGTATGAAGGATAATAACTTCTGTACAAAGAAGAGAAAAATCAGATAAAATGTCATGTTAGACCTAGAAGTATATTTGTTATAGTGAGAATCACTACGTTGATAAAAAAAAATAATAATAAATAACAGATCAAGAACATCATATGTAAGAAAAACACTGGCAAAATTTAAAGAAAAAATTAAATCTTCTATTGAGAGATTTTAATTAATTTTTTAAAATAAATGTTAGTTCACTCCAGCAAAATAAAAGTATATATACAAAATAATTAAATCTAATAGACATATATAGAACCTTGCACAAAATGAATCAAGCATGTACATTCCTATATGCAGACATAAATATTTACTAAAATTGAGTAAGTTTTAAAGCATAACTAAAGTCATAAAGCATAACTAAACATGGTTTAGTAATTATGTATCTATCATACAGAGAATATCCCAGACTACAGATTAACATTATAATTAATAATAAAGCTAAAAAAATCAATTTAAAAAGCACTACTAAACAAACCTTGGAATAAGAATAGATTCAAAGTGAAAAGTATTAAAACATCATAAAAATTTACTTATCAAAAATTTGGAGGACAGTTCTAAGCTGTAAATGCTTATATAAGAAAAGAAGATTGTAATACAAATTATTCATTATCCAGCTTATTAGAAAAAAAAGGTATAGACAAATTAATATGAAGAAGGTAAAAAAGGAGGAAATAAGAAAGGTAAAAGTAAAATTACTGGAATAAAAATAAATAAATAAAATTATGAAAAAGCCAAACAAAGGTTATTAAAAGTAATAGGTAAAACAGGATGTAAATTGCTTAAGATGTTGATATGCTTCTACATAAAATGTAAAAATTCAAAGAGAATATTGATTCTCATCCTAAAAAATAGAAAATATTGGTTAACATACAGTGTCATAGTTATTGTAAGCACATCAGAGAGCTCAGGTTACATAGGGACATATTATTTAGAACTAAAAGTGGCAAGCCCTTTATATTAAAGACAAGACCTATGATAGCTTTCTTTCTAAGCAGAGCAACAGAAAGAGGAGCATGCAACCACAGACATGGGAAAGAAGCAGATAGGTGAAAGTTGAAGGAATCTTTAAAGACAAAGTGCAGGCTGAAGTAATGGTCTATAATTTTGAAGAGTGCTAGATACAAGAAATCTGCACTCACTTAATAACCTTTTTTATCAGGCTTTAACTGACTACAAAACATGGCATAGAGGGCAACTTGTAGCACTGACTGCTTATATTGGAAAAGAAAAAATGGTGTAACTACAATACTATATATTTTTATCATATGATGTTAGAGAGTACCAGTCAGGATGGCAGGGTAGGTAAATGCTGTCCATGTGTCTTCTTATAAACTTCATTAAAATTGCAACTAAATTACGAAATAATCAACCTTGAGAATGATCTAAAGACTGGCTGAACAGAACTCCTATAATTGGAGATATAAAGAGGAGATTACATCGAGAATGGTAGGAGCAGAGACGTGAAACAAGCTGGCCCTGCATCTGTGTGGGGCAGTTGAGCTTCCGAAGTGATATCTTGGCTGTGGCAGCCCCGCCTTGATAAGCAATGGGCCCCTACCTCACAATGGAGCTTCCTAGCCCACAGTTCCAGTGCCAGGAAAAGGACTGTCCAAAAAATTTAGCTGTGAATGTCAGTGTGGATTCTGGTCACCCATGTGAGAATGTATGGCAACTGGAAATCCAGATGTTTCCTTAAAGGGCCTGTGTATAGACTCACTTGCTCATAGACATTCACCCTGGAATACGGTAGAGGGACAGAACTGTAGGAGGTGCCAGAAACATACAGGAAAAGACTGTGCTGTGTGACTTCTGGGCAAGGGCTAGATGGATAGCTGCCATTGTCCCTTTGTTAAACCCTCTTCCTGTGCAGTCTACAGGCACTAAAGGCAAGCACCATCTTGCCTGTGATGAGCACTCCTTCAATACGTCAAAATCTAAATCTGCATTGACCTAGTGAGATCTGCTCACTCCACCCCAGTTACTGCTGGAGATCCCGCCTATCCAACACACAAATTGCATGGTGGCTATTTTGGGTGGCTATTGTGCAACCAGTCCTACCCCATGTTCTCAGCAGGAGATTCCTTCAGCAGCAAAAAACAGGCCTTCACTCATGTACCTCAGGAGACACTTTAGTGAAAGGCAACCAGCCCCAGCCCTAGATGCAGCATTTCCTGAACAAATCTCAAGGGTCTGTGGGACAGAGGCAGGCAGTGTCTAAAACTTTTGTGAATGGTCACAGGTTCAGTACTGGCAGCAAGTCTGAATCTGCACCAACTTGGGGACACCACTTTCTCCACCCTGGTAACTTCTTGGGATGCTGCCTCACAAAACTCTGGTACCTCCAATGCTCAATCTGCTGCTGAGACTTACAGGCAGCCTCAGGCTTGGGATGCATTGGACCTTTTGGTGAGCTGCCCCAGGTTTGATACTAATGGCAGTCAACCTCGGTTCACTGTGTGGCCTTTCCCACATACCTCAGGTCCAGCTCAGGCAGTGACTAAACATGAAGTTTTGTAGTTACTACCAGGTAGCCTTAAATGGTCACAGGCAATGGCTGACCTCGGACTGCACGAGACATACTCCCAAGGGGGCCAGTGACCAACACACTCAGAGGCTAGCATCAGGCCACAACAGAGCAACATCGGATTAGCCCTACGAGAGGCACACCCAAAGAGTGGGTTTTGACAGGCATATATGAACCCACTGATGTGAACCACACTTTATGGGGTCAGTTCCCACTCAGCAGCTCATGACATGTGGGCATGGCCAATCCTCACAGTCAGTCAGCCTGAAAGTCAATCCCATCTACTGATGTGGTAACAGCAATCTAAGCTTAGCTACAACAAAAGACCACATATAACTCACACATGGAACACTTCCCACATAGGTGATCAGGAAGACTGTGCCACAGCACCACACAAGGCACCTAATACATAAGGTCACCTGGCCAAGACTAGGAGATGTAACAAATCTACCTAATACATAGAAATGAACACAGAAAGGCAACTAAAATAATGAAACAAAGAAACATGTTACAAATGAAACAATGGGAGGAACTCCAGAAAAAGAACTAAACAAAATAAAGTAAATAACCTACCAGGTACAGAGTTCAAAACACTGATTATAAGGATGCTCAATGAACTTAGAGGAAGAATAGATAATCTCAATGAGAACTTCAAAAAGATACAGTAAATATAAAAAAGAACATAAACATAAAAATCATAATAAAGAACCAGTCAGTAATGAATACAATAACAAATGAAAAATACACTAGAAGAAATCAACAGTAGATTAGGTGAAGCAGATAATCAAATCAGCAATTTGGAAGACAAATAGCAGAAAACACCCAATCAAAATAGAAAAAAAAAATAAAAACTTAGGGAAGTATGATATCTCTGGAACAACATCAAGTGTATCAACATTCACATCATAGGGGTATAAGGAGGAGAAGAGAAAGCAAGAAATTGAGAACCTAGTTGAAGAAATGATGACAGAAAACTTTCCTAACCTGGTGAAGTAATTCTTTCATATATAAGTCCAAGAATCACAAAGAATCTCAAACAAAAGAAACCCAAAGAGGCCTGCACCAAGATACATTATAATTAAATGCCAAAGGTTAAAGACAAAGAGAATCTTAAAAACAGCAGGAGGATAGTTGCCAGTTATTTATGAAGATCTCCACTAAACTGTCAGCTGATTTCTCAACATAAACTTTTCACAAAATGGAAAATGATGAAAAGAAAATACCTACAACCAAACTACTCTACCAGAAAGGCTATCAATTAAAACTGAAGGTACAATAAAAAGCTTTCCCAACAGGAAATAGCTAAATGAATTTATTACCACCAAGCTAGTATTACAAGAAATGTTATAGGAACCTCTTTAAGAAAAAAAGGAGGAAAAACATAAATATAAAAAAATAAAATGGCAATAACTATGTATATGTCAATAATTATTTTAATGTATACAAATTAAATGCTTCAATCAAAAGACATAACTGAATGGACATAACAACACAAGAACCATACATATACTGTCTACAAAAGATTCACTTGGGATCAAAAGACATACACAGACTGAAAGAGATAGAAAAAGATATTTTATGCAAGTGGAAAATTTTCAAAAGCTTGGTAATGATACTTATACCAGAAAAAAAAAAAGATTTTAAAACAAAGTTTATAGGGCATAATCCTAGTAAACATTTATGTACTCAACATAGGAGCACATAAATATATAAAGCAAATATTGACTGAAATAAAAGAAGAGATAAGCAGTAATACAATCATAATAGGGGACTTTAACACCCCATTGTCACCAATGGACAGATCTTCCAGACAGAAAATTAACAAAGCAACAGTGGCCTTAAATGACCCACTAAATCAGATAGATTTTATTGATATATTTAGAATGTTTCACCCCAAAGCAGCCAAATATACATTACTCTCAAGTGCACATGGAACATTTTTCAGGATAGATTACATAGCAGGCCACAAAACAAGTCATATCAAGTGTCTTCTCTGACCACAATGGTATGAAACTAGAAATCAATTTTTTTCTATGGACTCTACAGAAATACAAAGGATTATAAGGAAGTACTATAAGCAATTATATTCTAACAAATTGAACATTCTGGAAGATGGACACATTCCTAGAAACATACAATCTCCCAAGACTGAGTCAAGAAGAAACAGAAAATCTGAACCAACCGATTACCACCAACAAAATCAAATCAGTAATCAGAAACCTCCCAAAAAACAAAAGTCCTGGACTGATGGTTTCACAGGTGAACTTTAACAAACATTCAAAGAAAAATTTCCACCTATTTTTTTTCAAACTATTTCAAAAACTTCAAGAGGAGGGAAGAATTACAAGCTTATTTATAAAGCTACCATTACCCCAATTCCAAAACTAGACAAAGACATTGACAGAAAGAGAAAATTATACATTGCTGATGAATACAGATGCAAAAATCCTCAATAAAATTTTAACAAACTGAATTCAGCAATATATATATTTTTAAATCATACACTGTGATCAAGTAGAATTTATTTCTGGGATGCAAGGTAAGTTTAATATCTACAAATCAATTAATGTGATGCACCTCATTAACAAATCAAAAGATTAAAGTTATATGATTCTATTAAGAGATACAGAAAAAGCATTTGATAAAATCCTGCATTCATTTATGATAAAAACTCTTGACAAAGTGGAAATAGAGGGAACATGCCTCTATATAATAAAGGTCATATATGAGAAATTCACAGCTAACATATTCAACAAGGAAGTTAAAAGTGCTTTTCTTAGTATCAGGAACAAGACAAGGATGTCCATCTTCACTACTTTTATTCATCAGGTTATTAGAAATCTTATCCACAGCAATCATACAAAAAAGAGAAATAAAGGACATCAAAATTGTACAGAAAAAAGTAAAACTCATTATTTACAGATGACATGATACCATATAGAGATAAAGATTTTACACAAAAAAAAGTGTTAGAACTGATCAATTAATTTAGTAAAGTAACAGGATACAAAATTAATATTGAGAACTTGGTTGCATTTTTATACACTGATATGAACTATCAGAAGGAAAAATTAAGAAAACAATTTTAGTTATAATTATATTGAAAACTATACAATACCTAAGGTTAAATTTAATCAAGGAGGTAAAAGACCTGTACTCACAAAATTGTAAGTCATTGAAAAAAGAAATTGAAGAAGATACAAATAAATGGAAGTATATATTGTGCTCATGGACAGAAATAATTTACATCATTAAAATGTCTATACTATTCAAACCAATCTATAGATTGAATATAATCCCAATTAAAATACCAATGACATTTTCCACAGAACTAAAACGAATAACCCCAAAATTTTTATGGACCCATAAAAAATCCTGAATAACCATGATAATCTTGAGAAAGAACAAAATTGCAGTTATTACATTACTTGATATCAAACTATACTACAAGATGATAGTAATAAAACAGCATGATACTGGCATAAAAACAGACAGATTAGTTCAACAGAATATACAGCCCAGAAATGAACCCATGCCTATATAATCATTTAATCTATGACAAAGGAGGCAGGAATACACAATGGGGTAAAGACGGTCTCTTCAATAAATGGTGTTGAGAAAACTATAGATACATGTGGAAGAATGAAACAGGATCACCTCCTTACACAATGTACAAGAATAAACTAAAAATGAAATAAGATTTAAAAGTAAGATTCAAAATCATAAAGCTTCTAGAGGAAAACATAGGCGGCAAACTCTCTGACATTGCTTTTAGTAATATTTTTTTCTGATATATTTTCTTGGGCAAGGGAAACAAAAAAAATAATAAAATAAATAGGACTGCATCAAACTAAAAAGTTTTTGCACAGTGATGGAAACCATCAATTAAATAAAAAGACACCTACTGAATGAGAGAGTATATTTGCCAATGATACATCTGACAAAGGGTGAGTATTCAAAATGGGTAAAAAAACTCATACAACTTAACACACACACACACACACACACACGCTCCAATTTAAAAATGGCAAAGGACCTTAATAGATATTTCTCCTCCAAAGAGGACATACAGATGGCCAATAAACATATGAAAAGATGCTCAACATTAACGTCACTAATCATCAGAGAACTGCAAGTTAAAACCACAATGAGATATTACTTCACACCTGTTAGAATAGCTATCATTAATAAGTAAAAAAACAACAAATGTTGTCAAGGATATGGAGAAAAGGAAACTCTCATACACTGTTGATGGGATTGCAAATTGGTATAGCCACTATTGAAAACAGTTTGGAAGTTCCTCAAAAAAATAAAAATAGAACTACCTTATGACCCAGTAATTCCACTTCTGGGTATTTAACCAAAGAAAATCAAAATACTGATTCAGAAAGATTTATGCATCCCTGTGTTCATTGCAGCATTATTTACAATAGTCAAGATATGAAAGCAACCTAAGTGCCCATCAATAGACAATTGGATAAAGAAAAGGTGATACATATATTTAATAGAATATTACTCAGCCATAGAAAATGAAATCTTACCACAGGACAACATGGAATGAACTAGAGGATATTATGCTAAGTGAAGTAAGTCAGACAAAGACAAATACCAGATGACTTTACTTACATGTAGAATCTAAGGAACAAAATAAATTAACAAATACAATAAAATAAGACTCAGAGATACAGAGAACAAAATGATGATTGCCAGATGAGAGGGGATTTGGGTGCTGGGTAAAAAAGGTGAAGGGACTAAAGAGTACAATTTGATAGTTACAAACCAGTCATGGAGATGTAACATACGGTGTAGGAAATATAGCCAATAATATTGTACTAACCATGTATAATGCCAGGTAGGTACTTGATTAATCGGGGCATCACTTCGTAAATTATGTAAATGTCTAACCACTATGCTGTACACCTGAAACTAATATACAATAATAGACTATCAACTCTAATTGAAAAAATTAAAATTAAAAAAGATGTTAGAAAAAGAAGGGCAAATTAAACACATATTAAAAAATAATAAAAATAAGAATGGAAATACATAAAATCAAAAACAGAAAAATAAGAGAAAATTTAAAGAAATAACTGTTTTTTGGAAAGATTAATAAAATTCAAAAATTTTCAGCACTGCTGAAAAAATTTGTGAAAACACAATTTACAAATATAAGGGATAAATGAAGGGACACTGTTACAATCCTACAATATCCAAACAGTCACAAAGAACCACACTTTAAAAAAGAGGCACGAGATTCTTAATAGGGGTTCTTATATGAATATAGTGTTGTCTCAAGTACTATAGGGACATATTCTTATATTGTCTCAAGTACTATAGGGACATATTCTTATATGAATATAAGAATTATATTAGAAATTCAATATAAGAATATGTCCCTATAGTACTTGAGACAACACTATATTCATATAAGAACCCTTATCTCACAACATGAGATAGATTTTGTTGCAGTAATAAATGAACCCTAAATTTCATTGGCTTAAAATAAATTGTTTTATTTCTCACTCATGCTATTTCTCCAAAGCAGAGTATCTGTAATCTATATACCATATTATTATCACTTTGGAACACAGAATGGAGAAGATACTGTCTTAAACATTGACAGTCATCTTAACAGAGGGAAGTAAAGACATACACGGTCTTGAAATGGCAATTAAATAAATTAGACCAGAAGTGACACACATCTCACCCACTCCTAATCATTGGCCAAAATTAGTCACATGGCCCTATCCAAATAAAAGATCAATAAGTACAATCATACTATGTACCTATCAGGATGGAAACTGAGAATATTTAAAAAATAGCACAACTAACTATAATATTTAGTTACTTAAAGGTTCAATATCAATAAGTATAAAAGCACTTACTTCTGAGAATTTTGTCTCTCAATGAAGGACACCAAAAGAAGTTCCTCACCTCAAAAAATATATTAATAGAATTTCTCTTAATTTTGAAATTACATAATTAAAATTCCTTGAAATTTAAGTGTATTTCTGGCATCTGGAAATTATTTTAAGGTTTTAAGATAGGTGACTTGGAATAGTTGGACTTGTACTAGTAGGACTTTATTATGAGTTTCACTTACTTATGGATATTATAAATGTCCCTAAGCAATTTTTCAGTGCTAGAGAATGTAAGTCATCAAATTTTAAAACCTTTTTGTCTTCATGGATTTGCCTATTCTGGACATTTTGTCTCCATGAATTTGTTTAGTTTGGACATTTCCTGTAAATAAATCATATAATGTGATAATTTATGTATATCCGGCTTTTTCACTTAGCATAATCTTTTCAGGTTCACCCATTTTATAGCACGCATCAGTACTTCATTCCTTTTTTTCATCTAAATAACATTTCATTGTATGAATATATCACATATCATTTATCCATTAAACATTTGATAGGCATTTGGGTTATTTTCACATTTTGACTATTATAAATAATGCTGCCATGAACATTTGTATATAAGTTATTGTGTGAACATATGGTAATTTTAACATTTTGAGAAACTCACAATTGATTTTGAAAATTTGCTGCGCCATTTTTCAATCCTAACAGCAATGCATGAAGCTCCACATGTTCTCCAACACTTATCATCTTTGCTATCCCATGTCATGTATGAGTGCTACAATTTTCCACTTTCTTACTAACACTTCTTATCTTCTGCCTTTTTTATTATAATCATCCTAATGAGTGTGAAATTGTATCTCATTACAGTTTAGATTTGCATTTTCATGATGGCTAATAAAGTTTAGCATCTTTTTCATTTTCTTATTGGATATTTGTTCATTTTTTTGGGGAAAATATCTATTCAGACATTTTTCCTTGTTTTGCTAAGATTGTCTTTTATTATTGAATTGTAATAGATATTTATGCAATCTAGATACAAATCTATTATCAAATATGTGATTTTAAAATATTTTATCCCATTTTATGGGTATTCTTTTTCACTATTTTGGTGAAGTACTTCTTTGAAGTACACACATTTTTTTATTTTGATGAAGTACACTTCATGTATTTTTTCTTTTGTCACTTGTACTTTTGGTGTCATAGCTAAAAACTATTGACTAATCAAAGTCATGAGGATTTAGTTCTATAATTTTTTTCTAAGATTTTTAGTGTTTTACATTTTATATTTAGGTGATGCTCAATTTTGAGTTGATTTAAATGAGGTGTTAGAGGCCTAACTTTATTCTTTTGCATATATTTATTTATCTCAGTACCATTTATTAAAAAGACAATTTTACCACTATTGTGAATTGTCTTCTTACCCTTGCCAAAATCAATCTCCAATAAATGTAAGATTTTATTTATAGGTCCCAATTATATTATATTGATCTGTTTGTCTATCCGCACACCAGTAACTCATTCTTTTGATTGAGAAATAGAAATGAGTTTAGAAATCTGGAGGTGTGAGTCTTCCATCTTTATTATTTATTTTTCAAAATTGTTTTGGAAAATCTGAGTCACTTGCATTTCCAAATGAATTTTACCATCAGCTTGTCAATATAAGCATAAATGTGAGCAAAATATTGATAAGGGTTGTGTTGAATGTGTATATTAATTTGGGGATTATTGTCATTTTGAGAATAACTTTTCCAATTAATGCACATGAGCTGTCTTTTCTTCTAATTGGATTGTCTTAAATATTTTTTATCACTGTTTTCAGTGTGGAAGACCTGCACATCTTTCATTAATGTATTTCTAAATATTTTGTTCTTTTACTGAGACTTCTTAAAAAATAATTGTTTTCTTAATTTCTTTTATGAAATATTAATTTATAGGGTATAGAAATGCAACTGACTTTTTAAAAAGTGATATTGCATCCTGAACTTGCTGAATTCATTTATTACTTCAAATATGTCTTTGTGGATTCTTTAGGATTTGTATATAAAAGATGACCTAGTCTGCACATATAGTTTTATGTATTCTTTCCAATCCAAAAATTTTTTAAATTTTTTTATTCTAACTTTTCTGAATTAAAACTCCAATACAATGTTAAATTAAAAAGGTGGTCACTGACATTTCTGTCTTTTTCCTAATATTTTTGTTTAAATTTTTTAATTTTATTTTTTCCAATTATAGTTGACATATAATATTATATTAGTTTCAGATGTACTACACATTGATTAGAAATTCATATAACTTAGAAAGTGATCACTACAACAAATCTAGTACCCATCTGATACTATGCATAGTTATTATAATACTACTGTGTTTCTCATGCTGTACTCTATATCTTCTAGACTATTTTTAACTACCAATTTGTACCTTTCAATCTCCTCCCTGCTTCACTTTTCCCCCGCACCCAATCTGACAACCATTAAAATGCTCTCTGTATCTATGAACATGTTTCTGTTGTTTGTTTGTTTATCTTGTTCTCTATATTCCACATATGACATTTGTCTTTGTCTGACTTATTTCACTTACAATACCTTCTAGTTTCATCCATGTTATTACAGAAGAAAAGATTTCATTCTTTTTGTGGCTGAGTAATGTTCCATTGTATATATGTGCCACCTCTTCTTTACCCATTCATCTATTGATGGACAACTACGTAGCCTAAGTATCTTGGCAATTGTAAATAATGCTGCAATAAACATATGGATTTATATGTCCCTTAAAAGTATTGTTTGGGTTTCATCAAATATCCAGAAGGGGGATTATTCAGTCCTTACCTCTTGTTATAACCTTCATTTTAAAGTCTATTTTGTCTGGTGTAAGTATTGCTACCCCAGCTTTTTCTTTGTTTCCATTTTCATGAAATATATTTTATCATCCCTTTACTTTCATTCTGTGTGTGTCTTTTGAACTGAAGTGAGTCTCTTAAAGGCAGTATACATAAGGGTCTTGTTTTCTTATCCATTCAGCTACTTCATCATTTGATTGGAGCATTTAATTAATTTACACTTAAATTAATTGTTGCTAGTTATATAGTTGTCATTATATATATATATATATATATATATATATATATATATATATATATATATATATTATTCCTTTTTCCACATTCTTCTATAAGAAGTCCCTCTGATATACCCTCTAATATGGCTTGGCGATGATGAACTCCTTTAGCTTTTTCTTGCCTGGGAAGCTCTTTATCTGTCCTTTGATTCTAAATGATAGCTTTGCTGGGTAGATTAATCTCAGTTGTAGATCATTTTTTTTTTCATCACTTTGAATATTTCCTGCCAAATCTTCTACCTTGCAAAGTTTCTGTTGAGATATCATCTGACAATCTTAGGAGAGCTCTCTTGTTGGTAATTAACTGTTTTTCTTTTGCTGCTTTTAAGATTCTTTCTTTGCATTTAATCTTTGGCATTTTAGTTATGATGTGTCTTGGCGAGGACCTATTTGGTTTCATCTTGTTTGGTACTCACTGTGCTACTTGGTGTTGTATGTCTAATTTCTTCACCAGATTAGAAAAGCTTTCCATTATTATTGAAATAGCTTTATGATTACTTGTTCTCTCTCTTCTCCTTTTGGTATCCCTATGATGTGGATATTAGTATGCTTGATGCTTGTTAGTTTAACAAGTATGTTAAGCTATTCTCATTGTTTTGGAATCTTTTTTTCTTGTTCCTGTTCTGATTGGATATTTTCTGCTACCTTATCTTCCTTTCTTTTTTAAAGTAAACCACTATTTATTATTTTTTATTGTGACATTGGTTAATGAAATCCAATAAGTTTCAACTGTACACTTTAAAAATAAGGCATATATATATTTACACTGTGTGAATACCACCTATAGTTAGATTTCTTACTATCACCACATATTTGATCTCTCTTACCCTGCTTACCTCCACCCTCCCACAGTCCCTACCCTCTGGTAACTATTAGTCTATTGTCCATTTCCATGAGTCACTGTTTGTCCTGGTCATTTGTTGCATTTAGGTTTCTATCACACATATGAGTGATATGTGATTTTCAATTTTTTCTGTTTGGCTTATTTCACTAAGCATGATTATCCTGAGGTCCAGCCATGTTGTTGCAAATGGTAGTATTTCATCTCTTTATGGCTGAGTAATATTCAATTGTATACATGTGCCACCACTTCTTTATTCAATCATCTATCATAGGACACTTTGGTTGCTTCCATGTCCTGGCCACTGTGAATAATGCTGTTATAAACATTGGTGTGCAAATATCTTTTCGGATATGGGTTTTCACATCTTTGAAGTAAATACCCAGTAGAGGGATTGCTGGATGATACCATAGATCAATTCTCAGGTTTTACAGAACCTCCACACTGATTTTCATAGTAGCTGTACCAATTTGCAGTCCCACCAGCAGTACATAAGGGCTCCTTTTCTCCACATTCTCTCCAACATCTATTATTACTTGTCCTGTTCATTATAGCTATTCTGACAGATATGAGATGATATCTCTTTGTGGTTTTGATTTGCATTTCCCAAATAGCTAGAGACATTTGACCATCTTTTCATATATTTGTTGGCCATTTGTATATCCTTTAGGGAGAAGTATCTGTTCAGGTCCTCTGCCCATTTTTTGATTGGATAATTTGTTGTTGCTGTTGTTGCTGTTGTTATTGAGTCATATGAGTTCTTTGTATATTTTGGATATTAGGCCCTATTGAAGGCCTTCTTGCAAATATATTTTCCCATTTGGATGATCGTCTCTTTATCTTATTGAAAATTTCTTTGCTGAGCAGAAGCTTTTTAATTTGATGCAGTCCCATTCATTTATTTTAGCTTTTACTTCTCTTGCCTTTAAGGTCAAATTCATAAAATCCTTTTTAAGCCCAAGGTCCTTGAGTTTAGTTCCTATGTTTTCTTCTATGCACTTTATTGTTTCAGGTCCTATATTCAGGTACTTAATTCATTTTGAGTGAATTTTTGTGTGTGGTGATAGACAATAGTCTAGCTTCATTCTTTTGTAGGCGGCTTTCCAGTTTTCCAGCACCATTTATTGAAGAGGCTTTCCTTTCTTCATTGTAAGTTTTTGGCATTTTTGTCTAAAATTATTTGCCCATATAAATATGAGTTTATTTCTGGCCCCTCGATTCTGTTCCACTGGTCCCTGTGTCTGTTTGGCTGCTAATATTATGCCATTTTGATTACTGTCTCTTTGTAGTATAATTTGAAGTTAGGCAGAGTGATGACTCCAGCCCCTTTACTTTTTCTAAGAATGGCTTTAGCAATTCAGGGTCTTTTGTGTTTCCATACAAATCTTATAATTTTTTGTTTAATTTCTTTAAAAAGTGCTGAAGGAATTTTTATGGAAATTACATGAAAACTGTATAATGTTTTATGTAATATGGTCATTTTAACTATGTCGATCCTTCCAATCCAAGAACATGAAATATCTTTCCATTTCTTTGTATCTTTGTCAATTTCTTTTAATAGGGTCCTATACTTTTTATTATATAAGTTCTTCACTCGTTTTGTTAAATATTCCTAGGTATTTTATTCTTTTTGTTGCAATTGAAAAAGAAATGATGTTTCCACTTTTTTTTTCTGACACATCATAGTTAGAGTATAGGAACACTATGGATTTTTGAACGTTGATTTTGTATCCAGAAACTTTACTATTTTTCTTATTGTTTCAAGTATTGTTCTTGTGGAGTCTTTAGGATTTTCTATATAGAGAACATGTCATTCCCGAATAGTGACAGTTTGACTTGGTATCCTATTCAGAAGCCTTTTATATTTTTCTCTTCCATGATTCCACTTCCTAAAACCTCCGACATTTTATTATTTTATTGAATAACAGTGACAATAGTGGACAGCTTTGCCTCGTTCCTGATCTTAAAGGGAAGGTTTTTAGTTTTTAACCATTAAATATAATGTTGGCTGAGGGTTTGTCATAGATGACCTTTATTATGTTAAGTTACTTTATATCTATGCCTATTTTCTTAAGTGTTTTGATCATAAATGGATGCTGTATTTTGTCAAAGGTTTTTTTGGCATTTATCAATATGATCATATAATTCTTATTTTTTAATTTGTTTATCGGTTCTCTTGTATCTTATTTAGGATTTTTGCATCTATGTTCATGAGAGATATTGGTCTATAGTTTTCTTTTTTGTCTTATCTTTACCAGGTTTTGGTATGAAGGTAATATTGGCCTCATAAAATGAGTTGGGAAGTATTGCCTCCTCTTTGATTTTACGGAAGAATTTGGGGAGAACAGATATTAAATCTTTCAATGTTTGTTAGAATTCACTGGTGAAGCCATCTGGTTCTGGACTTTTACTTTTTGGTAGGTTTTTGATGATTGTTTCAATATCCATACTGCTGATCAGTCTATTTAGATTTTCCAGTTCTTGATTCAGTCTAGGAAGGCTGTATCTTTCTAAGTACTGGTTCATTTGTCTAGGTTATTAAATTTGGTGTTATATACTTTTTCATAGTATTCTTGTATGATCCTTTGCATTTCTGCCATGTCTGTCAAGTTTTTCCTCTTTAAACCTTGATTTTGTTTATTTGTGTTCTCTCCCTCTCTCTCTTTTAGTGAGTCTAGCCAGAAATTTGTCAATTTTATTAACCTTATCAAAGAAGCAGCTCTTTGTTATATTTATTTTTTTCTACTGTTTTTGTTTGTTTGTTTTCAATTTTATTTTTTTCTGCTCTCATTTTCATTATTTCATTCCTTCTGCTGACCTTAGACTTTATTTGTTCTTCTTTTTCTAGTTTTTTAAGATGAAGCATTAGCTTGTTTTAGGGAATTCATTCTTAGTTTTGGAGGTAGGCCTGTAATGATATGAACTTTCTTCTTATGTCTGCTTTTGTCATGTCACCAAAGCTTTGATATGTTGTATTATCATTATCATTCGTTTCTATGTATCTCTTGATCTCTCTTTTTATTTCTTTTCTATCCCAGCTATTCTTCAGTAGTATGTTGTTTAATCTCCATTTATTTGTGGTTCTTTCTAGTTTCTTTTCACAGTTGATCTTGTTTCAAAGAATTCAGAGAATATGGTTGGTATGATTTCAACCCTCTTATATTTGTTGAGGCTATCTCTGTGTCCCAGTATGTGGTCAATACTTGAGAATGTTCCATGTGCACTAGAAAAGAATGTATAAGCAGCTGTTTTGGGATGGAAGGCTCTGTAAATGTCAATTATGTCCAGTTGGTCTAATGTGTCATTTAAGAATGTCATTTCCTTATTGATTATCTGTTTGGATGATCTTTTCATATCTGACAGTGGGATAATTATGTCCCCTAGTATGATAGTGTTTTGGTTTGTTTCTCTCTTTAGTTCTGTTAGTAATTGTTTGACATATTTTGGGGCTCTCTGATTGGAATCATAGATATTAAGAAGTGATATGTCTTCTTGGTGCATGGTTCACTTTATCATTATAAAGTGTCCCTCACTATCTTTCTTTACCTTTTTTATTTTGAAGTCTGTTATGTCTGATATTACTATTGCTACTGCCACTTTACTCTGAATGCCATTTACTTGAAATATCATTTTCCACCCTTTCACTTTGAGTCTATATATTTCTTTGGAGCTGAGATATGTCTACTAGAGATAGCATATGGTTTGGTTTGTTTTTTTGATCCATTCTGCAACTTTGCCTTTTTATTGGTGAGTTCAATCCATTTGCATTTAGGGTGATTATTAAAATATGAGGTCTTCTTATAGCCATTTTATCTTTTGCTTTCTGGTAGCTCAGTATTTCTATTGCTTTCTTGTCCTTGAGCTTCTGTTTTCTTTATTTTGGTTGGCTTTTTTGTGTTTTCACTCTAATTCTTTTTATTTTATGTTATATACTTCAGTTCTGAATCTTTGATGTTACCATTACAAATATGTAAAAAATAGTTATATATATATATATATATATATATATATATATATATATATATATATATACAGTCACCCATTCTCTTCTGCAAGTGCCTTATCTCCATTTCCCTTTGCAATCTTTTTTCAGTCATTGTTGTCTCAATTTGTCCCATTACTATCTTGCAATAGCTATTCTTATTTTTTAAGCTTATAATACCCTGTTCTTAGTAAAGGCTGCACTGCTCTGCTTATATTTGCCTGATAGTCACTTTGCTCTTCATTATTATTATTATTATTATTATTATTATTATTATTATTATTATATTTTTTTGTCATTTGGTTCAGGTGAGCTGACTTCTTTTTGTATTTCCTTCACTGCAGGCCTCATATAAGAAAATTTCCTCAATTTTTGTATTTCTCGAAAGTTCTTTATTTCTCCCTCATATTTAAAGGAGAGTTTCGCTGGATACATTATTCTTTCACTTAATAGTTTGAATATTTGATTTTCCTCTTTTCTGGTTCATAAGACTGCACTGAGAACTCCAAGAATAATGGGTTTTTCTTCGTAAGTTACTGTTTTCTTCTCCTTTGCTGTCCTGAGAAGTCTGTCTTGTTGATTTTTTATAATTTTAATACAATGTGTCTTGAATTCCAAGCTCTAGCTCATTCCTTAGATTTGGAAAATTCTTTTTAGTCTCTGTTTCTTTTCCTCACCTTCGATAATGCCCATTATTCTTATGTTTCCTCTCCTGATGATCTCAACAAGTTCTTGAATTTTTTTTCATCATTTTTTATTCTTCGACTTCTCTCTTTTTTCTTCTGATTTATTTCAAGATTTTTGTCTTCGATATCACTAATCCTTTTCTCCATTTGGTCTAATCTATTTCACAAACTTCCTTTTTTAAATTTTTCAACTCTTACAGTTTTTTAATCTCCATAAGATCTATTATCTTCTTTTTGAAAGTTTCAATCTCCTTATTTTTGCTAAAGAACTCAGTCTGCTCATCTAGTTGTTCTTTTCAATTCCTGAAATTATTGATATGACTAATTTCAGAAGTAACTGAGTTTTTTCAGAAGTACCATCCTGAATTCTCTGTCATTTAAATTGCATATTTCTATGTCTGTAAGCTTATTTTCTGAAGATTTTTCTGAAATGCCTTGTCATCTTGTTTTCACGGTGTTTAAAGGACTAATTCTCAGCCTGTGCATTAATGGAAGCGTATTGTGCTTTTTTTTTCCCCAGAAAGAAGACTTATTATATAAAGTTCTCTCTTTAGCCTGTTGCAAAGAAGGCTTTCCTTTTTTGGTTTCCAGTAGGTAACATCTATGGCTCTTGGATCGCTGCTTTATATAAAGTCTTAATAATGCCTTTTTTTCTTGTAGATATTTAATCATGCTCGCTAACCTTGGTCTTGGTTCCTGTCAGTGTTATTGACAGTTTTGTTAGCATTTGCTCAGATTCCCCTGGAGCTCTGTGGTGTTTGGTCAGAAGGTATGGGGGGAGGGCCCTGTAGGTTGGTGTTTGGGGGCTTCGCTCATCCTCAGTTTTGCTACCGTGGTTGGTAAAATCAATTGTTGTTTTTCTGCCATGTAACTTCTCTGCTTTCTTCTCTGATGACTAGGCCTTCCAGCTTTTCTAAGCAGGAATGTTTGGGACCTTACAGCTTTCCCAGGCAGGGCTGTTTGGAGAACTCACTGCAGAAACTTGTCGCTTCTTCTTTCCTCCTCCTTCTCCTGCAAGGAGCTCCGGTATCTGTGTGAGGCAGCTTCTTTATTTCTCCTTCTTTATTTCTCCCCGTATACCGCCTGACACTTGGTGTCTGACTTCTGGTAGCTCTTATGTACAGATCCCAAGCTCAGACATGCTGGTGTGCAGTTTGGGTGTTTTTTGTTGATGTTCAGCTTATTGTTGTTGTTCAGCTTATTGTTGTTTCAAGGGGAGAGATCTGGGGACATCTCTCACTTTGCCATGTTTCCTACATTATCTTTGCCCATTTTTAAATGCTATTATTTGTTTGCTTGTTTTTTATTGTTATTGTTGTATAAATTCTTTACATATTTGGATATTAACCCTTATCTGATACATAGTTAGCAAAAATTGTCTCCCATTCTGTAGACCCACATGTTGATTTTTCCAATTGTTGGTTTTGCTTTTAGTATCATGTCCAAAAAAATCATTGGCAAGACTAACATTGAAGAGCTTCTTCCCTATGTTTTATTTTAGAAATTTTACAGTTTCAGGTCTTATGTTTAAGTCTTTAATTTATTCTGAGTTAATTTTTGTGAGTGGTGTGAAATGAGTCCTATTTCAGTTTTTTGAATGTGGTTATACAGTTTTCTCAAAACTGTTTAAGAGACTTGTTTTCCTTCATTGGATATTTTTTGATCCCTTACCAAATATTAGGTATCCGTAGATATGAGGTTTAATTCTGGGCTCTCTATTTTGTTCTGTTGTTCTATGTCAAAACCATACTCTTTACTTCTTGGTTAAATTTATTCTGTGGTATTTTTGTTTTGTTTTGTTTAGGTGTTATGATGAATTGCATGATTTTTCTTCTTTTTCAACTGTTTCATTTTTACTCTACAGAAAAGCAATAGCTTTCTGTTCATTGACTTTATGTCCTGCAACTTTATTGTATATATTGATTAGATTCAACAGTTTTTTACTCGGTTCCTTGGGATTTTCAATATATAAGATTATATCATTAGCAAATAGCAATAATTTTATTTTTTTCTTTCTAACATGGATTTCTTTTACTTCTTTGTCTTGCTTAATTGCACAAGCTAGGACTTTTAGTACTATGTTGACTAAGAGTGGAGAGAGTGGGCACCCTTGTCATGTTCCTGATATTAAAGAAAAAGCTTTTATTTATTTTTATTATTAATATTATTATTTACCATTGAATATATTGTTATCTTTGGTTTTGCCTTTATTATGTTAAGGTATTTTCCTTATATACCTAATCTGTTTAAGGTGTTTATCATGAAGGGATGTTGTATTTGTCAAATGTTTTTTTTTTTCTGAATTTATTGAGATGATCATATGAATTTAATCTTCTATTAATGTGGTTTATCATATTTATTGATTTACATATGTTGAAAATTCTTGTATCCCACCAATAATTCCTGCTTGTTCATGGTGTATAATACTTTTAATGAAGTCTCGAATTTAGTTTACTAACAGTTTGTTGACAATTTTTGCATCTGTATTCACCAGAGATATTGGCCAATAGTTTTGTTGTTGTTGTTGTTGTTGACTTTTAGTATGAGGGTAATTCTGGCATTATAGACTAAGTTCGGAAGTGTTCCCTGCTCTTTGAATTTCTGGAAGATTTGAAAAAAAGTTGCATTAAATCTTTAAAAAATGTTCTGTAGAAATTACCCATGAAGTTATCTGGTCCTTAGGTGTTTTTGTATTGAGAGGCTTTTTATTACTAATTCAACCTCTTTACTCATTATTGGTATGTTCAAACTTGCTATATCTTTCTGGTTTGGTCTTGGTCAGTTATATGAATCTAGGAATTTATTCACTTCTAGATTATCTAATTTGTTGATGTATAATTGTTCTAGGTGTCTCTCACGATCCTATGTATTTCTGTAGTGTCAGTTATGTTTTCTCTTTTATTTCTTGCTGCAGTCCAGCTGCGACAGGATCCAGGGTGCCCCGAAGGTGTGCAAGGCGTCAGCATGGGATACAGTCAAATACACAGCTCAGAGGCAGTGTGACACTGTTTAGTTTTATTGTGATTTGAGTACAACTTTTATACTTTCTATTTTGGCATTTGATTATACTTTGTGGTTAAGATAGCAGAGAGTTAAATTTCCATGGTTAAGTGAAGCAGAAAATCTTATAGAGTATATTATTATTCATGATTAATTAGTACATTCTTTTTTCTCAATTATTGGAACAGAACTACCTGATGGAACAATCTACACTTTAAATTCTTATATCTATTACATAAGATACAGTTTGACTTAAGTAAATGTGATAGATAGAGGTATTCATAACAGCAAATATTGGCTCGTGGGCAGACATTGTTCTTCTTTCTGCCTGAATAAATCTTTCAGTTGCTACTTTATTTATGCTGTTATCTAAAGTTTAAGTTGAAACTTTTTCATAGCTGTTTGACAGTTTCCTTGGTGCAGTATCGAGGAAAACATTAAAAAATCAGTTTTACAAAGCTGCTTTTGTAAGCTAAGTTTTTGTTCTTTTTTCCTTTTAAGCACCAAGGAGAACCTGACCTAACCAGCCTTTCTATCAATCTTAAACTATTAGTTTTTTATTTATCCAGTAGGCCACAAAAGGAAGCCCTTCCATAGTAGCCACAGGCTTATGAGTAAATTTCTTATCTTTTACTAATTTTTCTACTAACTGTGTGGCAATAGGAGTATAAGCTGGTTCTAGTAATTCAGCTTGTTGTAATTTATTCATAACATCTTTAAGAGGCACGTCAAAAGGAATTTCTCTTAATAATTTTTTAAATAAAGGGTTTATGCATTCTGAACAGTCAGGGTGATTGGAGCTGACCCCATACGTAGGTAATTTACTATGATTTCCTCAGAGCCAATTTTGAGAAAATCCACTTGTACAGCGTTTACACTTACTAGAATTTGTGCTACCCAAATTCCCCCTATTAATAGGATCGTTCCTAAGAAACCAATCATCCCTAAACACATGCTACGTCCTCGTTCTTGACGATGCATTCCTCGAAGCATCTGTCCCCATCTCCGGACCTTGTCACACAGTAGGGTAGAAAGAGGACGTGGCAATTTCTAATTTTATTTATTTGAGTATTCCCTCTTTTTTCTTAGTCTCATTAAGTTTTGACAATTTTGTTTATCTTTTTGAAAAAAAAGCTCTTATTTTATTGATATTTCCTATTGTTTTTCTGATTCTGTTTCATTTATTTACACTGTGATTTTTAGTATTTCTTTTTTGTTTTAACTGTGGGCTTAATATGCTCTTCTTCTAGTTCCATAAGGTGTAAAGTTAGTTTATTTTTTTTTTACTTGTGATTTTTCTGATTTATTATTATAAGCATTTTTTATTATGAATTTTCTTCTTTTTCTTCTCAGAACTACTTTTTTAGCATCCCATAGGTTTTGGTAAGTTGTGTTTCTATTTTTGTTTTTATATACTTTTTGACTTACCTTATAATTTTTTCTTTGACCTATTAGTTGTTCAGGATTGTCTGTTTAGCTTCCACATATTTGTATCTTTTCTAGCTTTGCTCCTGTTCTTAATTTTTAAGTTTCATATAATTGTAGACAGGAAAGATACTTGGAGCGATTTCAATCTTCTTCAATTTGCTAAGACTTGTTGTGTGCCCTATCATGTAATTTAACCTGGAGAATCTTCTGTGTGCATTTGAAAACAATGTGTATTCTGCTTCTGTTAGATGAAGTGTTCTAATGTGTCTACTAGGGTCATTTGATATATAATGCATAGCTCAAATCCATTGGTTTTTTTTTTCTGTCTAGATATTCTATGCATTATTAAAAATGGGGTATTGAAGTTCTCTACTATTAATGAATTGTTGTCTATGTCTACCTTTATATGTTAGTATTTGCTTAGTATATTTAGGTTGGGTATATATTTATGACTATTGCATCTTCTTGATGGATTGATCACTTTATCATTATATAATAATGAATGACTTTTCTTATCTCTAGTTACCATTTTTGGTAAAGTCTATTTTGTCTGATATAAATATAGTTGTTCTGAATTTTTTTTTTTTGGTTTTGACATTCATGGAATATCTTTTTCCATCCCTTCACTTTGAGTCTATGTGTGCCTTTAAATCAGATATGGATCTTTTGTAGGTAGCATATAATTGGTCTTGTTTTGTTGTTGTTACTGTTGTTGTTGTTGTTGTTGTTGTTGTTACTTTTAACTCCATCTAGCTACTCTGTGATTTTTGATTAGTAAATTCAACTCATTTGATTTTGAAGTGATTACAGGTATATGATGACTTATTAATGGTATCTTATTAATTTCTTTGTGATTGTTTTCCATTTCCACTGTTTCTTTCTTTTTCTTTTTTTTTCTGTCTTTGCCTGCTCTCATAAATTGGTTGGTTAATTTCCATAGTAATATGTTCTGTTTTTGTTTTGTTTTTTGGTCTTTTGTAGATATACTCTTGGGTTTTGCTTTGTGGTTACCTTGTGAATTACATAAAACATCTTATAAATAAAACAGTCTATTGTAATGACATGCTACTGAAAAGGTCACAAAGATGTAGTAATGGGTTAAGGTTAAGAGCCTACATGCTAATCACCACGTCTGGCTTCTGGACACTTGCCTGCTTGTTAAGAGTTATTGCTTGACTATCACCCCTGGGAACCTAACAGTTACCCATGGGAACCTAACATTTTAACAGTACGCTTTCTGCTTCTGTACCCCGCCCCCACTTGCACAACCTGTGGGTCGACAGGTAGAGAATAGAAGAAAAATAGACCTTTGTGTTCAGACAGAATGATTTATAGGATTTAGGGCTTAAAACCCTTGTACCTTTATGTTTCGGGGCTGCTCCTTTGGAAGGACAGCTGCCGGCTAATAAACTGCCTCTAATATCAGAGCACTCAGGTTGAGTCTGGTTATTCCGGTCACAACAGTATAATATAGTATATATTAGATGGATATTACTTTAGAGTTAGACCTATCAAATACTTTATCTTCATATCAGCTTTGATATTTAGATACTGATATTATCAAGGAGGAAACAGACTTAAGGAAGACACAGGATTTATACATAATTGCAGAGATAATATAATATCCCTTGAAACTGATGCTAGTTTAATCTAAATCCAAGAATGTTGCCTTTATATTACAGCTGTCTCTGCTCTTGGGCAGGTTTGTACACCTTGTTCATTGTTTTTGTGCATCTAAGTTAACACACCTTTGAAATGCCTCTCTTTTAGAACTCTTGGACTATAACTACCCTGAAGAGCACATAACCTTATTAACTATCCTATAATCTAATCAGCACAACCTCAGAAAAAAATGTGATTTGAGTGTTCATCAAAAGCCTCCTTTCATAAGACCTCTTTCCCATTCACCTACCCCTATGCCTGAAATATCATTTACTAAAGAAGTTATGGAACAATAAAAGCTTGCTAAAAATAAAATGTTACCTTAGAAAGCTATACCAGTAAATTAACATTGTCCATTATTGCTAGCAAATTCAGGTTCCACTGCTTGCTGCCCTTGAGCCAATAATTGATAAGACAATAGCTCAGGAGATAAGAGTTTGGTAGAAAGAAAGCAGGATTATTCAAGAGCTGCCATTCTGAGAAGATAAGGACTGCTATCCTGAAGGCCACCATGCCTCTTCAGTGCAGGCAGGGGTTATTATAGGGAAGGAGCATGAAAAGAGATCAAAGAAAAATTCCAAAGCCCCAAGAAGTGGGCTGTATCCTGGAGGGGAGAGGTTGGCCAAGGCCATTTATCTTGTCTTCTGGCCTTGGCTTGTTTCTCAGGCTTCCTGGAGAAGAGACAAGTGCAACTAAGGGGTAAGGAACTCCTATTTTAGGGTGAGAGTCAGCATGATGAACTCTTTGGCAGCCTGTTCTGATAAACGTCCTGGAGTTAGTCAAACAGAAGTCTAGAGAGAGGACTTGGCAGTCAGTCTTTGGGCACCAAATGGTCTTGGAACTGTTAGCTCCCTTTGAAGTCTATTTCTAGAGTTCTCAATCAAGCAAACAATCTATAAATTACACATTTGTTAACAAGGCATTTTTAAGTTAAAATATGAGAATGATATTTTAAGGACAAAAAGGAAAAAAAGAATAAAAAATAGTTACGATCATAAGACTAATAAAACCACAATAATCACAGTTACATTATCACTTTAGTTAAGTATATTTAATCATGTTAGTGAATGTCACATAATAGGTTCTTGAATGAATAGGGCAAAAGCAGATGTTTACAAAATCAAGGAGAAAAAATAAAGATCTGGAGCCTAAAGTATTCACTAATATTGAAAACACAGGAAAGGTATAGTATAGTATTAATCTCCACTAGCCACAATTGCTTTTTATATCAATCAGCCATAAAGTCACCAAGAATTTTATATATACATATATATAAAATCTTTATTGCTCATATGTTCAGTTTCACCTGGGAGTAGGCTATGGGACTCTGCTGGGCTTTCTCACATATCAAAGGGTTAGTAGGCTGTTGAATAATCTAAGCTGGCCTTTGCTGGATGACTGAGGTAACTGGCTCTGCCTCATGTCTTTCATGGACATGATGCAAAAAACAGTTCATACCCAATTCTACAAGTGCTTTTCATGTTTCTACATGCATCTTGTCTTCTATGTCTTTTTATCCAAAGCAAGTAATGTGCCAATTAAGTACAGAATCAAGTGGTAAGGCAAGAAACATCATTTACCTTGGGAAGCTACAATCAAAGTATAGGGCAAAGGAAAAGATATAGGGGGATTGAAGTTTTGTGACTAATAAAAATCTATCATATTGTGCCTTCTTGAACAAAATTATTCACGTCCATATGTAAAATGTATTTACACTGTGGATGAAAAGGGGATGCTATAATAAATCTAACCAAAAGTAACCTCACAGGATGATCTGGTCATAAAGTCCTAACTGGAAAGGTCATGGTGGGTGGTCATACCTCAGGCATATAACTTCTTTAGTAAAAGGTTATCTTCACCTTAAGCAAGCCCTGTTGGTTGTTTTTGTGCAACTAGTTTAACACACACACATGCGCGCGCACACACACACACACACACACACACACACACACACACACACACATAATCAGGCCCTGAGGGCACAAGTCAGTTATAGGAAGAAGTGGCTCAGATGTTCATGGTCCTCATTCCTGTGACATTAACTTCTCTTACCCAGCCTGCACTTATGACCTCATAGAGAGTTTTGTATAATCAATTGACAGAGGTTAAAAAAAAGACTCAGGCTTGGTTTACATGACATGCTGACACCACCTAAAAGTGAGTAGCTGTATCACTACAGCCCCTTTCTGGAACATTCCTGAAGGACAATAGTAAAGAGATATACTCCAAGTGGGCAGTACTTTGAGCAGTGCATGTGGTTATTTACTTTGCTTAGAAGAAGAAATGACCATAAATGCAATTATATACTGATTCATGTGCTGTGGCTAATGTTTTAGCTGAATTATCAGGGACTTGGAAGGAATATAACTGGAAAATTAATAATAAGGAACTTGGGAAAATAAACTTGTAGATAGACTTTTGAATGAGCAAAAATGTTAAGATATTTGTGTCCCATGTGAATGCTCACTAAAGTGTGATCTCAGAAGTAGAGCATGTCAATAATCAAGTGGATAGGATGATCCATTCTATGAGTCAGTCACCCTCTTTCCCCAGCCATGTTTATAACTGTCCAATGAGCTCACAAGTAAAGTGGCATTGGTGGCAAGGATAGAAGTTATTCATGGGCTCAGTATACTGGACTTCCACTTAGGAATGCTGATCTGGCCACAGCCACTGCTCAGAGACCACCACTGAGTCCTCAATATGGCACCATTCCCTGGGGTGATCAGCCAGCTACCTTGATGTCAGATTGATTACATTAAACCACTTCCATCATGGAAGGGGTAGCATTTTGTTCTTATTGGAATAAACTTTTACTCTAGTTATGGATTTACCTTTATTGTGTATAATGCTGCTGTCAAAATTTCCATTTGTGGACTTACAAAATACCTTATCCACCATCACAATATTTCACACAACATTGGTCTGATTAAGAAACTCACTTTACAGCAAAAGTAGTGTGGCAATAGGCGAATGCTCATAAAATTCATTGGTCTAACCATATTTCCCATCATCTTGAAGTGCTGATTTGATAGAAATGTAGAAGGATATATTGAAAACTCAGTTCCAGATCCAGTTAGGTGGCCTTAACCTTGCTTAGGCTGAAGCAATAGTCTCTTGAAAGCTGTACGGTCATGCATCACTTAATGACAGGGATACATTCTAAAACGTGCATTGTTAGGTGATTTCATCATTGTGTAAACATCACAGAATATACTTACACAAACCTAAATGGTATAGCTTATTAGTGTAATTGTATGTGTTGTGGCCAATATTGAATAGACCAAACCAAGTATGCTCTCAAAGACTGTTTATTAGCCGGCGGCTGTCCTTGCTAGGAGCAGCCCCAAACAAGAATCATGTCCAGCTTACATACAATTGATTGTTTCTCATGCCAAGCAAATGAGCAGGGCAACAGAAGCTAAAATTGGCAGTTAGGTATAAGCTCATTATTACATTGTTACAAATTTCATGATTAACAGGAGCTGGTTAAGAGTTCAGGGAACTAGGTCCTTTTGCTTTAGTTAAATATTACTAAGGTATAGACCTCCTTTGTCTAGTTTTCAGGTTTTTTAATTAACTCTTTCCTTATCACATTTCAGCAGGCTGTCACAGTATGTGCTCTACTTTTATGCAACTGGCAGCATGGTAGATTTGTTTATATTGATATCATCACAAACATGAGAGTATGCTTTGTGCTACTACTTTATGAAGGCTATGTCACTAGGTGATAGGATTTTTCAGCTCCATTACAATTTTATGGGACCATCATATGGGGTCCATTGTTGACCAAAACATTGTTATGAGACACAGAACTATGTATAAATTAGCTTTCAATATAAGGTGCCATTTTTCTAATAGGCAGAATTCAGTGTTCAGGAACCATGGAAAGAAGTAGAAATGGGAATATCTAACCACTAACAATATTTTACTTTCTGTTACTGTGTCCTTATGTTTTGGTGGTCTAGAGGTCTTAATTCCAAAGAGAGGAATGCTTTCACAAGGTGGCACAATTTTATTGAACTTGATGTTAAGACTGCCTCCTAGCCACTTTGAAACCCTCATGTCTCTAAATTAACAGTCAAAGAAGAGAATTACTGTGATGGCTGTGGTGAATGATCCTCATAACCAGGGAAGAATTGGAATGCTATTCTACAATAGAGATAAGAAAGAATATGTCTGGAATATAAGAGTTTTGTTATGATGTATTTTAGTAGTGTCACACCCTGTGATTAAGGTCATAAAAAACTAAAATAACCCAATCCAGGCAGGACTAATAATAGCTCAGTCCCTTAAGAAATAAAGTTTCGGTTATTCTACCATATAAAAAATCATGACCAGCTAAGTTTCTTGCTAAAGGCATACACAAAATGAGTACTAGAAGAAGATAATTATGAATACCATATATGAGCATATGAACAGTTACAGAAAAGAGGACTGTAACTGTCATAAATATTTCTTTTCTTTTTTACTTATGAGTAGATTGTATTAAAATATTTTTTCTTTCATCTCTTATTCCCTTATTATGTAACATCAGATATATCGACTTATATAATAGTGTTAAATATTGTTAATTTTATATCACTATCTTTAAGTTATGCAATATAAGGAGAAGACTAAACCTAAGTCAAGGAATTTATCTTTTCTTGTGGATGCATTTTTTTGTGATTTTGGTTGTATGCATGGTAGTTGTATCATGTTAGGTAAAATTATTACCTTGTTATTGTCTTTATTTGGAGATTGAGTATGATTCAAGGCAATATGTGTAAGTGCCAAATTGTCAAGAACTGGATTTCTGATGGTTAATTTTGTATCAAATTGACTGGACCACATAATGCCCAGTTATTTGGTTAAATATTATTCTGCTTTTGTTAAGTGAGGATTGAGATTAACTGGTTAATCTGGTTGGGATTAATATTTGAATAGGTAGTTTAAATAATTCAATCCACTGAAGGCCTGAATATGACAGAAAAGCTAAATAAGAGAGAATTTGTTCTTTCTGCCTGTCTTTGAGCTAGGACATCAGTCTATTCCTACCTTTGAATTCAGACTGGGACTTCCACCATTGGATCTTCCACCTTTCAGGCCTTTAGACTCAGAATAGAATTATACTATGAGCTTTCCTGGGTCTCCAATTGGCCAGCTATATATCTTGGGACTGCTCAGCTTCCATAACTGTGTGAGCTAATTCCTTATTATCTATCTATCATCTCTCTCTCTCTCTCTCTCTCTCTCTCTCTCTCTCTCTCTCTCTCTCTCTCTATCTCTCATCTATCTATCATTTATCTGTCTATCTATCTATCTATCTATCTATCTATCTATCTATCATCTATCATCTATCTATCTAATCTATCATCTATCTACCTATTATCATCTATCATATATCCATCTAATCTAATTTATATATCTATCGTATTGGTTCTGTTTTCCGGGGAACCATACTAATATAGGGGGTGATTTCTAATGTGTATGTGTGCTAAAGAGTCTGGCTGCTGGCCAAAAACCTATATGTGGCTTTTCATGTTCAAACAATAGGCAATTACAAAGGCTTTGTTTGGCAAGCCTCATAATAGAAAGCTCTTCTCCCAACACTAGACTTGGTGTCCAGCCAATGTATTGCAGTCTCTGAAGTTTGTTGTTAAAGTCTCAGAATTAGCATCATCACCCCTCCAAAGCCAGCTATGTTCTTATGTAGATCTGTATTCCTAATACAAGCACCATCATTCACAGATCTCTGTCCGGGGCTAAAACAGAGGTGTTCCTCAGATCCTTCTGCTGAAATCTTTTTTATCAGGTGAGGGGAGAGTCTTGTAGACACTTTTACCCACTTCATACTTTCCCACTCCTAGTTCTTTCTCCTCTCTCCCTCTCTCCCTCCCGGGATCCTTGGTCCATAAAACTGCAGGATGCTTTTGTTTGGGGCAAATTCAGGAGTAAGATGACTTTCTCATTTGTGCCAATGCATCTCTGATGCTCAACTGGTGGCTGTGCCATGGGGAAAATAGAAGAGGAAAAAGTTTGTGTTTTCTCTGGTGTAGCCTCTTATTTATATTATTGTACTTAAGTTTGACTGTTACTTTATTTTGGTTTGTTGTTTTAATTGGCTGTTTACATATCAGACATCCCAGCTTTCTCCATCTCAATTGAGCTCCTGACACAAGATTTATTTTTGAAGTGAAAAAAAATCTAAAATTAAATTTTGGTGATAGTTGCACAACTCTATGAATATACTGAGAAACATAAAATTGTATATTTTGAATGAGTGAATTGTCTTGGGTGTTTGTTATATGTCAATACAACTTTTAAATGTATACCAACTATATTAGTTTTTTGGGAGAGGTAAAACCACAGAAATTTATGATCTTGTGGCTCTGGATTCCAAAAGTTCATTTTAAGTAATTATATCTGTAATAACCCTATTTCCACATAAGCTTACTGTCTGAGGTACTGGGATTTAGGAAATTTATTTTGGGAAGACTCAATTCAACAAATAACAGTCTCCAAAATTTCATTTAAGTGTGAAAAACTCAGAAAGTCCCAAATCTCACCATCCAAATAGTCTAAATTAGTGGTTCCCTACCTTTTAGGCACCAGAGACCAGAGCTTCTATGAGAATCTAATGCCTGATGATCTGAGGTGGAGCTCAGACAGTGATGCTAGTGCTGGGGAGCAGCTGCAAATACAGATGAAGCTTTGCTTGCTCTCTCACTACTCACTTTCTGCTATGTAGCCCTATTCCTAACAGGCCATGGATCAGTACCAGTCTACAGCTCATGGGTTGGGAACCCCTGCTCTAAATAAAACATGAGTGAGATTCTGGGCATTGTCCATCCTGGAACAAAATTTCTTTCCATCTGTGGACCTGCAAAACCAGAAAACAAGTTATCTGCTTCCAAAATGGAGAATTAAGGAGAAAATAAATGATCACAGGTCTCAAGTAAGTATGAAAGCCATCAAGGCAAATTCCATTAGATTTAAAGGCTTGAGAATAATTCTCTATAGCTCAATGCTCTGGGTTTGCTAAATTGATGGCTCTGCTTTTTTGGTCCTCTGGGACAGCTCCATCTTCTTGGCCTACCAGGGCTGCATCTCTTAAGCACACAGGAGTGGTAGCCCTGTTCTCTTGGGCAAAAAAATATCCCATTGTTCCAGGCCTATGCATCTATGGCTCTGCCTTTTGAGTCATTCTTCCTTCATTTTATCTCTCTATACTTTCCAATCTACTCTGATAGCATTAAGAAAAACCTTCCATATTCTTCTTGGGATTCTCCATAGCCAAATATCAAATTTCATCACTTGTAAATTCTACTTTTATACAAGTTTTCTGCCATTTTATAATAAGCATCAACTTTTCTCTAGCATCCAATAATATTTTCCTCATTTATGTTTAAAAATTCACCAGAAATACCTTATCATTCATATTTATAGCAACATTCTGTTTATAATGATATATGTATTCTTTAATATGACAGTATTTTCTGCAGCTCTTCTCCATTTATTTTGGTGCCCTTACCAGAAATGCGGTTAACATCTATATTTTTGCCACTGATCTCTCCAAGGCAGTTTAAGTACCCTCTATCAAGTGCCTCCATACTCTGGCAGCCTCTACTCATTATTGAGCTCTAACTTAACTTCCACATTTTTAGCATTTTGTTACAGCAACACCCCTCTTACATGTATTGAAATCTATATTATTAATATTATTTTATGTTTGTTTTCCTTGCTTTAAACAATAAAAATTTATTATTTCACAGTTCTGGAGGCTAGAAGTCTAAAGTCAAGGTGTTGGCAGGACCATGCTCCCTCTGAAATACATAGGGAAGAATCATTCTTTTCCTTTTCTACTTTTTGGTGGTTTGCTTACAATTCTTAGAGTTGCTTGACACGGAGCTTCTATCACCAAAAGTCATTCTCCCATCAGGTGTCTGTTCTTCTGTGTTTCTTCTCTTATTATAAAGATACCAGTAATATTGGATTAATATTCCATTCTACTACAGTATGACCTAATCTCAACTAATTACATTAGAAATAATCTTATTTTCAAATAAGGTCACATTCTAAGATACTAGAGGTTATACCTTCAACATATCTTTTTGGAAGACACAATTCAACTCAAAACACCAATTTTGCATTTCTCAAGTTTATTTTTTTTAATATTTTAAAGTCATGAATATAGTGGAATTATGCAAGACTATACATTTTGTGTCTCTGCTGAAATATTTTACTGAGGTTCAAATTATAGGCAAGATTAAAATTTATCAAAAGATTTTATAAAACTTTTTATTAAAATAAAACAATAAAAATAACTAACCCAAGTAATAGTTATATACATTATTTATATTATATTCTCTTAGAAAACAACAACAACAACAACAACAACAACAACAACAACACAACTCTAGGCAAATATTTAACTCTAACTACTGGTTTATTTTTTACTGTATAAAATAATTCTGAAACTACTTTTTGTACACTATGAGACTGAAGAAATACATCGATATATTTTGGTTAATTGTAGCTAGGTTTCACATTGTGAGAGAAAAGAGTTTAATCAATATAAACAAAGAAAATCATAGAATCAACTCTGCTTGTTGTATTGGATATGGAGTTATCACTGGTTATCCATGGGGTTTAAATATATGCATATATGTAGATATATAGAAAAAGATAGAGATTGAGGGTGTGTATAGGCACATGTAAATGCATGCATACACACACACACACACACACACACACACACACACACCACACACACAGGCACATACACATGATTTAATTGGATTCTTTACTTAGAGTCTCACAAAGCCTGGTCCCTTATCTGTAGTCTTAGGGAGAAAACATACTTCTAGTCTCATTTAATTTCTTGGTAAAATTCAGTTCCTTGTGACTATTGGATTGAAGTGCCCATTTTCTTGACACATGGTACTCTTCATCTTCAAGTCAACAAAGGATGTCAAGAACCTCTCACAATTTTAATAATAGTTATAGGTTCTGGAAATTAGAAAGTGAATGCCTTTGGGGGATCATATTGCCTACCACAAGCTTTTTGGAGAACAACTGACTCCACAGCTGGGCAGGGACAATACAAAATGAGCCTAAAATATCTTCAGTTAAAAAGATAAAAAAGTTTCTCAAAAAGTTAAACATAGGATTACTTTAAGACTCATCAATTCCAAGAAAATTAAAAACATATGTTCTTATAAAAATATGTATACCGATATTTATAGCAGTACTAATCATAATAGATAATAAATGAAAATGACCCATATATATATATATATATATATATATATATATATATATATATATGTGTGTAAAGATAAACAAAATGTAACATATCCATACAATTGATTATCATTTAGCTATAAAATGAAATGAAATACTATAACATAGATAAACTTTTAAAGCATTATACCAAGTGAAAGAAATTAGACACAAAGGTGTGTCTGGATTTATAATATAATTTATATGAAATCTCCAGAATGGGAAAATCCATACAGAGTAGATTAGTAGTTATCAAGTAATAAAAATAGAGGATATTGAAACTGACAGCTAAGAGATGTGTAGTTCTTTCTGGGGTGATGGAAATTAACCGACATAAGAAAGTGATCATGGTGGTGCAACATAGAGAATATACAGAAAAAGACACTGAATTGTACATTTTAAATTGGTAAAATTTATGTTATGTCAATTTAAAAATAAGTGTGTGCTCAAAGAATCATTAAAAAAACACAAGAACCATCTTAAGGGGGCTTCTCCCACTTGTTACATTGGGGAAGAACTGAGTACTGAAAGAAATAATAATACTAAGGACTTTGTCTTTGTTATCTTACTTCGAATAAAGTAAGTATTCATGAGTCCACACTGATATAAATAAATTAATAAATAAATGAATGGAACCAAAAGTAAGTTCTCCCTAAAGGAATTATCAAGTGTGGAATAAGTGATGGAATTGGAAAAAATCAGTGGTTCCTAGCCGTCTTTCTATTAATTAATTTAGTCAAAGATAAATGATGATAAAACTAATGTCTAAAAATGTAAGAAGTAACAGCATATTTCTCTAATCTCAAAGTACATACCCACAAGATAATTTTGCAAAGGGTAAAATTTAAACTTTACAGTGAGAAAGTCTGGCATATATCATCTTATCCAAATAATCCAAATAAGCTCTGTCAGCATTTGCCTTCTGATATAAATGAATCAAAAACCCAGTGTGATGTTTAATTTTATGTCAGCTTGACTAGACTTTGTTTCTCAGTTCTTTGATCAAACACCAGTCTAGATGTTGCTGTGAATATGTATTTTAGATGTAATTAACATTAAAATAGTAGACTTTGAGTAAAGCAGATTATACTCTATAATATGAGTGGGCCTCATCTAAATAGTTGAAGACCCTAAGAATAATGACTGAAATACTCTAAAGAAAAAAAGATTTCTACCTCCAGACTGCAACAAAAAATTCAGTCTCAAAACCGCAATATTAATTCTTGGCAGAATTTCTAACCTGCTAACCTTCCCTTTGGATTTCAAAGTTGCTAACCCTGAATATTGCATAATTATATGCAATAAATTTAAACTAGCTATAGGAATTTGAGGAAATTTCTTATGTAAAATTACAAATTACAAATAATTACAAATATCTAAAATTATAAAAATGTGTCTTTGAATAACCCCTTGACCTCCAGTCTTCACACCACACATACTTTTATTTTTTCAATGCTTCATGATAAAGTTTTTAGAATTCTTATCAAGTTTTTGTTTGTTGTGCATCACTTTAGGGAGCTTTTCCCATCCTGGCAAGATATATTAAAATATTATGTAAATGAACCACAGTAGCTGGAATTCTACATTTAGAAAATTGTACCGTATATTACCATTACTCTAAACCCATATTTTTATTCTTCTGTTTCAGAACTTTTGACTTTTAAGTTTATATTTTCAGTTTCCTAATTGATCTTGTCTTGGTCTTAGACTTTATTTTTGGTTCATTTAGTTCTGTTATCTCTGAATTACTGAGTTGCTTCCCAGTTCATAAGTTGACTCCTATCTCTTGGTTTCTACTGAATACTTGATAATTTTGTATGTGGCTTTGTTTTAGAAATTTGTGTCATAAACTTTCAACAGAGGAAACCTGACCTAAAAGAACATATTTGTAGTAAAAGAACCCTGGCTTAAAAGAACATGGGGTAGTAAATGGACATAGGACCAAAACTAAGTGGAAAAAAAACCCTCTGTGTGTTAGTTGGGGGAAAAAAGAATATATATATATATATATATATATATACACACGCATGCACACACACATACATATATATGTATATATGTGTATATATACACATATATAGATATATAATGTTGTTAGACAAATTTTTTATTTTAGTACATTTAATTTTTAAAATAATGATTTACGTTGAATACATAATATATCATACATTATTTGAGTAAATCATTCTTTAATAGGTTAAAGCATTTGATGCCACTCCTAAAGCTTCAGTGGCAATGTTAAGTTTGATGCTGACAAAATAAAAAAAAAAAGAGTTCTATGCCTCTAGATGAAAAAAATAATTTGAAACTTTATTAGAGAACTCACACTCTCTATTACATTACCCTGGCCAAATCCAGGGTACCTGTAATTATTTGAATAATAATATCTTCCCCAAGTTTTTTATTTCTCATATTCCTAGACTTTTTATTTGTTTGTTTACCATAATTGTATTTTAGTGACTATGAGCATCAAAATAGCAACAAAACTGCTCAGATCATAAAACAATTTTAGGGAACACTGGAAAGAGCTTCCCACTTAATTACATTTTCTGCAAATAAATTATTTTCTGCATATAGCAAAACATTTGTTAGTATTATTAGGTCTATTTGTGTCCAGAAAAGGGCAGAGTTAAAAACACAAGATCAGGAAATGATTAAAAAATGGCTAAGAGATGAGGATATTCTGACTGCTGTAAGTAGCAATGCTATCGAGACAGTCTTGTCAGACAATAAAACTCAAGTATTTCTAAGACAAAGATGAGCCTGGTCAGGAGGTTCAAGAATTTCGATAATTTATGCCAAAGACCCTCCTTCTGCTGAGGAAAAATAGGGAGTTCCTATTTTATTTCATAATGACATCCCTCTTCCATGATTGTTCCTCATTTGTTGGAACTATTTGAAACCAGAAGCTATATCAAGCCTACTTTCTTTTGTTATAGTTTATAGCTAACAAAATCATACAATTTTAAAGAGGTATGAACTATACATAGTTACTCTTCATTTGTCTTCTAGGAAGTAGAATCTTTTGGTATCTTTTAAATTGCTTCTCTAATGCCTATTCTAATGGCTACTGTACAAGTCATGTTGCTATTTATGGATATGAAGAAATTATAAGGAAGGAAAATTAATATATTCACCTCACAAGATATTTGAAGGATATATCAGGACAACAAACAAAGCATATTATATAATATAAATATTCAAATCAATAGGGCATGATGACATCTCACTGAGGCCATTAGTAAAATATAAACTCTCAGTTGAAAATCTGCCATTATTTTGAGATAGTCCTGAGAACAGAGTTCCTCTCTAAGAACCAAAAAACTAGAAAATGATAATACTATCTTGAAAAAAGACAAAGTAGACTTTGATCATTTTAACTATTTAGATTAATATTAGCATTTAAGAAATTTACTAATCTAATTTTCCAGTAATTAGCTAGAAGATAATGAGAATGTCAGATGATAGTAAAATGACACTGATAACGTCTTTTTAAAAAAGCATACCACGTCAGATTAATTTAAGTGTGTTCCATAACAGTGACAAGTTACACTGACAAAAGCATGAAGGATGCATATGATATAGATTAATTTTAGTGAAGCTTTTGTTTCCAGAGTAAAATTCTCATGGAAAATAAAGATAGAGAACACATGAGAGACTGACATGAGAATGAAACGACAGGCACCTGCTTTATTACAGGAAGCACAGTTCTATTGTGGGGAGCACACTTCTCTTATTTCAGGAAACACACTTCTGCTTCTGTTCCTGCTCCATTAGGGGATTACATGAGCTCCACATATATCAGAGTACAATAGTGGCATTCAGCCACACATGCGTGATACAATAAGCTGAATTATGTTTACATATGTTAGCCGCAGGCATCCTACTACTTTAATGTAACATTATAAATCCAGAGTCCTATTCCTAGCCACGAGCATGGATCACAGTTAGTCCTGGGACTAGCCAGGCGTGGAGCCCACACTCCGCCCCTACAAGATTGCAGCACAGGATCTGGACCAGAGAGAGCTAAGAGTTATCTCGGACCCATAATCCACTCACCATTCCTGGAGGGGCTTAGCAGTACTGGGCATCATCCCTGGGGTACTTTTTACCTGGCATCTCTCTGGGTGTTGCTCAGCACACCGGGGGCATTGTGACATGGCAAATTCTGCTTGTGCCTGGGTCAAGGGTAGCCTAAAGCGCTTCACTACCTGTTCCATAGTACAAGCCATCCCTGTACCAAGTATCTCAGGGATGGGAGCCTGACCCTCTACATAGGGACTTGGTAAGTCTCCCATCTCAGCAGGCTCCACCAGGAGCTTTGCTTGAAACTGCACTGCTCCCAGTAGAGAGTGCAGTTGACCTGACAGGGGGTTCGCAGAGAACTGCATCCACTGCTACAGGTACACCTGCTACACTTGGTCACTGTGCAATTCCTGTATGGGGATTCTTCACTCAGTACCACAGCCACTCCTCCAGGGGGTACGTGAACTGCATGGTTATGGGATTAGAGCCAGTGATGGCCTTACAGGCTAGAAGGGCTGCATATATGGTAGCCAGTTGCTTCTCAGTCAGAGAATACTGCACTTCCGTGCCCATCAGATAATATCGCACTTCTGTTCTTCTCCACTATTGGGACCAAAAGCCTATCATCACCTTCCAGGAACCATATTCTGCCACAAGTTCCATTCAAATCTTACATCATCCACCTGCACGGGAAGCAGGAATGGGAGGGCTGGATCTATTACACATAGAGTTTTGTTTTGTGCTACAGCTTGCTTTGTAGCTTTAAAGACGTCTTCTATCTCAGGGGTCCAATTCCACTGGGTACTTCATCACACTAGACAGTGCAGGGAGCGTATCAAGTGTTGGGAGCCATTTCTGCTGCCTGTCTTGAGACAAGATTAAAGTTGCCTGCAAGCTAGAAGTTTGCAGGGCAGGTGGGCTCTATGCAGAAGGAGGGAGTTTTGGCTTAATGTAAAGAGTTGAACGTCCCTTGCCCCAGGGAATTGGAGACAGAAAATAGGATAAAAGAGGTTTTAAGAGAACTCATGTAAATGTCAGCAATTATTAGAGTATCTGTGGATTTTGCTTCCCATGCATTTCCAAGAGTATAAATATGCTGAACTTAATAAACTTGGCGCGCAGTATTTACTGTTAGCCCTCCCGACTCTATCTTTTCGTCTCTCTCTCTCTCTCTTCCCTCCTTTTCTCTCTATTTTCTCAATCCTCACTACCCCTCTCAGGAACTGTTCGGTCTTAGCTGGCGGGCTCCGGCAAGTGGCGCCCGAACAGGGACCTGAGCACGGGGGACTCAGTGAAGGACACCGCAGGATGAAGAGGCTAGCCGAGAAGTAAGGTAAGGGGCTGCGGTGATTACTCGGGAGTTGTAAATACAGGCCCTAAGAGTTGTATATACAGGCCATAAGTGGTTAGGGTGCACCATAGAAATTACAGGCCCTAAGAGTTGTACATACAGGCCGTAATTGATGATTAATCCAGAGTTGTAAATACAAGTAATCAAGCAAGAAAGAGTCCCGGGAAAAAATACATAAGTAAATAAAAAGAAAGAAAAAAATGGGTCATCTTTTTAGTTTTTTAGGATTTGTAGAAAAGAAAGGATTTGATCGTCCAGGGGATACCCCAGCAATTGTGAAAGAAAAGTGAAACTATGCCTTCCGCTCCACCAGCTGAGTTGCTTTATGCAGAGCCAGCTTTTGAAATGTTATTTCCCAGGCATAATAAAGACTCCTTAGACCCAGGGGATGCAGAACAGTTAGGAGAGGAGAGAACACTCAGGAATGGACTATGATGAGCTGAGTCGCCACCCACAGGGAAGTTATAGATGCTGATGATGGGGAATATGAGAATGTGCATAATCTCTGATCTATATTTGTCCGTGTTATATGTAATATGGTGATTCGTTTAAGAATTCTAGTTGTGATAGAATATAGAGATTTATTTTGATGGAAATTAAAGGAAAGGTGTTTATCTTGAAGTTGGTTATTTCTGAATGAGTGAAAAGAGACACACTGTAGGAATAAGCAAAGTGGTTGAAAGTTTGTGAAGAGAAATCTTGAGAGGAAATTTTATGTGATGTCAGGCGCGGTAGCACACGCCTGTAGTCCCAGCTACTCGCAAGGCTGAGGCAGGAGGATCGCTTAAGCCCAGGAGTTCTAGGCTATAGTGCTCTATGCTCTTCTATCTTTTTGTTCAGTTCATATCTTCTAGGTTGCGAGGCTTCCTACCACTTCTACCTGCGGGAACGACCTCACATCATCTGCCTCGGGGGCCCTTGAAATAGGCTTTCAGAGATTTTTATTCCCAGTAGGTAGGGACTACAGCCCAATCTCAGCTTTGAAGAAGTTACAGAAGAGAGACCTTCTTCCCTCAACATCCCTTTAAGATTAAGGGAATAAAATCTCTGAAGGGAAATAATGTAGGGAAGAGGCAGAAAAATTGAGGTGTTGGTTGGGTAACATTCTGAGACTACAATGCCTCTGAATGGAATTAAAATAAAGTTAAATTGCATTTACAAGAGATATGGACTGGTAATAATGCCAGTATTGACATTCAAAACAGTAGAGCCTTTATTATGGATCCTGCAAAATTGGCTGAGAAAACTAGATGATTTGAGAGGCTTTAACCCCTATAATTTTCTTAAAAATACAGCCTGGTACTTATTTAGTCTGCTATTGTTGCTGTTAACTTCAAATGCAAAAACAAAAAGGGGGAGTCAACCTCATAACTCCTAAACCATGTACTTTTTACTTTAAATTTTTTGAACACAGATGATAATCGTCAAATAGCTGCAGAACAGCTCTGGTGCGTTGGAAAGATCCATTAACTATTGGATAGCATGGTCCGGATCCCCTTTTAGTATAAGGCTGGAGGCATGTTTGTGTTTTTCCACAGGATGCTGAAAATGCCAGATGGCTTTCAGAGAGATTGGTCCAGTTTGCAGGGACCTCTCCGGCACCAGAGATTACCCCTGATGCTGCTAACAATGATGACATACCTTCTGACAGCTAAAGGAGAAGTGTATTGGATGTATGTACCTGATCTGTCTATCCTGCATCCATCCATATGGGAAGGTCCGGAGAATATGGTAAAAGTGAATGACATCCATTTGCTGGGTCCACCATCCCTTGGCAGAATGACAGTGCAGAGAGAACCTGGGTTCAACTATTCAGGCTCAGAATTGGGGCTGCCAGTCCTCGCTGCCAGGATGTCTGATGATTACGTGGATCAGGGTTGGTAGAGGAACTCAACAGGCATATCTCTGCTCACCAAAAGATCCCAACAACCCTGATGCTGGGACCTCACCACAGTCTTACCTTCCATGTTAAGGACTGTTCTGGAGGACCCCTACTGGGACAATGGGAGATTGGACTGAACCCAGAAAAGATGTACTGGTTTGTGTAACCCCACCTTATGTATCATTAATAGAAAATGTTATCATTGCTATAAAAAAATTAATTTAATGTAACATGTAAAAAAAAAGAGAACAAAAGTTAGATAAATTGTATAAGTTAACCCTTAGGAGATGAGATTCAAGAGTTTAAAAGCCAGAGCATGATTGGAATGTCATGCAGATTTTATTTGGATTTGTGTCACTCCCAAAGTCTATAGTGATAGTCAGAATGCATGGGATAGGATTAGAGCTCATATACAAGGAGTATAGCATAATGCTAATGTCTCCATAGACCTCCTGCAATTGCACAAAGAAATTCAAAATATGAGGGATGCCCAACCATTAAGATTTGGAGCTGCAAAAGAAGCAGCTAAATTTATTAATAATTTGAGAAGTTCCTTACCCTCTTGAACTACAATCACTCATCTTGCTGTTTCAGTACTTGCTCTAGGTTTTTGTATAATTTTGAGATTATGCCTGCTTCCTCCATTGCAAAATATTTCATCAGCTCCTTCATGAAAATCTGAGGAGATGCATGGAGTTAGGCTCCAAGCATGAATTTAACAGCAATATAACCCCCAATGGCAGAGGCTGGTAGTCAAAGACGGGTAAGAATTTCTCGGGCTGAACAACCTAAGACAGGGCGTGCATGATGGAATGTACGAGCCGATGACGGGTAAGTTTCAGCACCTGTGAGGAATCACCTAAGACAGGCACAGTCTATCTGCCCCATAGTTGGGAAGGCTATGGCTTTTAATAAATAAAAAAGGGGGAGATGTTGGGAGCCATTTCTGCTGCCTGTCTTGAGACAAGATTAAAGTTGCCTGCAAGCTAGAAGTTTGCAGGGCAGTGGGCTCTATGCAGAAGGAGGGAGTTTTGGCTTAATGTAAAGAGTTGAACGTCCCTTGCCCCAGGGAATTGGAGACAGAAAATAGGATAAAAGAGGTTTTAAGAGAACTTATGTAAATGTCAGCAATTGTTAGAGTATCTGTGGATTTTGCTTCCCATGCATTTCCAAGAGTATAAATATGCTGAATTTAATAAACTTGGCGCGCAGTATTTACTGTTAGCCCTCCCGGCTCTATCTTTTTGTCTCTCTGTCTCTCTCCTTTTTCTATCTTTCTCAATCCTCACTACCCCTCTCAGGAACTGTTCGGTCTTAGCCGGCGGGCTCCGGCAATCAAGGAGACCAAATGAGGGATGAACACTCTCCAAAACCCCAGCAGTCCCAAATAGGTTTGGAGCTGCTTCACAGTTTCAGGTTGGAGATATGCCTGTATATTATCAGTCACCGCCTCTGGAATTACTTTTGTTTTACCTGACCAGACAGCTCACAAGAATTCAAAAGAGAACCCAGGTCTCTGGACCTTGTCCTTATTGACTGCCCAACCCAAGTTGGTCAGAGCTTCTTGCAGATTGGTTGCCGCTACTTCTAGTTTTGTACGAGAATCAGAGATTAGCATTATATCATCAATGTAATAATACAAGTGCACTGTGGGCAGTCATTTCCACGTAGCTAAATCTTGAGCCATGAGACCATGCCACAGGGTAGGGCTGCGCAGGTAGGCCTGGGGAAGAACAGGGAATGTCCACTGTCACCTTTTGCAAGTGAAAGCAAACTGTTCTTGACTTTCTGGGGCTATGGCAATGGAGAAAAAGGCATTTGCCAAGTTCACCACATAATGGCATCATCCAAATTCATATGACAGCCAGTCCATAATTCCATCATGTTTGACAGGGCAGCATGCAGGTGCAGTGTAACCTTATTCAGCTCCTGTGGCTGCAGGTAAACTGGCTCCCCCACCAACCTGGTGCCCCGGGCAAATCCCTAATCAGGGAGATAATCGGCCAGCCGCACCTCAATGGCTTTCCCAGAAATAAGAGTGAATTGCTGGTCAGGGTGCAGCTGATTCCACAGCACCAGCAGCTCTTTATTATGTTGCTGCTCAATCTTTTCTGCATTGATCTCTGCTGCGAGGAGATCAGACCACGTCTGCCTGTGGCTCACTCTCATAACAAATCAGGCTGGGAGCTGTCCTGCCCCACCTTTTCAGCTACACCTCCCTCCATGCACCGGTGAGTCTGGGAGTGTGGCAGGCAGTACAGCGTGCACTTGGGTGGAACGCCCTTTGTGTTTCACTTCCACATCTTCTAACCTAACCAGAGCAGATGTCAGTCACCCCATGGATCTGCCTATCCACATAACAGGTCAAGCAGTGCCTTACCTGTTGGGCCAGAAGTCAAAATCAAGTATTTCATACAGGTTGTAAATAATTCTTTATTGGGTCTTGTATATTGGGCATGAAACATCATCTGTCACATAGCCATTTCTCGAGTTATCTGGACCAGGTCTAAGTACATGGTCCATCTGCTCACTGTTTCTGGCAGCTCCTCCAGGTGGGCCCACACTGTCCATGCATCGTACATGAGCCAGTTAATCAGGGAGTGATTGCCTGTGTCCTGCATTGTACCCACCACATTCTGGAGGTGTTGCCTGAGGGAGGGTATTACCATTACAGAAGCCATCTAAGGCATCTCTTCTGGAAAGAATTCAGTCCCTTCAGTCCCATCATCTCACAGCTGCAGCAGCTACCCTGAAGCCATCTCCCTTGCTCTCTACTGTTGCTATTTCGTCAGGTCCCAGAGTTTGGCACAGGTGTACTGGATCAAGGTGGTATGATTTTTAGCTAAGGGGCACAGCCAGCTCCCCCTTATCCCCAATGGCTGTTGCACTTCAACTTGCTGTTGTATCACTGACCACGCCTGCCATGGTTCCACCAATAGACCCCCAAACCAGGACGATGGCAATGTCCCATCAGGGCCTTGCAGCATGCATTCTGCTGCCCTCAGCCACATTTTCAGCATGTCTTCCTGGCATCGCAGCTGCTGCTCCTGCTGAGCCTGGTCCTGAACCTCCAGACTGTCCAGGAACATTGAGGCTACCCAAACCACTGGCTCCTGGTGAGTAGTGGTGACATCCTCTCAACATCCTCTCGACATGGCTTCACTCCATTCCAATTCTCCAAGGACACACGTAGCCAGATACATGGCCACAGGATACCACTAGAAGGTGGGGGAGCCACATGTCCTCCACTTGGATATCTTCCACCCAGGATCATCCAGAGTGTTGGGGGCCATCCTAACTTCATTCTGTTTGTGATGCCGTGTGTCAGCACTGAGTTAATGAGAAGAAAAGATTTTGGTGGTAAGACGCCCAGTTGTAAGAACCCACGAAATGGCAGGCATCAACTTTATTGCAGGGAGCATGCTTCTTGTATTGCAGGAAACATGCTTCTGCTTCTGCTCCTGCTCCAAGAGATAGCATGGACTCTACATATATCAGAGTACAAAAGTGGCATTCAGCCACACATGCATTATACAATAAGCTGAATTATGTTTACATTCGTTAGGCGCAGGCATCCTACTACACTAATGTAATATCCTAAACCCACGATCCTATTCCTAGCCAGAAGCCTGGATCACGGCCAGGCTCAGGACCAGCCAGGCCTGGGGCCCACACTTATATTTCACCTCTCATTACTTTTTTATTCTTGATAGTATTATGAATAGTTTAAGATCTTATTTCTAATGATCAATTTTACCCCCTTTCTTAGCACATTAAAAATATTCTTAAAGTTGTTTTTTGTGGTTGTTGTACAATACCTTTATTTACTCATATTAAATAGCATGTCCTTTGTAATATTAACAACAAAAAAATCACTTTTGAATAGATATGTTATCATATACCCTGAGATAGGATTTTCTGAAAGTCACAGCCTGGGTTAAACAATGTCATTCATATTTCCCTCAACCTCTAAATAAGAATCACATCTTAAAGCTGTTCCAAATAGTTTATGTATTTACTATGCATTTATTTTTCAATTAGTTTTTTGAAATCTGCCTCCAATTCAATAAATTAAATAGCATTTATCAAATAAAAATGCTTCCATTCTCAGGAGAATCTGAAAACTGCTCAATAAATTGTTAAACATAGAAATAAGTTATTTTATACTTTCAAATTTTTATTTTGTCTGCTTAAATTGTTTTATATATAAAAAAAGATTATTTAAGCTAAATGGCTCCATTTAGCAAGATCCTAATAGAGCTACAATGACAGTAGCATTTTTCACACATATCACATAAATGAAACAATAACTTTAATTTTTAATTTTCTGCTTTTCTTCTACTGACAATTATAAAAAGGAGTGAGCAGGAATTTTGATTTTGTGTACAATGTACAATAATTATGTAATAATTATTCATAGGAAAATATCCTTAAACAGAATACTAAGCTATTTTCAAATAGAGTTTTGACATACTAGCACTAATTTCTTACTAAGATAAGCTGGAGATAGCAGTAATTTGCTGTATGTTGTAGTGTACTAAATCATGTACATATGTATGTTGACACATGATATTATAAGCTACTTCAAGTACAGAGCAAAAAATAAAGCTTGCATGTTTTGTTTAACATTTACCTTCCAATAACTTAGAATTGTTATCAGTACTATACTGCTATGGTAATAAAACATAAAAACAAATCTGGAATACAGCTAAAAGAAATGCAAGGAAATTTCTCTTGGGAACACTAAAAAGGAAAGATCCAAAGCCAAAAGGGAGCACAACATAAAGAATCTTAGAGAAATTTGAAGTCAGTATTGGCCATAAGAAAAAAAATTTAATTATGAAAAACAGAGAAAACAAACTCTAAACCCAAACACCAGACTTTATTAAAACAAATCCCCACATATTAGGCATAACAGAAGGAAATGCTAGGTCTTCTTCAGATAACACCATATTTATCTTGATTTAGTATCTATTATTGTAAAAACCTAAAATTATAATGCTTATTAAAAGGCAGGAATAACTATGCTGGGGAAGATAAGCAAAGATCTAGAACCAGACTCAAATATGACATGAATGCTAGATATATCAGACAGAAAAGTTTTAAAAATAACTTATTATTTATCAAATGAAAAATAATTAAATGCTCTAATCAAAAGATAGAGTGGCTGAATGGATAAGAAAATAAAACCCTTATATATTCTGCTGACAAGAGGCTCACTTCAGATCAGAAGAAACACACACTGACCAAAAGTAAAGGGAATGGAAAAAGATATTTAATGAAAATGTAAATCTCTCTCTCTCTCTCTCTCTCTCTCTCTCTCTCTCTCTCTCTCTCTGTATATATATATATATATATATATATATATATATATATATATGTGTGTGTGTGTGTGTGTGTGTGTGTGTGTGTGTATACATACACACCTATATATGTATATCAATACACACATATGTACTCTTTATCCATTCATCTGTTATTTGTGTATATATATATATATATATATATATATATATATATAGTCACGAGAAAGAAGGAAACCATGCCATATGTGAAAACATGAGTGAAACTGGAAGATAGAATGTTGATTGTAATAAGCCAGAGGCAGAAAGACAAATACTGCATTATCTCATTTATATGTGGAATCTAAAAGAGCGAATTCGTAGAACCAGAGGGTGGAACAGTGATTGCCATGAGCTGGGGACTGGGAGAAATCAGAAAATTTGGGTCAAAGTGTACAAACTTCCAGTTATAAGATGAATAAGTTCTGGAGATCTAATGTTCAATATGGTGATTATAGTTAATAATCTATTATATATTTAAAATTTGCTATTATAGATTTTAAGCGTTCTCACCATGCAAAATAAGGTAACTAATAGGTGATGAATGTATTAATTAACCTGATTATGGTAATCATTTCACAGTGTATACAGATATAAAAATCATCATATTATACATATTTTTTAAATCATCATAATGTAAAACTAAAATATGTACATTTTTTCTCACAAATAAGATCTTAATAAAGCTGGAAAAATAAAAAAATAACTACAAAAATAAATACTTATTTAAACGGATAGTTAACATAATAGAAGTTAATAGTTAATAATTCAAAATTGTGAATGTAACTAAAAACAATATAAATAGCTATAATATAGTCCATCAAAATTGATAGTTGAATGGAAGGGCAGAAAGAGTTTGTGATAAAGAAGTTATTCTCATTTCTTCAACTAAAAAGTGAGTTGATAATACATATAGTTGTATCAAGAAATAATAGTTATTTAATTTAATTTAAGGTAATAATTATAATAATTGAAAAATAATACATTTTCTAATTTATGAGTTAGAATTATTTTAATGAACATACAAACAATAAACTAAAGACTAAAATATTTTTAAAAAGAGATAATAGGCAATATAATTAACTCACAAAAAAGATTCATTGAATTGAAAAAAAATATTAAATAGGATTTTAAAAACACCCAAATATCTACAATTTAAAAATTTTTAAAATTACAATTAAATTAATTAGAATGGTTAAAAATAAAAGAATAAAAAGGTTCATATAAAATAAATTTAAGAACAAAATATCAGGGTTTCTTGTATTAGTATGAAATTAAGTTGAATTAAAAGAAAAATAAAATCATTTACTCAGTGTTCTTTTAAATACTAAATTATATAATCAAAATGATTATTAAGTTGTAATAAATATGCATGAAGCCAAACAATTTGTCTCAGAGATCATAAAGGAAAATTTGCCAGATTCCTAGGAATTATTAGGTTGAAATGTAAGTTGGAATGTAAATATAGTAGACCAATAAACATATTATTAAATAATTGAAATTTACTCTTAATAAAAAACAAATCCAAATCACATTTAATATAACATTCACTCATCATATTGACATATTAAAGGCTTAAAAACATTTTCTGTTATGAGAAAATGTGTATTATATGTAGACCTGTATGTTGGCAAGACCTTTGAAAGACAATTTTGCAACATTTAAAAAATACATAGCCTTTAATAAAGAAATTTATACATGCGAATTTCTTCTACAATGCATGCAGACATGTATGCAATATATAAGTATACAGTTAAATTTTATGTGTCATTACTAATACTTGCTCAAACTCAGGGAAAAGCTTAAATATTAGTCAACTTTGACAAATACATACAGTAAAATATTATGTACCTATTAATAGGAAGTACATAGATTTGTATGTTTTGTTATATTCTGAAAGGAAAATATTTCTAAAATCAGTTGTTAGGTGGAAATAAAAGTTATAAAAAGAATTAGTAATAACATAATTGTCATTTATGTAAAGAAAACTAGTCAGCCTGATTGAAAATTTCAGTACATCTTAATCATAATGATTTATACTAGCAATGCTGAAAATACATTATAATCTCTGATTATAATTATTCATGGTCATGTTCTTCAGGCAGAATGCAGATAAAAAGGAGATGAATTTTCCAATGGCCTAAATTCAATCAAAGGCTGCACACTCCAAATTAAAGCACTTAATTATCACATTAAATAACAAGTTTAGCTAAAATGACATATATGAACCATGAGGATTCCTATTTAAATGTTTTAAGAGCATTGTTCATTGGAACTAAGTCAAGTAGTAGGATTTTCAACTATAAACTCAAATAAATGATCTTTTCTCTAATCATTGGTAGTATCAAATAAACCAGATAGTAAGGGATGCTCCTCAGAAAACAAATACATTTATATTTTTCTTGCCTTGAATTTACCAATAATTAGAAGAGAACTGACAATAGTGATTAGCCCTTAGGCACACAAATATTTTCCTATTCTAACATAAATATATTTTAAAAAATATATTTTAAAGCACCTTCATATCTGACAACTGTTGAGTTTCAAATGGTAGTAATTTAACATTATTCTAATTATTAGGTAAGGGTGGTATCAGCAGCACATTTTAAAATAACAATTTTAAATATTAATCAATAAAAAATAAAACCCAACAAAATAAACAAACAAACACAGAAACAAAAGTCTGGGCAAATTTAATTTTTTTGTCTTTTAGTCTGTGGTTGTTCTATGATTGTCTATGCAAGCAATATTAATTGTTTCATATAATGACTGGAAAAACATTTCAGCTGATAAATTAGAATGAATTAAATTTTTATTTTGATTACACTTAATATTTCAAATTATTTTAATATAATGGCTTGTAGAAAGCAAATGTGAAATGCCACTTCTTTAGTCCATCACACCAATTTAGACATATATGTTATGAATTATTTTTAATTTAGAAAAAAATACAGAAATAACTTATTTACATTATATTGTAGTTTCTTGAGGCTGGAAATTTAAAATATGCAAAATTCTAAAATGTGTAATTAAAGTGAATAGGTAGTGTTCTATAATTCAAAAACTACTGGGAAAGAAAATCCATTGAAAGTTAGGACTAGTTGCAGCAGATGGTACAGAGTTTGCACTACTTTAATGATGGCTGTGTCCAATCTTCCTACTTGGATGAGTCGAACACATTTTCATTTATGCATTTAAGTGAAAATGAAAAAGAAAAGAAAAGTGTAATTGAATATCAGATTGGTAAATAAAGCATCCACATGTGTAAGTTTTCAGCTGTCCATATCTCACGTCTAATATAGAGTGAATAAGTTCCACAGTTTCATGAAGTAAGGCCTCTTTTAACTGAATCATCTACTTGAAAGACAGTACAATGTGTGAGATCACTTCCAGGGCTATAAATGCAGCAAAAATGTACCAAGTCAATCATCAATTTACTCAATGCTCATATGAAAAACAAAATAAGTTATATCTGTTACTTTTCCAGGGTAGTAGTCTATTCAAATATTTAGTGGGAAAAAAAAGGTTGTCTAACCTAACATATCCACAAGATTATATATTCTTGGCAAATGTTCTCTTCCATTTTCACACTGATCTCAATTTCTAAATTTCAAAATCAAGTCTAAAAATCAAGTCCAATATGAGATTAAAGATGGAGAAAAGGGTTCTTTTTTTTTTTTAAATAACTTGTGTTGTTAAATATCAGAAAAGCAACTTCAGGATTTGAAACACAGGGTAAATAAAATGCCGTTAACTCATGAGCATTTGAAAATTAAATCTACTTTGTTTAGCCAGTATGTGTGATGAAGAAAGCTGATTTTGAAAAGGAAAGTTTTAAAAAGACTTTTCAAAGACACACAATAGCATGGGTTGCCTTTGTATTCTATACTACTGAACATTGTAGCTGAAAGGCAAACCTGATGATTATAGATATTGTTGGCCAGTATAACCAAAAATGTTCTGCATTCTGAGTGATAAAGTAATGTCAGCCCAGTTCTTTGACAATAAACAATAGAACTGGACATTAGGTTGCAAGTTCTGATCACAAGTATAACAATGTTTGTTCTGAAGAGGGCTCAAAATAATGTTTTATATGAATAAAGAGAACATATAAGAAATAGTTTTGAGCTGTGGTCAATGAACTCAAATAAAAAAGTTTATAATTTAGAATTGTAGAAGAGGAAAATGTGACTACCACTCTGAGAAATAGAAACTTCTTTGGAAATAAAAATATATATATATATGTTTAATCATTCAGTTGTAATTATTCTGAAAAAATAAAATAAAATGCCAAAGGATAAGTAAGCAATACTGAGTTACATATGTGTGAAAATTGGTGAGAATATTTATGAGTTAATCTCTGTCTCTGAAATAATATACATGCAGAAATGGGCTAAGGGAAGTTTGGTTTAATTTAATGTCTGAGGAAGAATTCTTAGCTACTATGTAATGAACACCTGAATGATACTTTGGAATCTTCATATTTGAAAATCTTCAGTGAAAGAATGCACAGCTACTTAATATAGAGGTATATTAATCTGACATAGGCCAGATTACTATAGAAACACTTTTAAGTTTCATTAATAAGAGAATGGAAAAATTAAGTTTTCATCGAAATGCTTTAGGTAATGTCATTTTGACTATGTTGATTCTTCTGATCCAAGAACATGAAATATCTTTCCATTTCTTTGTATCTTCTTCAATTTCTTTTAATAGGGTCTTGTAGGTTTTATTATGTAGGTCCTTCACATATTTCGTTAAATTTATTCCTAGGTATTTTATTCTTTTTGTTGCAATAGCAAAAGGAATGATTTTTTTCCACTTCTTTTTTGACACTTCATTATTAAATATAGGAATGCTATGGATTTTTGAACATTAATTTTGTATCCAGAGACATTACTGAATTTGCTTATTGTTTCAAGTAGTGTTCTTGTGGAGTCTTTAGGGTTTTCTATATAGAGAATCATGTTATCCACAAATAGTGACACTTTGATTTCTTCATTTCTTATTTGGATGCCTTTTATAACTTTCTCTTCCCTGACTGCACTCACTGAGACCTTCAATGTTATATTGAATAACAGTGCTGATAGTGAAAAGCCTTGCCTTGTTCTTGATCTCAGAGGGTAGGTTTTCAGTTTTTCACCATTAACTATAATGTTGACTGAGGGTTTGTCATATATGGCTTTTATTATGTTAAGGTATTTTTCTTTTATATCAATTTTGTGAAGTGTTTTGATCATAAATGGATGCTCTATCTTGTCAAAGGCTTTTTCTGCATCTATTGATATAATCATGATTTTTATTTTTTAATTTCTTTATGTGGTATATCACATTAATCGATTTGTGTATGTTGAACCATCCTGTGCCCCCAGGATGAAGCCCACTTGATCATGGTGTATAATCTTTTTAATATGTTGCTGTATTTGGCTGGTAAGAATCTTATTTAGGATTTTTGCATCTGTGTCCATGAGTGATATCAGTCTGCAGTTTTCTTTTTTTGTGTTATCTTAATAAGGTTTTGGAATCAGAGTATTATAAGCTTGATAATATAAATTGGAAAGTATTGTCTCCTCTTCAATTTTTTGGAAGAGTTTGAGCAGAATAGGTATTAAATCTTCTTTGAAGGTTTGGTAAAATTCACTGGTAAAACCATCTCATCCTGGACATTGTCTTTTTGGTAGGTTTTTGATGATTGTTTCAATTTCTATACTGCTGATTAGTCTTTTTAGATTCTCCAATTCTTCTTGATTCAGTCTAGGAGGGTTGTATTTTTCTAAGTACTAGTCCATTTCTTCTAGGTTATTAAATTTGTTATTATATACTTTTTCATAGTATTCTTACATGATCCTTTGTATTTCTACAATGTCAGTTGTAATTTTCCCTCTTTCATACCTGATTATGTTTATTTGTGTCTTTTCTACTTTTTCTTTGGTGAGTCTAGCCAAGGGTTTGCCAATTTATTGATCTCAAAGAACCAGCTCTTTGTTGTATTTATTTTTTCTATTTTTTGTTTGTTTGTTTTCAATTTCATTTATTTCTGCTTTAATTTTGACACTTTCTTTCCTTCTGCTAACTATAGGCTTCATTTGTTGTTCCTTTTCTAGTTTTTTTTAAGATAAAGTGTTGGGTTATTTATTTGAGCTCGTTCTTGTTTTGTGAGATAGGCCTGTGATGATATGAACTTTCCTCTTGTGACTGCTTTTGCTGTGTCCCACAAGTTTTGATATGTTGTACTATCATTATCATTTGTTTCTATGTATCTCTTGATCTCTCTTTTTATTTCTTCTGTGGCCCACTTATTCTCCAGTAGCATATTGTTTAATTTCCATGTATTTGTGTTTCTTACTGATTTCTTTTTGCAGTTGATCTCGTTTCAAAGCATCATGATCAGAGAATATGGTTGATATGTTTTTAACCCTCTTATATTTCTTGAGGCTATCCATTTGTCCCAGTATTTTGTCACTCCTTAAGAATGTTCCATGTGCACTAGAGAGGAATGTATAAGCAGCTGTTTTGAGATGGAAAGCTCTGTTAATGTCAATTATGTCTAGTTGCTCTACTATGTTATTTAAGAAATTTATTTTCTTATTGATTTTTGTTTAGAAGATCTGGCCATAACTGACATTGGATATTTACATCCCCTACTTACAATAGTGTTTTGTTTTGTTTTTTTCTTTAATTTTGCTAGTAATTGCTTTACATACTTTCAGGTTCCCTGTCTAGGAGCATAGATATTAATAAGTGTTATGTCTTCTTGGTGCAAGATTCCCTTTATTATGAAGTGTCTCTTAGTATCTTTCTTTACCTTTATTATTTTAAAGTCTATTTCATCTGATATTAGCACACTACGCCCACTTTTCTCTGAATGCCATTTGCTTGAAATAACATTTTCCACTCATTCACTTTGATTCTATATTTGTTTTTGGAGTTGAGATGTGTCTCCTGGAGGCAGTATATGGTTGGGTTTTGTTTTTTGATCCATTTTGCAACTCTGTGCCTTTTTATTGGTGAGTTTAGTCCATTTACATTTAGGGTGATTATTGAAATATGAGGTCTTCTTCTAGACATTTTATATTTTGCTTTCTAGTAGCTCAGTGTTTCCATTGTTTCTTTGTCTTTGTGTTTCTGTTTTCTTTATTTTAGTTGGCTTTTGTGGGTTTCACCTCTGGTTCTTCTGGTTTTGTTATATACTTTTGTTCTGAATCTTTGGTGTGTGGTTATCTTTATGACTATATAAAAGATCGTTATATATATATATATATATATATATATATATATATATATATACCTTCAGCCATTTTCTTCTATGCATGACTTATTTATTTTCCCTTTTGTGAATTTGAATCTTTGAATCCTCTCCTTTTCAGTCATCATTATCTCAATTTGTCCCTATATATGCTGAACGTTCATTATTATCTTGCTGTAGCAATTCTCTTACTATTATTTAAACTTATATTTCCCTGTTCTTAGTAAGGGTTGCACTCTTCTGCTTCTATTTGCCTGATAGTCACTTTACTCCTAGTTATGTATTTTTTTGTTGTTGTTATTTTGTTTTAGATGAGCTGACACCTTTCAGTATTTCCTGTCGTGCCCGGTTCGTCTAACTGTGATTCCCTCAATTTTTGTATGTCTAGAAAGGTTTTTATTTCTCCTTCATATCTAAAGGAAAGCTTAGCTGGATAAATTATTCTAGGCTGGTAGTTCCTTTAACTTAATAGTTTAAATATTTGATTCCATTCTTTTCTGGCTTGTAAGGTTTGTTTTGGAAGTCTCATGATAATCTAATGAATTTTCCTTTATAAGTTACCATCTATTTTTTCCCTGGCTGCCCTGAGAATTCTGTCTTTGCCAATTTTTGATAACTTTATCATAATATATCTTGCTGAAGGCCTTTTAAAGTTTACATAATTGGGTGTTCTGTTGACTTCTTGAATTCTAAGCTTGAGCTCATTCCTTAGATTTGAGAAATTCTTGTCCACTATTTGTCTGAAAATGCTTTCTAGTCTCTGCCCTTTTTCTCTCCTTTGATAGTGCCCATTATTCTTATGTTTCCTCTCCTGATGGTATCAGCTTGTTCTTGTATTTCTCTTTATTTTTCATTATTCAATTTTTCTCTTCTTCATTCTGATTTATTTCTAGATTTGTGTCTTCGATATCACTGATCCTCTCCTCCATTTGGTTGACTCTATTTCCCAAGCCCGCTATTTTATTTTTTCAACTCTTGCAGTGTGTTCTTTATTTCCAGAAGTTATATTTGGTTCCTCTTGAGGATTTCAATCTCCTTGCTCTGCTCATCTAGCTGTTTTTTTTTTAACTCCAAAAATTGTTGATATGATTTGTTTTGGATCTCATTGAGTTTTTTTCAGAAGTACCATCCTGAAATCTCTGTCATTTAAGTTGTATATTTATATGTCTATAAGTATATCTTCTGTAGATTTTTCTCTTTTTTTCTGAAATGCCTTTTGTCTTGATTGTTTATATTGTTTAATGGACTGTTTCTCTGCCTGGGCCTTAATATAAGTGTATTCTGTTGTTTTTCCAGAAAGATTTATTAAATAAAGGTCTCTCTTTAGCCTGCTGCAAAGAAGGTGCTTTTCTTTTGGTTTCCAGTAGGTGGCATCTAAGCCTCTTGGATCCCTGCTTTATATAAAGCCTAAATGTCGTTTTTTATTTTCTTGTAGATATTTAATCACACTTGTTACTCTCAGTTTCAGTCCCTGTCAGTGTTAGCAACAGTTTCCGTAGTATTTACTCAGATTCCCCTTGGACTCTGTGGTGATCAGTCTTGGAGGGTAGTGGAAGGGGCCCTCTGGGTTGGGAGTTGGGAGCTGCAGCTCAGCCTTGATTTTGCTACCAGGTCCAGTTTCTCTGCATTCACGTCCCACTTCTCTGATTTCTGCCCTGATGACTGTGAGTCCTTCTGCCAGCTGCTAGAAGTTCCGGCACTTCCAGGCAGGCTGATCAGGGAAGTCTCTGCTTTCTGCAAGAAGCTCCAGCAGCTATGAGAGGAAGTTTCTTTATTATTCCCAGTCAACCGCCTGACCCAGGGTTCTGACCTGTGGTAGCTCTTATGCACAGATCCCTCACTCAGACATGCTGGTGTGCAGTTTGGGTCTTTGTTGAGTTTTAGATGTTCAGCTTATTGTTGTTTTAAGGGGTGAGATCTGAGGATGTCTCTCACTCCACCATGTTTCTGAGGGATCTCCTATTTGCATCATTTTTGATTAGAGTAAAACTGAAATGATACGAAAAAGCACAGATAATAAATAATGAGAGGTAACCAGTTCTGAAATATATGACAGAATTATTGTCATCTTGAGATATACATAGATAATATACTACATATTACATATATGTATAAGTATATGTAATATCTATTTATCTATCTATCTATATATATTTGTGTGTGTATATATATATACATATATGTATATATATATGTGTGTCTATATATATATAAATATATATATATATACTATCAACTACCTAGCTTTTTTGAAAACTGAATAAGAGGTCTAACTGTGATAAATTCATTATGAGCACATTCATGTATAGAACTTTACCTTACGAAAAAAGAAGCCACAGAAAATGATTTTAATTTTAGACTGAAAATTTTGTTGTGCTCGTTATTAGTGATAGATAAAATTAATATCACTACCCAACAATATAAGGTTTTGAAAATAAAGTATTGATAGGGAATACAGATAAGAGTATTGTATTTTTTCTGATGAGACTTTATTAAGAGAGTTATAAGAAGCATACATATTAAATTATCCCATATTTTGGTGCACTTATTTATCCAAAATACCTATTAAAAATAATAATTTAGGATATTTAGCCTTTGTTGTCCAAGTTTATTTTTTAAGTTTATTTTATGACTTTTGAAAGTGAATTCTAAAGTAACTGATTAATTTTTAAATTAAAATTATTGGGGTGACATTAGTTAATAAAAGCAAATAGATTTCAAATATACAATTCAATAATACATTATATGTATATTGCATTGTGTGTTACCACCAAAATTAAATCTCCTTTTGTCATCAAATATTAGATATTCCAATCTAACTCCTCCATGCCTCCCTTCCCTCTGGTAACCACTGATCCACTGTCTGTGTCCATGAGCTTCTGTTTATTTGTTTTGTTCATTCATTGCCTTTGGCTGTATATCCTACATATGAGTGAAATCATGTGGTTCTCAACTTTTTCTGTCTGACTTATTTCACTTAGAATGATAATCTCAGGATTCATCCATCTTGTTGCAAATGTCAGTATTTCATCTTTTCTTATGGCTGAGTAATATTGCATTGTATATATGTACATCTTCTTTATTTAATCACCTGTCAAAGGATACTTTGTTTGTTTTCAAAAATAATACTTTAGTATTATTTTAATGACAGTGGATATTTGTATATAAATAAAACTTGTTATAAATTTATTCCATTTTGACCATTTTTAATCAACGATCTTTTTATAACATTGGCTTACAGGAGGCAGTATAGTGTAGTGATCAAACTTTTATACTAAGAAATTATGCTGCCAATGTTTGAATTCTAACCTCTAGTTTCCAGATATTTGTGAGAAGATTGCTTACCTCAAAGTTCTTAAAACAGTGATTACAGCTCTCAGAAAACCTCGGGTATATTTAAATATCTCAATTTTATATTTCTGATAATCTTTTATAAAATTTATCATGTATATCCCAAAAGCAAAAGTGTAATTATATTAAGCTAGCTCATAAAGAAGTAAATGTAAACTGTGGAGTTGTGGGCTGATAGGCCTCTCTCTTAGGAAGAATGAGACAGAATATCTTCTCATCCTCTGTCATAGCTGTTACACCAACAAGAACTCACCAAGAAAATTATGTTTCTCCCTTGTTAAAATGATAATGTCTAAGACCTTTGACTGCTCATACAAAATTAGATAACATTAACATTTTATTTTCATTATGCTATATGCATGCACCAACCATACTTTGCTTGGAATGGAAGAAAAATGAAACTCCTAGTTCCACTCTTGGTCTGCCTGAGGAATCTTCCCTTCTTCCCCACAGAGCTGAAGTGGTTACAAGGTGATATTGCAAATTGTTTGTACTTTTGTTCATACTTTGGGAATTTGAGTGTCCATGAAAAGTTGACACAACCACATAGAAAAAAATATGTTGTCCTCTAAGTTCTACTTTTGAAAATTGATAATTAACCTTTAATTAAATTAACAAAACCTGCTGTATTAGAAATTAGGAAAATCGATGAAAAAAGAAATTTCCTCTGTTCTCAAGGAGCATACTTAGGTTGGAAATACAGACTAAGAAATCTATAACTACAATTGAGTGATAAATTAATATTGGATAAACAATGTGTAACTGAAACAAAACTAAATTGCATATCTGTACCTTAAAGAGAAAAAGAACAAAGAAGAGTCACACCAAGGTGAATTTGCATAAGGATCTCTGTTAGATGGGTGGGTTGAAAGAGCTACATGAAGACTGGGGTTTAGAAATTCCAACTATTTGGCAACAAGGTATTTAGAAAGGTATGTGAAAATATTGTTAAAAAGGCACAATTATTATGACTATAGTAGGGATGTATAATTTTTTTGCCCCACACTTATAATAGAGAAGATGATACACAGAAAGCTATAGAGAATGACCTATGTTTCCAAGAGCAAAATTCTATAGTGGACAATCTTCCCTTCAGTCTAAAGGGTTTTAAGTACATATCTATCTCTTAATTGTCTAAGCAGATGGGAATTGCCTCATTAGGACAGCAAACTTTGTTGAAATTATAACAGTAAAGAAGAAGATTAAGTAACACCATCTGAGGCCCACAAAACAGTTGAATTTATTGCTCTCACAACAAAGATTTTGAAAGAAATAATCTGAAAATCTTCAAAGTCCAATATTCTATGATAAAATAATGCAGTCCAATAGTGTAATGCTAGTTTAGCCACACACACACACAAAAATGTGAGTCTTGATATCTCAAAGGTGGAAATTTATTATTTAGGAATTCAAAGATTTTTAATTCTAAGATAGTCAAAATTAGATTTTTAAAAACAAATTATAAAGCTAAAATTTATAGTATATTTAATACATAAGAGGCACTGTGTTAACACTTTGATACTTAAGTGAAGTATCAAACCATGTGATATTATTATTGTTATCATTGTTATTAATATTCCAATTTTATGGATGAAGTTACTGAAATACAGATAATTTAAGTAATCTGCTCAGGGTCTCATAGCTAATATATCCCTACTCTTAATCCTTCTGCTATACAAATAAACTCTAAACTTATAAAATAAACATCATTATATTCAAGCTAAATAAGCAATATAATACTTTGTGGTTTTTTCCCACCAGTTTACCCATCCAGTTGAATAGAGAGGTAATTATAGAATATATATCCCTGGGAATGTTTAGTATTTTGTTTTGAAAAATGATACCAGTATTCATTGCTTAAATAGTTACATTTAAAATGATGCTTAGAAAATTGTTTTAGTTTTGACAGACCACAATAATAAAGATGCACCACAAAGATAATTTAAACAAGTTCATATTCTGCTAAAAAAAATAATGATTTGACATACATCTGGAAATCTAACTTAACTATTAAATTTAGTTGTCCAATTTTGGGGTGCAGTTTTTAGTCACACTTAAGAAGAATTTAAGTCTTAGTTCTAAAAGTTCTGCTACTTTCTCTTCATTAGTTTCTATGCAGGTCACATGTCTCTTTGACTAGGTTTCATATGTTCGGAAATGAAAATTGATTTCTTTCCCACTTTATAAAAAGTTATAAACATTGAGATGTATGAAAATTATATTTGTTCAGCGATTTTGAGAACATGATGATGCATGCATAATAGACTTTATATTAACCATTTCTGTATTATTCTTAACATTTAAATAGAGAAAACAATGATAATTATCAAAATGTTTCACATTATACTATTACATCAAAGAAAAAAATAATTTCAACATTCTCTTGTATTTAATTTTAGCAAAATTATTTATATTATATGTGGGGTAGAGAATCTAGAAATCTCAGTCACTGATCAATCCAAAACCATTTAAATAAAGATCTCCAAATTTGTGATAATAAAGACATCATTATAAAAGAGGCATAACAGACTTTTAGAATATTATTAGAGTCTCAGTATTTATTTTTTTACAAACAAACAGCATAAGGTGTTTGATTTCATTGTTTTTTTTTTCACTGAATATTGAAAATACTTAGCTCAATGGTCATTCAAGATCAAATAATTTTTTCAGGATAGAAATGTATTGTCTTCTGAATTAGACAAAAGAAACAGTGTAAAAAAAGGATAATATAAAATTTTATAGTTTGGTTCTATTTCAAAATTTCAGCAAAAATGAAGATTAATATAAATATATTAATATTAATTAAGATCACAATTCATCCAGAAAAAGACAGATAATGATACTGGTACATTAATTTTACATTTCTGACTCAGTAATAATGTCTTAGAATTATTACTAGTTACAACTACAAGTTCATATAATACATAAAATCAGAAAATATATATGTAAGCATGTTTATAGGCATATACATAGATACATATTCACATTGAAAATTTCTGATAGTGCCAAAAAAACAAAACTAAACAATAAAAGTGGATAATACAATGAGATTTTAAAAAAAGTTTTTCTTCAATTTTAATTTGGATTTTTTTATTATATTGAAATTATATAAATACATGAAAAAGTAAGCAAGGACTTAATGTTTGGGGCAATACATTTTTTATAGTTTTTGTAGTTCAATATCTGTATACTTTATTGTATGCTCACAACCAAAAATCTAGTTTCCTTCCATTATCATATATTTGACACCCTTTACTCAATTTGTTCTCCACCAAACCTCTTTATATAATATTATTAACCAATATCTCATAAATTAAAAATAAATAAAGTCTACAGCCATGCTACCCTGAACAAGCCTGATCCCGTCTGATCTCAGAAGCTAAGCAGGGTCAGGCCTGGTTAGTACTTGGATGGGAGACCACCTAGGAAGACCAGGTACTGTAGGCATAAAATATTAAAAATAAATAAATACATAAAAATAAGGGATTGTAAGCTGTCAAGGACTTTGCAATCTGTGAGGTCAACCAAGGGTTGCCTCTCCTAAAAAAATAAAAAAAAACTTATTTTGGTATAAAATAACGTTAAATTTACCATCTAAACCAGTAGTCTCCAACCTTCTTGGTACTATGGACCAATTTCATGAAAGACAATTTTTCTACTGAAGACAATTTTTCTATGGACTGGGACTGAGGGTTGGGGATGGTTTTAAGATGATTCAAATGCATTACATTTATTGTGCACTTTATTTCTATTATTGTTACATTGTAATATGTTATGAAATAATCACACAATACCATAATGCAAAATCAGATGCCACCAGATGCAGCTGTACAATTGAAGTACATCAACTCACTTGACACTATAAAGCCTGCCACCAAATGCAGCTTAATTGTCACTTGCCACTCACCAACAGGGTTTTGATGAGTCTGTAAGCAATTGATTTATTATGGTCTCTGCAGTCGAACCTCTATGCTAAAGTTAATCTGTATTTGCAGCAGCTCCTCAGCACCTCAGCTCCACCTCAGATCAGGCATTAGATTCTCATAAGAGCATAAACCGTATTGTAAACTGTGAGGGATCTAGATTGCACCCTCTTTATAAGAATCTAATGCTTTATCTGAGGTGGAGCTGAAGCAGTGATGATAGTGCTGGGGAGCAGCTGCAAATACAGATGAAGCTTCACTCATTCACCTCATGCTATGTGACTGAGTTCCTAATAGGCCAATGACCAGCACTGGTCCGCAGCCCAGGGGTTGGAGACTCCTAATCTAAACCATTTTAAAGTATACACTTCAGTAGTGTTAAGTATATTCATACTGTTGTGTAGTACATCTCTAGAAATTTTATCAATTTTATAATTGGAACTGTGTCTCCATTAAACAATATTATATACTCCTCCCCCTCCAGTTTTTGCAAACCACATATTTGCTTACACTTTTTATAATTTTTACTATTTTAAGTACTTCATTTAAGTAGAATCATATAGTGTTTGTCTTTTTGTGATTGCCTTATTTTGATTAACCAGTGTTCTTTAGGTTTATCCATGTTGCAAATACAACAGGGTTTCACTCTTTTTTAAAGGCTGAATAATATCTCATTGTATGTATATGCCCTTTTTTCTGGATACTTATCCATTCATCAGTTCTACCACTTGGTTATTGTGAATAATGCTACTATGAACATGAGTGTGAAAATATCTCTTTTAGATCCTGTTTTGATTCCTTTCAAATATATGCTCAGAAATAGAATTACTGGATCATAAGGTAGTTTTTTTTATTTTTTTTTTTCAAGAATTGACCACATACTGGGACACAGAGATAGCCTCAACAAATATAAGAGGATTGAAATCATACAAACCATATTCTCTGATCATAGTGCTTTGAAGCTAGAGATCAACAGTAAAAAGAAAGAGGGGAGAACAAATACATGGAGATTAAATAACATGCTACTAAAGAATGATTGGGTCAGAGAAAAAATATTTTCAATTTTTGCAGAAACTTTCATACTGTTTTCATAATGACTGAACACTTTTACATTAACTCCAACAGCGTACAAGGGTTCCAACTTCTCTGCATCCTCACCAACACTTGTTATTTTCTGTTCTTTCGATAGTGACTATCTAAAGGTTGAGATATCATTGTGTTTTTAATTTGTATTCCCCTCATTAGTGAAGTTGAACATCTTTTCATGTGTTTATTGGCCATTTGTATATCATCTTTAGAAAGAAGTCTAATAACATTATTTGGCCATTTTTAAATTGGACTTTTTTGTTTATTTGTTTTTTAGTTAAAGTTCCTTATATTCTAAATATTAACTAATTATCAGACAGATGATTAGCAATTATTTTCTTCCATTCTCTCATTATATAGGTTATCTTTCCCTATGTTGTTTGTTTTGCTGTGCAAATGTTTTTAAATTTTATGTAGTTTCATTTTCTATTTTTGCTTAATATATAATTGCCAGATATTAAAAATATATGTGAAACCTGTATGTATTTTGTATCCTAAAACTTCTTAGAATTTTTTTGTTATCATAGAATCTTGATAGCTTGTTAGAGCACTATAATTATATTATCAACCATGTATTTCTGTCAGCAGTCTATCTCTAAACATAAACATTTGATTGCACCTGTCTGTCATTGAGGATTTATTAAATTCATGTGTAATGTTGGCTCTGATAATTACAAAGGGATGAATGTGTAAGTTAGAGAGGCAATAAAAATATCATAGTATACAACTTCATGTAGTGTCATTGCTTTTTAAATAATGTGATAGTTTTAATCAAAATTGGAAGGATTATTTGGATATAACAGTATTTAACAAAATTAATAACAAGTTAATAGACTGAATTTTCATCCAGTATTCATGTGAATTTTTAAAATTTTATTTTATCATTCAATAAACATTTATAAAAAATTTTCATGTACAAATATTTATAATAATATGTAAAGCTAGATAATATATCCCCAAAAAAACACATTTTAGTGAGGACAAATGCATAGAAGCACATAAATTATTATACCAATTTATGTACATGGATTCCTATCCAAAAAGACTCAGATAATGCTATCTCCTCTGGAAGCATTCTTTTACTGCTTAGTCTTATGTATATACTGGCTCTATTCTCCTAGTTCACTTTATGCATATACAAAAGTCAACAAATTGTAAATATCTCTATTGCTTCATGTGTCTCTCACCATTATAATTCCTCTTCAAAACAAAAGAAGTCCAGGTTAATTATAACTATACATCCAGTGTAAGCTTGTGAAAAATGGAGAATAATCTTAAGCAATAAGTTTGAATCATGTACTAGGAGAGTGTTAAATAGAATGCCCTAGACTTTTTTATTTGATACTTTTCTGGAATAATGAACCAACTATTTATTCCATATACCAAATATACCACCAATCTAAACTCGAACGGCTTTTGAAATAGTCATGTATTCCTGAAGTAATGCTCTGACATCTTTCTATGACATCTTCAAATCCAGATGCTGTGTCTCAAAGGGGAATAGAAGGAATGAGGAAGTATAGGGCAAGAAACTCTCTGATGTTTCCAACAGTTCCTCAAAGTGTATTTAATAACTTCTCTCTTGGCAAAGATGTATAAGCCACTCTCAGAGAAATAATACAAAGTTTTTCAGACTCCCTCTATGTTTAATGATAAATAATATGATTTTCTCAAGGAGAAAGTTTGTGTGATAGATCCTATTGCATTTCTCCTAATGTTTTCCTAAAATAGCAAAACAATACTGGAATGCATATGCAAAAAATGTTTTGATTGTTATTTTCATGTTATCTAAAATAATTATATTGAGTTAAAATTTATACAATGTATAAAGCAATGATTATGATTTCATAATTTGATGAGTTTTGAAAATTTTTATACCATGTAAGCAACACCTACCCCATTTAAGATATCATTATTTTAAGCTTCTGGACAGTTGACTTATTTCCTCTTCTACTCATTCCAACATGCCATAGGTAATGGATTTTCTGATCTCTCTGAAAATAGACTCATTTAGCTTATTCTAACAATTCAAATAAATGAATAATTAAGTGCATTTTATTTATTGTATTTATTCTCTCTCTTATATACAATGTTTCAGAGATTCATACATGCTATTGCATGTAACCGTAGTCCATTCCTTTTTATTACTGAGTAGTGTCCCCTTGTATGAATGTACCACAGTTTGTTTATCCATTCACTTCTTTATGGGAAGTTTCCAATTTTTTACTGTTATCAAAGCACTTTTGTGGTCAAATATTTTCATTTCTCTTGAATACATACCTAGCAGTTTGTTGGGAGCCATTCTTGCTGAATGCCCTACAGACAGGGTTAAAGTTGCCTGCAAGCTAGAAGTTTGCAGAGCAGGTGGGTTTCTTATTGAAGGAGGAAGTTTGGCTTAATAGAAATATACAACTTAAATGACAGAGACTTCAGAATGGTACTTCTGAAAAACTCAGTGAGATCCAAAAAAATCATATCAACAATTTTAGAAATTAAAAACAAAAAAACCTAGATGAGCAGAGCAAGGAGATTGAAATCCTCAAGAAAAACAGATTAGAACTTATGGAGATGAAGAACACACTATAAGAGTTGAAAAATAAAATAGTAAGCTTCAGAAATAGAGTCAACTAAATGGAGGGAAGGATCAGTGATATCGAAGACACAAATCTAGAAATAAATTAGAAGGAAGAACAGAGAAACCAAATAATAAAAAATAATGAAAGAGGAATACAAGAACAAGCTGATACCATCAGGAAAAAAAAAAAACATAAAAGTAATGGGCATTATTGAAGGTGAAGGAAAAAAGAAGGAATTAGAAAGCATTTTCAGAAAAATAATGGACGAAAATTTCCCAAATCAAAGGAATGAGCTAGAGCTTGGAATTCAAGAAGTCAACAGAACACCCAATTATCTCAACCCAAATAGACCTTCACCAAGACACATTGTATTAAAATTGTCAAAATCAATGACAAAGATAGAATTCTCAAGGCAACCAAGAAGAAGAAAACAGTAAAGTATAAAAAAAAAACAATCAATTTTCATCGGACTTCTCAGCACAGACCTTACAAGCCAAAAAGAAATGGAACCAAATATTTAAACTATTAAGTGAAAGGAACTACCAGCCCAGAATAATGTATCCAGTTAAGCTCTCCTTTAGATATAAAGGAGAAATCAAGACCATTCCAGACATAAAATAATTGAAAGAAATTTCCACTATGAGACCTGCAGTGCAGGAAAAACTAAAAGGGGTCAGCTCACCTAAAACAAAATAACAACAATAAAAATGAATAATCAGGAGTAAAGTGACTATCAGACAAATAGAATCAGAGGAGTGTAACCCTTATTAAAAGCAGGATATTATAGCTTAAATAATAAGAAATGAATTGTTATAACAAGATATTAATGAACATTCAGCATACATAGGAACAAATTGAGACAACAATGAATGAAAAGAAGAGGACTCAAAGATCCAAATTAGCAAAGGGGAATGGCAATAAGACACATGCAGAAGAAAATGGGTGACTTTATTTATATAACTATTCTTTACATATTCATAATGGTAAGCATATGCCAAAGATTCAGAACTGAAATATATAACATGAAACAAGAAAAACCTGAAGCAGAACCCACAAAAGCCAATCAAAATAAAGAAAACAGAAACACATAGACAAGGAAACAATGGAAACACCAGGCTACCAGAAAGCAAAAGATAAAATGTCTAGAAGAAGATCTCATATTTCAATAATCACCCTAAATGTAAATGGACTAAACTCACCAATAAAAAGGCACAGAGTTGCAGAATTGATCAAAAAACAAAACTCAATCATATGCTGCCTCCAGGAGACACAGCTCAGCTCCAAAGACAAATATAGACTCAAAGTGAAAGGGTGGAAATGGCATTCAGGAAACAGCGGGAGTACCAGTAATAATATCAGATGAAATAGACTTCAGAATAAAAAAGGTAAAGAAAGATACTGAGGGACACTTCATAATGATAAAGGGAATCATGCACCAAGAAGAAATAACACTTATTAATATCTATGTTCCCAATCAGGGAACTCTGAAATATGTAAAGCAATTACTAGTAGAACTAAAGGGAGAAACAGACCAAAATACCATCATAAGGGACCTAAATACTCAACTGTCAGATATGGGCAGATAAACCAAACAGAAAATTAATAATGAAATAACATCCTTAAATCACACTTTAGTCTAACTTGGCATAAGTGACATTTGCAGAGCCTTCCATCTCAAAACAGTTGCTTATACATTCTACTCTAGTGCACATGGAACTAGAATCGACCACATACTGGAACACAGAAATAGCTTCAAGAAATATGAGAGGGTTGAAATTATACCAATTATATCTTTTGGTCATAATTCTTTGAAATTAGAGATCAACTGCAAAAAAAAATCAGTAAGAACCACAAATACATGGCAATTAAACAACATGCTATTGAAGAATAACTGGGTCACAGAAGAAATAAAAACAGAGATCAAGAGATACATAGAAAAAGAATGATAATGCTAGAACATATTAAAACTTTTGAGACATTACAAAAATGATAATAAAAGGAAGGTTCATATCATTACAGACTTACCTTCAAAAACAAGAAAAGGACCAAATAAATAATCTAAAGCTTCATCTTAAAAAACTAAAAAAGGAAGAATAAATGAAGCCTAAAGTCAGCAGAAGGAAATAAATCGTCAAAATTAAAGCAGAAATAACTGAAATTAAAAACTAAAGAACAATAGAAAAAATAAATGCAACAAACAGCTGGTACTTTGTGAAGGTCAATAACATTGACAAACCCCTGGCTAGATTCATTAAAGAAAAAAGAGAAAGGACACAAATAAACAAAATCAGGAATGAAAGATGGGAAATTATGACTGACATTGCAGAAATACAAATAATCATACAAAAATACTATGAAAATGTATATAATGCCAAATTTAATAACTTAGAAAAAATGGGCTAGTACTTAGAAAAATACAACCTTCCTAGACTGACTCAAGAAGAACTGGAGAATCTAAAAAGACTAATCAGCAGAATGGAAATTGAAACAATCATTAAAAACTTACCAAAAAGTAAAAGTCAAGGACCAGGTGGCTTCACCAGTGCACTCTATCAAACATTCCAAGAAGATTTAATACTCATTCTCTTCAAACTCTTCCAAAAAATTGAAGAGGAAGCAATACTTTCCGATTCATTTTATGAGGCCAGTATTACTCTGATACCAAACCTCATAAGGATAACATAAAAAAGAAAACTGCAGACTGATATAGCTTATGAACACAGATGCAAAAATTCTAAATCAGATACTAGCAAACCGAATATAGCAACATATTAAAAAGATTATACACCATGATCAAGTAGGCTTCATCCCAGGGGCACAGGGATGGTTCAACATATGCAAATCTATTAATGAGATACACCACATAAACAAATTAAAAATAAGAATCATGATCATATCAGTAGATGCAGAAAAAGCTTTTGACAAGATACAGCAGCCATTTATGATCAAAACACTTAAAATTGGCATAGAAAAAGAGTATCTTAACATAATAAAGGTCATCTATGACAAACCCTCAGCCAATATTATACTTAATGGTGAAAAACTAAAAACCTTCCCTCTAAGATCAGGCACAAGGCAAGACTGTCCACTGTCACAACTCTTATTCAATATAACATTGGAGGTCCTAGCAAATGCAATCAGAGAAGAGAAAGATATAAAAGGCATCCAAATAAGAAATGAAGAAGTCATACTGTCACTATTTGCAAATGAAAGAATTCTCTATATAGAAAACTCTAAAGATTTCACAGGAACACTACTAGAAAGAATATGCCAATATATTAAAGTCTCTGGATACAAAATCAACATTCAAAAATCTATACATTCCTATACTTGAATAATGAAATATCAGAATAAGAATTAGAAAAAAATACTTCCTTTTGCAATTGCAACAAAAAGAAAAAAATACCTAGGATTAATTTAACGAAACATGTGAAAGAACTACATAATGAAAACTACAAGACCCTATTAAAAGAAATCGAAGAAGATACAAAAAATGGAAAGATATTTTCTGTTCTTGGTTTGGAAGAATCAACATAGTTAAAATGACCATATTACCTAAAGCATTATACATTTAATGCAATACTCATTAAAATTTCATAAGCATTTTTTAAAGCAATGGAACGAGAAGTCATCTGATTTGTATGGAAGCACAAAAGACTTCAGATTGCCAAAGCCATCCTGAAAATAAGGCTGGAGGTATCACTGTGCCCCACTTCAAATTATACTACAAAGTGACAATAATCAAAACAGCATGGTATTGGCAGAAAAACAGACACATGGACAAATGGAACAGAATCAAGAGTCCAGAAGTAAACCCATATTTATATGGGCAAATAATTTTCAACACAGAAGCCAAAAACATACAGTGGAGAAAGAAAAGCCTCTTCAATAAATGGTACTGGAAAACCAAAAAAGCCACCTGCAAAAGAATGAAACTAGACTGTTTTCTATCACCACACACTAAAATGAACTCAAAATTGATTCAAGACCTGAATATAGAACCCAAAACAATAAAATGCAAAGAAGAAAACATAAGAACTAAACTCAAGGATCTTGGACTTAAAGAGGATTTTATGAATTTGACCTCAAAGGCAAGGGAAGTAAAAGTAAAAATGAATGAATGGGACTACATCAAAATATGAAGCTTCTGCTCAGCAAAAGAAACCATCAATAAGGTAAAGGGACAACCATCGGAATGGGTAATTATATTTGCAAGCAATGCCTCCAATAGGGCCTGGTATCCAAAATATACCAAGAACTCATACGACTCAATAACAACAACAAAAAAACAAACTATCCAATTAAGAAATGGGCAGAGGACCTGAACAGACACTTCTCCCTAGAGGACATACAAATGGCCAACAAATATATGAAAAAATGCTCAACATCACTAGCTATTAGAAAAATGCAAATCAAAACCACAATGTGATACCATCTCACCCTGTTAGAATGGCTATAATCAACAGAACAAGCAATAATAAATATTGGAGAGAATGTGGAAAAATAGGAACCCTCATACACGGCAAATTGGTACAGCTAAAATGGAAAACAGTATAGAGGTTCCTCAGAAAACTAAGAATTTTTCTACCATATGATCCAGCAATCCTTCTACTGGGTATCTACCCAAAGTCTTGAAAACCCATATCCAAAAAGATATATGCACACCGATGTTCATAGCAGCATTATTCACAGTGGCCAGGACATGGAAGCAATTGACATGCCCTACAATAGATGATTGACTAAAGAAACTGTGGTGCATATATACTCAGCCATTAGAAGAGATAAAATGCTGCCATTTGTGAACAACATAGATGGACCTCGAGATAATCATGCTAAGCAAAATAAGCCACATAGAAAAAGTTGAAAGTTTATATGTGGGATATAAACCTAAAAGCAACAAATGAGCTGGACAAACAGAGACTCATGAGCATGGACTATAGACGACCAGTGGTTAGCAGATGACTATAGACTAGTGGTTACTAGTGGGGTGGAAGAGGAGGGAGCATGGTAGACTGGGTATAAGGGGTCAAATATAGGGGGGTTAGGGAGAGGGCAAAGTGGCTAAAGGGGATCAGATATATGGTAGCTGAAGGAAACTGGACTTGGGTGGTGAACACACAATAAAATACACAGATGTGAAATGATAATGCACACCTGAAAATTATATAATTGTATTAACCAAGGTTACCCCAATAAACTTAATTTAAAATAAATAAATAGATAGATAGATAGATAGATAGATAGTTGATAGATAGATAAACGTTATGTTATGTGTATGTTGCTACAATTATAATATATGCAGGTTTACTCAGAAATTCTACTGCTAGGAATATACTTAAGATAAATAAAAACATTTTCAGTAAAGTACTTTGATAATATCTAAAAACTGGAAACAGCCCATAAAACAATTAATGAATAAACAATCTGATAAATCTATATAAAAGGTCATAACTCAGAAATGAAAAGGAATGAATGACAATATGTGCAATAGCATGAATGACCACAGCAGCTTCATTCATAATAGCAAAAAACTGCAGCTTCGGGCAATACAATTGTCTCTACATTATCTGGTAGAGACAGATTTTGCATTTCCTACTCTACCGTCTTTCCTGATGTCACTCTCAAAACTTCTTACTATGATAGAAATAACAAATTAATTACCTATATTCAAAGCTTCCAGTAGAAAAAAGAAAAAAAATGTATTATTTTCCTGACTAAAGCTGCTTGCATTGCAATTGAATGTCTGAAATAAGTATAAATGTTCAGAGGTGTAAAAATTGTTTAAATTAATGAGTAACAAATATTTCAAAGAAAAATATGTAGGATTGGGACTCAATTTTTCATATTAATTATCCCTTCAAAAATCTTATCAAAGAATAACACACACAAACACTGCCCTTCTTTAATTTACTATATTTCAGGTGTTTTATGCTGACATAAAAGCAATATTGAGAAATATTGTGCCCTCAGATTGATCATTGTAAGCATACATCACTATAAATATCTATGACCCCGGCTCAGAACAGATATCTGAAACAATTACTCAAAGGTCTAAATATCTGCTTCATTGTACTACAAATTATTTTTTTTCTTAATGGTATCACAATACATAATTAATATCAAATAATTAATTGATGGAAATTAAACTGAAAACTAACGAAGAGCAGCTGTTACCTCTGTGAAGCATACTAGTTGTAAATATTGATCCACAATTAAGTGAACAAGCAAAATAAGGAAGGTTTTTTAACTTACCTAAAAACTCTTAAATTATAACCCAAGTAACTTCAATTATCCACAACCCAAGCTACAATGATAATTTACAATGTTTTTAAAATTATAGCATATCTATTATTTTAAAAGAACAACATTTCTATTGAACAAGATTTATACTGAAGAATTTTCTCTGTTTCACTTACATTACTACAATAATAAAAGTTTTATTCAGGAGAATATTGGATGACAAATTATAGCAAAATGAACTGAATAAAGTAGAGGTCATCCTGATATCCTAATTCTGCAATACATGTTTTCAGATTCAATCTGTGTTTGATTGGAATAGCCACATCTCAATGAAACCTTGGAAAGACAATTTGTAATAATACACATTATAAATTTTACTAACTACTGAAAAGGGCAAATACTTTTGAAATTAAAGTGGAACAGTGATATTACCAGTCTAGTCTTATTGTTTGGGGAATGGTGTTTAAATTGGAACTATAAATACTTAGGAGTTAGAAAATTTCAATCAATATGTAGTGGTGTCAATTGTATCAATATTTTGTTTTTCATTAAGTTTAAATATATTAATTAAGTTTAACATATATATTGGCCTTAAAATTTGTTAGTATATAATTATTAATTATTGAACTTGTGGTAACTAAATGGGATATAAAGTTTGAATGTACATATATGCATTAATGTGGTGTTTGTTTCTACATATTTTAATAAATATACAATTGATATTTCTTTTTTAAAATTGTTTATTCAAAATAACATTTAAAAAGATGAATAAACTAATTTATAATGTCATTTTTATTATTTACTTATTTTTCTTCCAACAATTATTGTATTATTAAATATTAAATATTTTCTTGCTTCCAAGCTTTGAATGATACTGGACTTGTCAGAATAATGACACGTTTCTTAGATATGATTTATGTACCTCTCAATGAGGCTCAGGTAATGATATTAAAGTCAAAATGGCATGTTTTGCCTAACATTCTTCTTGCTATGTGTAGCTGACATAGTATTAAAGTTAATGCAAACTTATAAACTGCACATAACTGTTTTTGTATTCTATTAGGAATATTATAATGCATAAAGAAGAAATTAGTAATTTTTTTGTTTAAATTTGGATAAGGTTTAACCAAGTCTTTCATTAAAGTTTTTTGCTGGAATTCTACCCAGTGGTGGGGGACAGGGGTGGGGGCGGTAATGACTGCGTAGAAGTGTAGTTAGCATTTTCCCTCAGTTTACCTCAATTGAAGCAGTGAAGAATTACAGGTCACTGAGATTTAGAAAATATTTATTAAAAGTATATTTTAGAAAGACAAAGAATGCCCCAAGGAGGTACATGGATAAAGACAAAGTATGCCTCAAAGAGACACATGGTCCCAGTGCTGTAACCAACACAGAGGGGGCACGAAAAGGCCACAAAAAGACCATAAAAAAGAGTGACCAGAAGTGGAAATGTCTGCCTTACATATGAGTCTTAATGGGTGATTCCAAAAGCATTCCTCGGTGATTGGCAAGTGAATTCATTTTGATTTTCTGGCTGCTGTATAACTTTTCACCTAGTGAACATGTGCTTACCCAGAATACAGTCTGTTATAACTAGATTCATGAACTTCCAGGCATAAACATAGTATTATAATGAAATTTAAATTGTAGGCAAATTAGGGTAGTAACTTCTTCAAGGGCTTCTGTAGCCATATTAGGCTAGTTAAGACTGACCCTCCTGTCCTTTGTCCCCTGGTATGCAGGAAGGATTCTCTAACAATAGGGGTTCTTTGGGCAGTGTCTAGATTGGACCTATGTTCCTTTGTTTTCCCTGTCACATATGTCTGACCAGCTACCAAACATAAGGACAAGTTCCATTCTTGTTTTGTAAAAGTAGCTCTATTAGTATTATGTTCATTTATTTAGTTTGAGAGACATTTATTGAACTAGTACTCTACTACATTATGGAGAATAAGCGTGAATAGAGCTATTTTTTTCCTTGAGGAATTCAGTCTAGTAGAGAGAAAAAAGTAATAAAACATATCAATTATATATAGTAAAAACATTATTAGAGATGTGCAAGATTGATTAGGGAAAAGGAACTACAATTTGAGCATGGGCTAGGTAGAAAATATGTCTATGTGATTTTTCCTGTTTTATTTTTCTTCCAACTTTATTGAGATGTAATTAACAAATAAAAATTGTATATATTTAAGGTGTACAACTCAATGTTTTAATATGCATATACATTGTGAAATAATTTCCACAACTAAACTAATTAACACGCCCATCATCTTACATAGCTAACATTTTTTTTTTCTTTTTTGTGGTGAGAACTTTAAAAAGCTACCCATCTAGCAATTTCAAGTATATAAGTGTATTGTTACCTATAGTCTCATTACTATACATTAGATCTCCAGAACATATTTATCTTGGATAAATAGAATTTTATACTCATTGACTAAATCTCCCAATTTTCTCATCCCCCCAGTACCCGATAACCACCATTCTATTCTGCACATTATTAAATTTGACTATTATAGATTTCACATATGAATGAGCTCATACAGTATTTGTCTTTCTGTGCCTGGCATACTTCATTTAACATAGTGTTCTTCAGATTCTTCCACGTTGTTGCAAATCACAAGATTTCCTTCTTTTTTAAAAAGGCTGGCTACTATAACATCCTGTGCTGAGTAGAAATAAAAAAAGTGTGATATTTTTTTGCCATGTATCAGATCTTGGAGGTAAAGTTTTAATTTTTTTCTCCCATTGATTATAATATTAGCTATGACCTTTCTATATATGGTCTTTACTGTGTTGAATTATATTCCTTATACAACTATTATGTTGAGAGTTTTTCCATTAATGAATATTGAATTTTGTCAATATTTTTTTATCTATTGATAATATAATGTGTTGTTTAAATTTTATTGTTAATATGGAGTCTTTCATTTTTAATATGACTTATTGCATTGATTGATTTGTGTATGTCAAACTATCTTTGCATCCTTGGGATAAATCCCACTTCATCATGATGCATAATTCTTTTAATGTATTATTGAATTCTGTTTGTTGGTATTTTATTAAGAATTTTTGCATTCATGTTTTTTAGGGATACTTGCTTGTACTTTTCTTCTGGTGTCTGTTTCTGGTGTCATCGGGTGATCCTGGCCTCTTAAAATGAATTTGAATGTGTTCTCTCTTCTATTTTCTGGAAAAAAATAAGAATTTATATTAACTCTTTAAATATTTGGTATAATTCACCTGTCAATCTGTCTGTTTCTAAATTTCTCTTTGTTGAGAGGATTTTGATTAGTAATTCAATCTCCTCATTTTTTACTTGAATGTTTAAGTTTTCTATTTCTTCTTGATTTACTTTTAGAAGTTTGTATGTTTCTAGAAATTTATCCATCTTTCTAGGTTATTCAACTTGTTGGCGTATAGTTGAACATAATAGTCCTTTATCATGCTTTTAATTTTCTGAGACATCCATTGTAATGTCTCATCTTTTATTTCTGATTTTATTTATTTGAATCTTCTTTTTTTTTCTTAGCCCATGTAAAGATTTGTGGGCTTTGTTTACCTTTTCAAACATCAACTTTTATTTTTATTTTTATTTTTTTTACTTTTTTTGTCTATTTAATTTATTTATGCTAATTTTGAGCTTCATTTGTTATCTGTTTTCAGTTTCTTGAGGTTTAAATTTAGATCGCTTATTTGAGATATATTTTTTAATATAGACATTTATCACAATAAATTCTCTTCATAGTGTTTTTGCTGGATCCCCAAATTTTTGATATGCTGTATTTTTGTTTTCTTTAGTCTCAAGATACTTTTAAAGTTCAAGGGTGTATTGTTTAGTTTCCATTTATTTGTAATTTTTTATATTTTCTAACTGCATCAATTTTATTGGATTTCACTGCAGTCTTAAAAGTTACTTGGATTGATTTTGATCTTCAATTTGTTAAAACTTGTTTTATTACCTAACATGTGATCTATACTGGTGAATTGTTCGTGTATGCTTAAGAAAAATGAGTGTTCTCTGTTGTTGCGTGGTAGTTATGAATATGTCTGTTAGGTACATTTGGTCTACAATGTTGTAGGTTAAGCTGTTTCTTTATTGATTTTTTATCTGAATATATTATCCTTTATCAAAAGTGACATATTGATGCGTCTTATCATTTTAATATTGCTATCACTTTCTCCTTACAGTTCTGTCAATATTTTATTTATATAGTTAGATGATCTAATATTGAGTGCATATATGTATATAATTGCTATGTTTTTCTATTGAATTGACCCTTTTATCATTATATAATGATCTCCATTGTCTCCTGAACAGCTTTTAACTTAAAGTCTGTTTCATCTGATATAAATATAGTCACTTCTGCTACCTTTTGGTTACTATTTACATAAAATAACTTTTTTCATCTTTTTACATTAAGTCATACGTGCCCTTAAATATAATTCAATTATTCTATAGACAAAATATAGCTAAATATTTTTTATATGCATTCAGCCACTACATTTATTTTGATTGGGGAGTTCAATTCATTTACATTTAAAGTAATTATTGATAAGTGAGCACTTACTATTGCCATTTTGTTAATTGTTTTCTCTAGATTTTGCAGTTATTTTGTTCTCTTCCTTGCTTTATGTTTTTCATTATTTGATAATTTATGGTAGTAATTTGCTTTGTTGTTTTGTCTTTATCTTTTGTGTAACTATTGTTTTTTTTGGTTACTTTGAGGCTTACATAAATTATCTTGTACTTGTAACCATCTATTTTAAATTGATAACAAGTTAACTTTAATTACATACAAAAACTTTACACTTTTACTCCACCCCCACCACACTTCATGTTATTTTAATTAAGGTTTGAGAAATGCGAGATGAATAGCTCTCAGGTACACCCACTCTTTGCCTTCTTAAGGAATTCTTTGTTTATATCCACTGAGAATTCCACTTCATTAATGACCGACCCCAATATTACCACCTGGTCTCTGGTGTGTTGCAATGATTGCTTGGGATCTCAAGAAGTTCCTTATGGGTCCAGATAGTTTCCTACCATCCAGCCATCAATCTGGAGTCTGATATCCAAGCCCTGCTGTCCCAGGGGCCCAGCTGTACCTAGAGTGCCCTTCCTACCCTTGCTCCTTGGCAGTCACAGAACTGCCCTTTGAGAATTTAATTCATGATGGTGTTTCTTCTAAACCTGTATGGAATACCTGATATCCAGGAAAATCTCCAGAGATAAAAATGGGTCTGGTCCATCCCAGCCTCCCCTCTCCCAGACCATGGCTTCTTACTAATAAAGTGTGTATATAAGCAGAAAAAGAAAAAAACCAGAACACAATGAGATACTAATTTATATTAATTAAAATGGCTATTAACAAAAGTACAGAAAATGGCAACTATTGGTGAGGAAGTGTATAAACTTGAATTTTTGTATACTTTTGAGAGAATGTAAAATAGTGCAACCACTGTGTAAAACAGTATGGAGGTTCCTCAAATAATTAAAAATAGAGTTTCAATATGATATTGCAATCTCACATCTGAATATTAATTAAATGGAATTGAAATCGGGATCTTAAAGAGATTTTTGCACACTCATGTTTTTTGCAACAACAACCTTAATGTTTATTCATGATTAAATAGATAAAGAAAATGTGATATATACATACAATGGGATGTTATTTAGCTTTAAAGAAGAGGAAGCTCCATATGCTACAAGATGAATGAAACTTGAAGACATTACACTAAGTGAAATAAGCCAGTCACAAAAAGACAAATTCTGCATGATTCAACTTATAGGAAGGATCTGATGTTGTCTATTGATTAGAAATGAAAAGTTAACTGGTAGTTGTTCAATGAGTACAGAGTTTCAGTTTTGCAAGATGAAAAATTTCTAGATATTTTTTGCACAATAAGATACATATAATTAACATAACTATATTGTACACTTAAAAGTCATTAATATGGTAAATGCTATGTTGTGTTTTTTACCACAGTAAAAATATAGAAACACAATTTATATTTAAGAAACAATAATTATGTAAAACTATAAATTTTACTTTATATATATTCCACTTTCCAGGGTTAACATATTCTTAATAAATTTAATTATCAAGTACTTACAATAAAGAGCTTTTCTACTAGTAAGTCAGTATTTATTGTGCATTTCTTATATATCAGGGATGGAGTAAAACATTCTATACATGTTTTATATATGTTATTTAATTTTCATTACAATTTTGTAGAATAAGCATTCTTATTCTTATTTGATATGTGGAAAATTAGGCTCAGTAAAATCAAGTGATTTCCCTAAGGTTGCACACTTTTTAATTAATGAAAGAAACACGGAATATCAAGAAAGAATACAAAACATAGAAACTAAAAATCTGAGTTAAGATAATGATGTCAATCATTAACAGCTGAAGATTGGTGAGGAGAAAGAAAATGGCTGAAGTCAGTCTTCCTCCCAACACTTCCGAGCAGAAGTGAGTTAGCATTTCTCCCCTTATGTAACTATGTGCCGGCTCAGCATGCTTGGGCTCCTATAATGTGCCACTATTGTTTAACCTGTGTATATAAAGGCACTATTGCTCTTTTTAGTTGGCTGTGTCCTTGCTGTAAAAAAGAGCTATGTCGCAGTTGCCTATGGCTCCCCGTCTTTTCTTCCAACTGCATGAGCCTCATACCCCTTACCTTGGAACCGCAAACCTGAAGCAATAATGGTTCCCTGGGCAATTCATTAATTCCTGATCATTGGCTTCTTCATTTGAGCCTTACAGGTAACATGGCATAATAGTAAAACCATAAACTCAAGCTACAGTGCTTGAGTCTGACTCCAAGTGCCACTACTTACTGGCTCTGTTTCTTAGAAAACTTACTTACCCCCATACTTAAATTTCATTATTTGTAAAATGGGAATGGTGATGATATTAAGAACTAGCTCATAGTTGGGTATATGAAGTAAATGAGTTAATAAAATGTTTAAAACTGTGCCTGGCACATAGTAAGTATTTATATGTTAGCTATTAAAATAATATGTCTTCCACTATTGTTACAAAAACATAATAGAAACATGTGGAAGCACCAAAAATATATGATGGGTAGGAATTCTGGAAAGGAAATTGAAGACATCAAACTTTAGTTCCACTGAGGCTTTCATTTTTTAAAGTTATTATTTTTTAATTTTTATTTTTCAATTAGAGTTGACATTCAATATGATTTTATTTAGTTTCAGGTGTATAGCTAAGTGGTTAGACATTTCTATAATTTACAAAGTAATCTCCCCAGTAAGTCTAGCACCCACCTGGTAGTATACATGGTCATTATAATATTATTGACTATATTCCCTATGCTGTACTTCACATCCCTGTGACTGTTTTGTAACTACCAATTTGAGAATTTGTGCATCAATGTCCATCTGGAATATCAGCCTATAATTTTATGTTTTTAAATGTCTTTGGTTTTGGAATCAGGGTAATGGTGTCCTCATGTAATGAGCTTGGGACTCTTCTCTTGTGTTTTTGGGAATAATTTGAGAAAAATGTTCATTCTTCTTTGAATGTTTGGTAAAATTCACCTGTAAAGCCATCTGGTCCAGGACTTTTGTTTTTTTGAGAGTTTTTTTGATTACTGATTTTATTTTGTTAATAATAATTACTCGGTTTAGATTTTCTGTTTCTTCTTAACTTAGTCTTGAGAGATTGTATGTCTCTAGGAATGTATCCATTTCTTCCAGATTGTCCAATTTGTTGACATACAATTGTTTATAGTATTTTTTTATAATCTTTTGTACTTCTGTAAAGTCTGTTGTCATTTCTCCTCTTTTATTTCTGATTTTAATTATTTGGGTCCTCTTTTTTCCTTAATGGTTTGGTTAAAGGTTTATCAATTTTATTTATCCTTTCAATGAACCAGCTCTCAGTTTCATCGATCTTTTGTATTGTTTTTCTAGACTCTTTAATTTGTTTCTATTCTGATTTTTATTATTTCCTCTCTTCTACTCACTTTAGCCTTTTTTTTTTTGCTGTTCATTTTCTAATTCTTTAAGTGGAAGGTTAGATTGTTTATTTGAGATTATTTTTGTTTCTTAGGGTAGGCCTGTATTGTTGTGAATTTCTCTCTTAGGACTGCTTTCACTGTGTCCCATAGATTTTGAGTCATTGTGTTTTCATTTTCATTTGTCTCTAGGTTTCTTTTGATTTTTTTTCTTGGATCTCATCATTAACCCAGTTATTGTTTAGTAGCATGTTATTTAGCCTCCATGTGTTTGTGTATTTTTTTCTTGTAATTCATTTCTAGTTTTATACCATTGTGGTTGGAGAAAATGCTTGATATAAATTCAATCTCCTTAAGTTTATTGAGACGTTTTTGTGACCTAGCATATGATCTATCTTGGAAAATGTTGCATATGCACTAGAGAAAAATATATATTCTCCTGTCCTGGAATAAAAATGCTCTAAAAATATCAATTAGATCTATCTGATCTAGTGTATAATTTTAAGTGGCTGTTTCCTTGTTGATTTTTTATCTGGAAGATCTTTCGATTGGTGTCAATGGAGTGTTAAAGTCCTCTACACTGACTGTATTATTATAATTCTCTCCTTTAATGTTTGTTAATATTTGCTTTATATATTTAGGTACTCTTCCATTGGGTGCATAAATGTTTACTGAAGTTATATCCTCTTGTTAAATTGATCTTGGTCGAAGGTTCTTGCTTTTCATTGCTTTGAATATTTCTTGCCAATCATTTTGGCCTGCAAAGTTCCTGTTGAGAAAATGGCTGACAGTCTTATAAGGGCTCCCTTTTAAGTAACTAGCTGCCTTTCTCTTGGTGTGTTTAAGATGCTTTGTCTTTTACCTTTGGCATTTTAATTACTAAGTATTTTGGTGTGGGCCTCTTTGGGTTTCTTTTTGGGGGGACTCTGCACTTCCTGAACATGTATGTATTTCTTTCACTAGTTTAGGAAAGTTTTATGTCATTATTTCTTCAACTAGGTTCTCAGTCATTTGCTCTTTCTCTTATGGTTTTCCTATGATGGAAATGTTGGTATGTTGGATATTGTCCAAGAGGTCTCTTAAACTTTCCTCACTTTTTAAAATTCTTTTTTCTTTGCTGTTCTGTTGGGTTATTTCTGCTACCTTGTCTTTTAAATCGCTGATTTAATACTATGCTTTATGTAATCTACTTTTGATTCCTTTTAGTATATCCTTCATTTCAGTTATTGTATGCTTCATTTCTTACTTTTTTATTATGGTTTCTATGTTCTTTTTTTATGCTTACTGTCTTTTTATTGAAGTTCTAACTGAGATCATCTGTTCTCCCCTTAAACTCACTGAACATCATTATAACCAATGTTTTGAGCTCTCTATCTGGTAGGCTGCTTGCCTCAATTTTATTTAGTTATTTTTTTAAAGTTCTTTTCTTTTTAATTTAGGACATTTTTCTTTTTTTTTTTTAGCTACCTTTTTTTTCCTCTCTCTCTCTCTGTTAGTTTCTATGTATTAGGTAAATTTTCCACATCTTCCAGTATTGGCTGGGTGGTTTTCTGTAATAGTTGCCCTGTGTCATCCAGTGGCTCAGTCTCCCTGATCACCTATGCCAGGAGTACTGGGGGTGTCTCTTGAGTAAATTGTGTGTGTGTTCCTGTTGTAGCTAAGCCTTGATTGTTGTTAGAGTGTTAGTGATGGAACTGACTCTCAGGCTGACTGGCTGTGAGGATTTTTCATGCCCACAGGGTATGAGTTGTTGTGTGAGGCTGACCCCATGGAGGCTTATGTGCCTGTTGAGACCACCTTTTGGGTGTACTGCTTATGGGGCTAGTCAGGTGATGTTCTGTTGTGGTCTAATGCCAGCCTTTGAGTATTCTGGTTTGGGAGTTCCTTGGGAGAATCTCCTATGCAGACTAAGGTCAGCCACTGCCTGTAACTTTCTAGGGCTACTTGCTAGAAGCTAAAAAGCAATCTGAAGTTGATTGCTTCCTGTGTTGGTCCTGGTAGCACATCAGAGAATGCATGCAGTAAATTGAGGCACACTTTAATTGTATTTCAAATAATATCACCTAGATGTCATGCTCTGTCATGTTATGTGCATTTGGTTAGTTATTTGGAAACTATTTTCCATATGAGTTTTTTCTTGAGTCAAGTCTTGGTTCTTTTGAGGAAATAATCATCTTTTTAGCAACCAACAAACTTTTTATATTGCTACATAAAAGAAAGAACAGAAAAAAAACAGATAATAAGCCTCTTGGAAGAGGAATATGAACCAACAAAATGATGCTGGATGATAGCTCTGCTTCTTGTAAATAACCTTGTTTAAATTCCTTCCAATCATACATTTCACATAATATACATTATATTAAAAATGAAATCATTCTTCTTGATCATATTGATTGGGTTAGTACGTTTCTGAATATTTCACAAACTATAAAATAAGGATTATATATTTGGCAAATTCAGGGACAAACATAAACACTTCTTATAAAAAATAGATAATAAATATAACTGTATCTTACTAATTATATCATAATAAGTATATTAATTGAAGGGACAATTCTGTTCTCTCAATAAGAAATAGAATATCATCAATAACCTATTAATTTTTTAAATAAAATATTTATTGTGCCTCTAATGTTATATCCAACACTATGCTAGTGACTCTAGTATATAAAAAGACAGAATGTACTCCTACTCTGTCTTAATAATCAAGTTTAGGAAAGAAACAAACACATAAAATTTGGAGCAATATATAAGCAACTTCAATTAATCATATACCTTCCTTTTTTCTACTGATGTTTTATACACCTAGAAATCTATTCTCACTCTAAATTCCTCCAATCAGTATTTTACCCAGCTTTTAAGACTGTCTAAATGTCACCAGCCAGATGTTATTTATACTTTTTATATATTTTTTAAATGTTTTATGCCGGCACCTCCTCTATCCTCAATATATATAATAAGACTTAAGGAAAAAAGGATAATATTCTATAAATAAATTAACAATAAATTAACTATATAAAAAGAATGTGTAAACACAATGTAACTATGTACAGTCAAATGTGGCCCAAAGATTCAGATGTTGTAACTCATTGAGTCTCAATGACAGCCCCATGACTGGAGGCACTTAAATTATTGAATTTCTATTCTTATTGTGGCCATGAAAAATTATGTAAACCTTATATTTTGGTGATATTCAATCTACAGATTATGTCAATTCTACAAATATTGTTGAGTCTGAGAATCTGGACATTTAATAATATAACCAACTATAAAGGGACAAACTGTCCCCGTGGTATTTTGCTCTTTACCAAATATTTTAATTTCCTCCATTTTAAAAACATGAAAATATTACAATGTATATTGCAACTACAGTTGCCCCTTGTAATAAGGTGAGACCATGCAAATAATTCTGAGTGGAATTCATGTTTGTTATTTACTAGCCAGTTTGAGATTCTACAAAAGTCTAATTTTCTTTATATAGAAACTTTGGAGATAACAGCTAAACTGTCAGCTGAGTACCTGAGTGATTACAAGTAGATATTCCCTGATGACTCATATTAGACATGTAGCAGAAGGAAAAAACAAGCATTATTGTTATGTCATTGAAATTTTTTTTCAACCACAATATAACCTAGACTACACTGTCTGTTATATCCAATAACATGTCCCCAAAGTCACCAAAAATTCTATGACAAACATCATCAATCATCAATTAACAGTGGGAATAATGTTAATATGTGCCAGAGCTCTGTGACCTTGGGAAATATATATATAATCTTTATGAACCTGCTTTCAACCTTTGTAAAGTAATAGGACTGCCTGTATCAGAGATCAATGTTAACAAAGGAGAAGCAATCTGAATGTGATAATATCAATATCCTAACTTCTGATATGAGAGAAAAACACCCCAAAGCATTTCTAGGTCCCCAGTTCTGATATGGACTAAGTATGAGATTAGCTCTATATAATGGGAATTAATTGTAGAAACATGTTTCTATCATGATTATCAATTGCTCATCATTGGCTAAAAAAACAGAGAGGAAATACTTTTAAAAATTGTATGAGGGTTTCATATCAAGTACAAAATATACTGATTCCAAATTGCATCCATTCATCTTTCTTGATGAAGGTAAAAGTAACCTTCAGAATAATAATCTGACAAATGCTTACATGTCGGAAATAAGCATAGACTATACACAGTTCATGAAACACTGTAAAAAATAATAGTGATAATGATAATTCATCACTAAATTTTATGTATTTGCCTATAGATAATGACTAAGATACCATATCATCTAGCCCTTCCAACAACCTTACATTTCAGATGCAGAACTTGTGATATAAAGAGGATAAATCATTATTTCAGATTTACACATCTGTTAATATAAAAACAGGACTCAAACCCAGACAGTTTTATTTCTGGATTCTATTGCTGAATGGATATAATTTATTTACCAGTGAAATAATATAGAGAAACTTATGAGATATAGCAAAATCAGTGCTCAGAGTTAAATTTGTAGCTGAAAACACATATATTATAAAAGATGAAAGGTATCAAATAAATAACCTAAAGTTATACCTTAAGAACCTAGAAATAAAAGAGCACACTAATTTCAAAACTAACTTGTTATTTCTATTTCCAAAACACCTTATTTTAAAATTTTTCAAAATAAAAATTAAGTAATTTTTAAACTAAAAACTAAGAAAATATATATTTTTTATTAAATTTATTGAGATAACATTGGTTAATAAAATTATATAGGTTTCAAGTGTACAATTCTATAATACATCATCTGTATATTTTTGTGTTCATCACCCAAAGTCAAATCTTCCATAACCATATATCTGGCCATATGTTGTCCATTGTGACAATATGTTGTCACAATGACAGTATTTAATCTCTTCTTATGGCTGAGTAATATTCCATTGTACACATGTACCTTCTTATTTATCCAATCGTCTTTTGTAGGACACTTTGGTTGTTTCCATGTCTTGGCCACTGTGAATAGTGCTGCAATGAACATTGGGGTACATATACTTTATGGATAAATGTTTTCAAATTTAAGGAGGTAGATATATAAAAAAAGGATTGCTTGGACATATGGTAATTCTATTCTTAATTTTTTGAGGGGACTCCATACTGTTTTTTTATAGTTGTACCAAATTGCGTTCCCACCAACAGTGTATGAGAGTTCCTTATACCCCAGCACCACTCCAATACTAGTTCTTCCTTGTCTTGTTGATATAGCCATTCTTACATGTGTGAGATGGTATCTCATTGTTGTTTTGGCTTGCATTTTCCTTAATAGCTAGTGAAGTTGAGCATATTTCTGTTGGCTATTTGTATGTCTTCTTGGGGGAAGTGTCTGTTCAGGTCTTCTGCCCATTTATTAATTTGATTGATTTTTTTGTTGTTGTTATTGAGTTGTATGAGTTCTTTGTATATTTTGGACATTAGCCTTTTATCAGAGACATTGCTTACAAATATCTTCTCTCAATCAGTTGGTTGCCTCTTTGTTTTGTTGATTGTTTCTTTTGCTGTGCAGAAGCTTATTAGTTTGACATAGTCCCATTCATTTATTTTCACTTTTTATTCTCTTTCCTTCAAAGTCAAATTCACAAAAACTTCTCCAAAACAAATAAGCAAAAAAATATTTATGCATTGAAAGAATCAACGTAGTTAAAATGGCCATGTTACCTAAAACAATATATAATGTAATCCCCATCAAAACTCCTATGGCACTTTTTTAAAGAAATAAAACTAAAAAAAAATTATCATATTTATATGGAATCACAAAAGACTCCAAAGAGATAAAGCAATCCTGAGGTGGAAAAAAAAATAAAACAAAACACAAGACCAGAGGTATCATACCATCTGACTTCAAATTATACTACAAAGCAACAATAATCAAAACACCATAGTACTGGGGGAAAACACACACACACACACACACACACACACACACACACACCAGTGGGAACAGATTGAGAGCCCAGAAATAAACCCACATATATACGGGCAAATAATATTTGACAAAGGAGTCAAAAACACACAATGGAGAAAAGACAGCCTCTTCAATAAATGGTTCTAGGAAATTTGGAAAGCCATGTATGAAAGAATGAAACTATACTTATACCTGTTACCATACACCAAAATTAACTCAAAATGTATCAAAAGCTTAAATATAAGACCTGAAACAATATATTACATAAAAGAAAACATAGGTACTAAATTCATAGACCTTGATTTTTTTAAAACTAAAATTTTAATTTGTGCAGAGGCTGTACTCATTTTGACTGTTAGAAAATATATATTTCAGAGAATGAAAAAAAAATGATCTGATTTTAAATTAGAACTAATAGAAATAGGCAGCTACTCAGACAACAGAACCAGAAAACTGTGGTAATTAGAAAAAAACAATATTCGTAGAGTGTCTACTCTGTATCAATTATTGTTCTATATACTGAAGTTCATTTAGTGAACAAAAGAAACAAGAATGCTTATCTTCATGGAATATCCATTCTAATGAATGCTATAAATAAACAAACATAAATAAGGTAAATAAAATATGTAGTATATTCAAAATCTTTAAGTGCTAAGAAGAATAAAATCAAGGGAAGATGATATGAAATAACTCTTTAAGGACAATCTATGAAATGACTGTTTAAAAATAAATCATTTAAACAGAGGAACGAGCAATTTTAAATACATTTAATAGCAGCATCAATGCCATGTTTGATAAAGATTGGAGTAGTGTAGTGCAATAATAAGAAATAAAGTTATAGAGTTACAAAGTTACAGAGTTAAGCAGTAGCAAGATTAAGTTATTAAGTCATTATAGTGACTCTGATTTTTAGTTTTCGTATGATAAGGAAAAAAAAGACATTGAATGTTTTATAAGAAAAAAATATAATTTATGTATTAAAGGAATGATGTTACATATGTTTTAGGAATAAACCAAAAAGAAGCCAGACACAATCAGAAAAATAAATTGGGAGGCTACAGCAATAATTCAGGAGATAGATGATGGTGACTTGGTCTAGGAAAGTAGTAACGGAGATGGTGAGAAGGAATCAGATGCTTAAACATTCTGAAGCCTAAAACAGATTGTGTTGTTTGTCCAGGTGTGGAGCATAAGAAAAAAAGAAGAATTCTGGCCTGATCAACCAGAAGAATGGGGTTTCTATTTATCAATGTTAGGAAATCTGCAAAAAATGCTTTTATGAGGCTAAATTTTGGACACTATAACTTTTAGTTATTTCTTTGATACCTGAATGGAGATATAAAGTTTTAGATAAGATTTTAGAGTTTCCTAGGAATGTCATGGCTTATGATATATATTTAAGAATTATCAGTGTCTTTGTGCAGGTACCCTGAAGTCTATGTTGGCAACTGATCTTGAAGGAATTTGAAGTTGTATAAATATGGTGATCCTATAGGTTACTATTACATTTTAAGAAATTATTTAAATGCTTTTATTTCTTTGCATCTAATAATGCTTAATGCATCTCAGAAATGAATAGAGAAAAACAGAAAATCTATTCATAAGGCCAGATGCAGGCACTCAAAATCCTACTCATCTGTCAATTGAATAACAAAACATTCCACCAATGTGTTTGGAACTGGAGACTACCAGAAGTAGATTCAGATCCAGAAGGAAGGAACTTAAGCTTATATACTTATTTCAAAGGCCAGATCCATTAAATACATTGCAATAGTAAAAGTTTTGCTTGATTCTATAATCTGAGGAGTTTCTCTTTCCATTGGTACCTGGATCCACACTCTGAGAAGTATTTTGTCTCCTACTATCACTAGTTTTTATTTATTGAGATGTGAGAGGATGTATTTCCCTTGGGATGCACAGACCCATTTGTGTATTTTACTGTTACAGTCATGTTTTAGGAAAAACTTCCTCAAAACCTTAGTAGCTTTTCCATATATTTTATTCTAATTAATTTCATGTGTCAATAACTATATAAAAAATTTTCCCTGGATATACATCTCAAGTCCAAATTATTTTGTGACCTTCTTGCTCCCTTGAAACTCTTTCATCTTGATGACTTGAACCTAAATGTCATCTGAAGTAACAGATCAGAACAGAAAGATCTCAATATGATCTTTATTTATACAGAAAAATGAGTTCCTTTGTTTAACTAAAAATTCTTAATGGATCTTTGTTGTTCAAATCCTCTTTCAATTTACCTCCTACTCTTTGAGGTGCAGAAACACTCAGATTTTCTAATTCACTGTGGTCCCAAATTTATGCAGTGTTTTCTATCACATTTGCTACAACTGCAAGACAGCTAAGAGTAATATTTCAGGGCCATATATACATAGAATTTTATGTATTTTTATATATAAAATTCAATGTATTTTATAATAGATGGACTGCTATACTGCAGGTATTATTTTAGGAATCCAGTATTGTTCCATGTTGCATCTTCTGCATTTCTTTAGACTTTTGAGCTGTCTCTAGCTGGCTTATTTAAAAAGAAGGTAAGGTGGAGGCACAATGGCCTCTTAAGTGCCTTTGCCCTAAAGTGACACTAATCACTTCTGTTCATGTTTTATCTGCAAAAACTAATTATATTGACCTAGGTAGATTCACAAGCATCTGAGAAGTGTTATTCATGACTGAGTAGCCATTTCACCATAACAATTTTATTGTATGGAAGGACCATAAATTTTGGTAGAAAGATAGCTACCTCTGAAACAATGTATATCAGAAATATGTCCTCTATTCTTCTCTGGATCATGAGGCAATGATAATTTTAGTTAATTAATAGAATATGGACTCTGGAACTTAAGACTCTAGGTCACAAAAGTTAGTGAGAAGACTTACCTCTGACCATAGAGTAGATACTTGATATTGAAGTAGCAGCAGCCCTGATCTGAATATTCTCTTGCTGCTTTTAAAATTTTCTCTTTGTCTTTAACCTTTGGCATTTTAATGATTATGTATCTTGGTGTAAGCCTCTTTGGGTTCATCTTATTTTGGAATCTCTGCATTTTCTGGGCTTGTATGTCCATTTTATTTGCCAGATTAGGAACATTTTCAGTCATTTCTTCAAATGTATTTTCAATTTCTTGCTTTCTTCTGCTTCTGGTATCTCTATGTTATCAATGATATGCTTGATATTGTCTCAGAAGCATCTTAAATTATTTTCATTTTTTAATTCTTTTTTTCTTTTTGCTGTTCTGATTGGGTATTTTCTGCTACTTTATTTTCAAAATCACTGATTCAACCCTCTGCTTCATCTAATCTACTGTTAATTTCCTCTGATGTGTTCTTCATTTTAGTTATTGTATTCTTCATTTCTGATTGGATCTTAACTATGTTTTCTATCTCTATTTTAATGTTTTCTATCTTTTTATTAACACTTTCACTGAGTTCATCTATTCTTCCCCTCAATTCATTGAGAATACTTATAACAAGTGTTTTGAACTCTGCATCTGGCAGTTTTCTTGTCTTTATTTTGTTTAGTTTAGTTTTTTTTTTTTTCCTGGAGCTTTGTTTTGTTCTTTCATGTGGAACATGTTCCTTCATCTCCCCATGTTGGATGCTTCCCTGTGTTCATTTCTACATATTAGGTAGAGCTGCTATGTCTCCTGGTCTTAGTAGGATGGCCTTACAGAGTAGGTGTCCTGTGAGACCCAGTGGCACAATCTCCCTGGTCACCTAAACTGGATACTCCAGGCATATCCCTTGTATGGGTTGCATGTGCCTTCCTGTTATTATTGAGCCTTGGTTGCTATTTGCACATCATTGAGAGGGATTGACCCTAGGGCTCGTTGGGTATGAGGACAAACCATGACCAGTGGAGGAGATTTTGTGCAAGAGCTGACCCTACAGAACATGATTCACTTTAGCAAGGCTCTGGTGCCTTCCCAGACTACCCTCTGGGTGTGTTGTCCTTGGATGCAGCTCCAGGTGGTATTCCAACGTGGCCTAAAACAGGCCACCCGAAGTGCTGGCATCCTGTCTGGAGCCACTTGGCATGAGCTACCAAGCAATTCACAGATGACTGTCACCTGCACCAAGCTTGAAGGTGGCTTGCGAGGCCAAATAATGAACCAAGGCCAGTTGTTACTAGTGTCGGGCTTGGGACTGTTTAACAAGAGGTATAGAGCATACTGAGGCTAGATGATGCTTACTTAGCTTTTGTGAACTTTTGAGAGATTTTAGAGAAGTCTGCAGCATGAGCCAAGATAGACCATTTGTATGGAAAAGCCACTCGAAGAGGCTTGGGTAGGCTCACAAGTTGGGTGGGGCTAGATATCAGGTAATCACCAGGATGGGGAAACCTGTTGCAGACAGGTTGATGGAGACTCAGATATGGTGGCTACCTGCATCTGCAATTGGGAAAAGGAAGGGCTCAACAAAGAAACAATGGCTTCTGCCAGCACTTTTATCTGGGATAAAGTTGCCCCTCCAACTCTTGTCCTGAAACCAGACAACTTAGTTACTCCCTATATGTCCCTAGCACCCCCAAAACTGCTATTCTACCACTGGATCTCAGAGCGAATGAGTTCATCAGTGAGTAATTCAGTATGTGGGCCTCTAAAGAGGCAGCCCTCTGACTCAGTCAGCCACAATCTTTGCTGGTTTTCACAGCTAGAGGTTATGGAGACTTCTCTTTCCAACACTGGGACCCTGGGCTGGGGAGCCCAATGTGGGGCTGGGACCCCTCACTCCTTCAGGGGAACCTGTATAACCCAGACTTTCTCTCAGTTCTCAACTACCATGTGGGGATGTGGGACCAGACTGTTCTGTGTCTCTGTCCCTTCTATTGGTCTTGAGGTGACCTCTTGTGTATCCTTAGTTGTAGGATTTTTTTTTTCACCTAAATTTCAAGAAACTCTCAGTTATGGTTGTTCTGTAGTTTAGTTGTAATTTAGATCTGTTCATGGGAAGAGGCAAGCACAGTATATACCTACTTTGTCATCTTGACTAGAATGACACCCAGTCTTAATTATTGTAGATTTGCAATAAATTTTGAAATCAGGAAGTGAGTCCTTCAATTTTAACTTGTTTTTGGCTATTTTTGGTCCCTCACATTTACATTTTAGGACTATCTTGCCAATTTCTGGCAAGAAAAAAAGCTGGGATTTTAATAGTGATGGTGTTGAATCTGTACATAAATATGGAAATATTGTTGTCTTAAAATATTAACTATCTTAATTCCTGAATTTGGGATATTCTTTCCTTTCTTTAGATCTATAATTTTTTTATTGATGATTCATATTACTATGTGTGCAAATCTTGCACCACTTTTGTTAAATCTATTCTTAAATATTTTATTGTATTCTATTCTATCTTTTATTTTATTCTTCATTGCTGGTATATAATTATATATTTTAAATTTGTTGAATTCATTCATTGGCTCAAATAAGGTTTAGTGAATGCATCTGGATTTTCTTAGTCATTATTCAAAATGCATCCCTTAGGATGTCATGTGCAAATATTAGTCTTGTGTCTATCTTTAACAACCAGATAATTTTTGTTTTGGTTCTTTTTTATTTGTACTCATTTTTCTTTCCTAAAGGTTATATTGACAAAAACCTTGAATGCAATGTTGAATAAAAGTGGTGGCAGTATAAATCATTGACTTGTGACTAATTTAGGGAAAAGTTTTCAGTTTTACATTGTTCAGTATCATGTTAGTTATGGCTTTTTAATAGATGTCCTTCATCAAGTTAAGGAAATTCCCTTCTATTCCTAGTTTTTCAATTTTTTATTATAAATGTATGTTTGACTTGTTTAATACTTTTTCTGCATCTATTGAGATGATGTGTTTTTGTCTTTTATTCTATTAATATGGGGATTGTATTGACTATTTTAGGATGCTAAAATAACCTTGGATTCATCAGATAAATCTTCTTAATTACTGTATATAATATTTTTTATTAATACGTTTGTTGATCTGGTTGGCTGATATATATATTTTTTATTCCACATCAATTTTTTAATTATTTTTTTAAATTACAGTTGACATTCAATATTATTTTATATTAGTTTCAAGTATACAGCATAGTTGTTAGATATTTATATAATTTGCAAAGTGATTCCTCTTGATTAGTCTAGTACCCACCTGGCACTATTCATAGTTATTACAATATTATTGACTATATTTCCTATGCTGTATATTACATCTCTGTGATTATTTTGTAACTACTGGTTTGTACTTAATCTCCTCATCTGTTTCACCCAGACCCCCCAAACCCTCTTTATTCTGGCAAACATTATGTTATTCTCTCTACCCAAAAGTCTGTTTCTGTTTAGTGTGTTCATTTATTTAGTTCTATAGATTGCACGTATAAGTGAGATCATATGGCATTTGTCTTTTTCTGTCTATCATATTTTACTTAGCATAATACTCTCAAATTCCATCTATGTTGTCACAAAAGGTAAGATTTTTATTCTTTTTCATGTCCAAGTAATATTCCTTTGGATATATGTACCACTTTATATATAGATATAGATATAGATAGATAGATAGATAGATAGATAGATAGATAGATAGATAGATAGATAGATATACACACACACACACACAATAGCTTGTTGAGGGGCACTTAGGTTGCTTCCATGTTTTGACTATTGTAAATAATGCTGAAATAAGCATTAAGGTATATATATTTTGTAGTGTTTTGTATCTCTTCAGATAAATACCCATAAGTGGAAATGCTGGGTTAGACAATAGTTCTATATTTAATATTTTTGAGAAACCTCTAAATTGTTTTCCATATTGGCTGTACCAATTTTCAACCCAACTAACTGTGACAAGGGTTCCCTTTTTTTACATCCTCACTAATGTGTCTTGTTTTTTGATTTATTGATGATAGCTATTCTGATAGGTTTGATTTGACATCTCATTGTGGTTTGAATTTGCATTTCTCTGATGATTAGTGATGTTGAGCTCTTTTTATATGTCTATTAGCCATCTGTTTATCTTCTTTGGATAAATGTCTATTCAGGTCCACTGCCTATTTTTTAATTGGATTTTTTTTTTTTTTTGGTATTGAGTTGTAGGAGTTCTTTATCCATTTTGGATAAAAACTTCTTATCAGATGTATCATTGGTAAATATCTTCTCCAATTTAATAGGTTGTCTTTCATTTTGTTGATGGTTTCCTTTACAGGGCAAAATCTTTTCAGTTTAATGTAGTTCCATTTTTTTCTTTTTGTTTTCCTACCTGAGGAGATATATAAAATATTAATATATATATATATATATATATATATATATATATATATATATATACACATACATACACACATATAAGAGCATATAAGAGCAGTATTAGAGAGTTTACTGCCCATGTTTTCATCTGGGAATTTTATGGTTTCAGGTCTTACATTTAAGTCTGTAATCCATTTTGAGTTTATTCTTGTATATGGTGTGAGAAGGTGATCCAGTTTCACTTTTCTGTATGTATCTATCCAGTATTCCCAACACCATTTATTAAATAGACTATCTTTACCCCCATTGTATATTTTTACCTTTTTTGTCATAGATTAAATGACCATATACATGTGGGTTTATTTCTGTGCTCTCTGTTTTATTCCATTAATCCGTGTCTGTTTTTATGCCAGCACCATACTATTTTGATAACTATAGCCTGTAGTATAGTTAGATGTCATGTAGCATGACACATTCAGCTTTGTTCTTCTTTATCAAGATTGCTGTAACTATTCAGGGTCTTTTGAAGTTTCATATAAATTTTAGAATTATTTGTTAGATTTTTGTGAACAGTGTCATTGGTATTTTGATGGGGATTGCACTGAATCTACGGATTTCTCTAGGCAGTATGGATATTTTAATTATGCTGATTTTTTTTATCCAAGACCACTATATATATGCTTTCTTTTATTTGTATTTTTTAAAATTTTTTTTCAATGACATAATTTTCCCAGTGCAGGTCTTCCTTCTCCTTGGTTAATTTTTTTCCTATGTATTATATTTTTATTGATGTGATTATAAATAGGATTGTTTATTTAATTTATCTTTTTGATAATTTATCATTGTATATAAAAATGCAACCAACTTCTGAATATTAATTTTGTATCTTGCTACTTTACTAAATTCATTTATTATTTCTAACAGTTTGTGTGTGTGTGTGTGTGTGTGTGTGTGTGTGTGTGTGTGTGTGTGTGGAATCTTTAGGGTTCTTTATGTATAGTATATCATCTGCAAAAAATGACAACTTTAATTTTTCCTTTCAAATTTGGATGCCTTTTTTTCCCTAGTGTAAGCATCTTTTTCTAGTTCCTGACCTTAAGGAAAACACTTTTACCTTTTTCTTGTTGAGTGTGATATTAGCTGTGAGTTTGCCATATATGTTTTTTAATACAATTCTCCAATAAAAGGAATCATTTCTCCTTAAAGAAGTGGCTCATTCTAGGGATAGGAAAGAAAATACACAAGACAAGTGTGGTGCATCTTGACACACCAGAAAATAAGAAAATATTTTAAAGATTGACAAAGTGTGGGATTGATCAAAGTAATATAGTACCCAGTAGAAGAAGACCCCAATGACCAAGGCTGAAAAACTTTGAGTGACAGAATAAATTAACTAGTATTGGATTATAAATCAAAATATAAAATACTTACAAGTTCATATTAATTAAACAAATAATTGAATAAATAAATGAATGGGAAAAAATCTTTCATGCAAAAGAATTCTAAATAATGTATGTAGATAATCTGCTCTTAAGGGGATTATGCACAATTCCTTATTCTGAGAATGTGAGTTTTGCATCTGGATGTGGCTTAGATGGGGCCGCAAGTTGGGGGATGTGAAGTTTTAGGGAATCCTCTGGGTGGAGAGACCTCTGTTATTCAGTTTGATAAGGTCCCTGCTATAATGGCACTGCATTTGTGCACTGGGAGTGGGGAGGGCTCAACAGAAGAACAATGGATACCTCTGGTACTTCTGTACAGAGTGAGTCTTGCCTTGGCCCTCACTCCAACAACTCTGTGTCCCTCTGTCAGTCCCTATTGCCCCCTGTGTGCAGCCGAACTGACACTGGTGCTCAGAGTGAGCGGATCTGTCACTGTGAAAGTCCACTAGCAGGTATGGCCCCTTTAAGAGGTGTCTGCTGCTGTCCCAGCCTCTGGCCCAGCCTCTGTCTCACTCAGCCACTTGGGACCAGGCAGCTTGGTGTCCTCGCCCCATCCTACCTTCTGCCTTTGCAAGGTGATTTCTTAGATTTCTCCCAAGTTGTATGGCTTGTTCATCTAGCTCCAAGGCCATTTCCTTGTTGTTTTCTCCTTGTTTCCATCACAACTTTAATTTGATCTTGGAGGGATGAACAGAGCTTCTATCGTCTATATCATTTTCCCTCCACTAACAACATCTTTAAACTATAAACTAACAACGTTAAAAAACAATTTTAAATATCTCTTTGATCATAGATAAGCTAGTAAAAATATTCAGTAGAGATATGGTCAGAATGGTAAGCAAGCAAAGGATTTTAAGACCAGAATTCCTATGAAAGAAACCAGAAAGATGCCTATAGAGTACTAAAGTGCCTTAGATCTGAACTTCTATTTTAATGGCTTCAGGTGATACAAAGACAAGAATACAGAGTTCATCAGGTTTACAGTTTCCAGGCAAAATACGAAATGCTCAATTAAATTTGAATTTTAGATAATTTTTAAATAAAAGCATATCCCAAATATTTTGTGAATGATTTCATTTACTAATTTGACAACTCTAAGAACTATACAAAAAGTGGCCAATCTTATTACAAACTCTAATTCCATATAACTATACACCTAAAGGGTTACAACCTAAAATTAATGGTGAAGTAAAAAATCCTCATAACCACCCAGAAGACTGCAAAGACAACTGTTTATACCATGATTTTGAGCACAGAGAACTGAAAAAATGTTAGAATAATGATCACCATCAATAAGTTAATTCTTAAGATTTACAGCCTAAATTGAAGTAATTGGGTCTAAACAAAATAAAATCTATAATATTTTTAGTGATTTATATGTTTTATTATAAAATTTTAAACATAAAAGCAAACATTAAAGGGTATTCAGTGAACATTCATAAATCCGCCATCAACATTTTACTATAATTTCCTTATCATGTGTCTATCTTTCCATATGTCTCAACCTATCTTATTTTTTGATAAATTTCAAAATATATTGTAGTTATCAGTACACTTTTTAAATACTCCTGCATGTATGTTCTTATATAGGTTTCTTCTTTCTTTCTTTCTTTCTTTCTTTCTTTCTTTCTTTCTTTCTTTCTTTCTTTCTTTCTTTCTTTCTTTCTTCCTTTCTCTTGTTCTTTTGTTTCTTAAGATGGAAAGGTTAGGTTTGAATAGACATAGTAGAGGTATAGGTTTACATAATTATAATTCTTTAAAATGTTATCTAAATTTTATATATTATGAAATGCACAAATTTCAAATTACCTTTTTTTTTGGATTCTAACAAATACATGTACCTATATAATTCAGATATCCTAATCACTCCCAGAAATTTCCCTAATTTCCCTTCCCAGTCAATATTGTCCATATTCTCCCAGAGGCAGCCAATTTTCTCATTTTTTAAAAATTGATTAGTCTAGCTTGTTTGAGAAGTTCATATAAATGCCATCATACAGTTTATACTAGTTTATATAAAGCTTGTTTCCTTCAGCAGAAGTCCAGAAATAATGGAGTCAAACAATCTAACAGATGCAGAGTTTAAAACACTGATTATAAAGATGCTCAATGAACTTAGGAAAAGAATAGATGAACTCAGTGAGAACTTTAACACAAAGATGAAAAACATAAAAATGGAAATGGAAATTATAAAAGAGAATCAGTCTGAAATGAAGAACACATTATCTGAGATGAGAAGTATATTAAATGGAATAAACAAAAGAATAAACAAAGTGAATAAGGAAGAGGATCAAATGACATATACAGAGGATGAAAAAGCCAAAGACACTCAATCAGAATGGAAAGAGATAAGATGCCAAGACTATAAAAATAATTTAAGAATCCTATGGGACACTATTAAAGGTTAAAATATCTCATCAGTATATCTGAAGGAAAACACGATGTTGAAGAGTTATTTGAAGAAATAATGATGGAAAACTTTTCTAACCTGGTAAAGGAAATAGACATACAACCCCAGGAAGCTTAGAGAATCCCCTGAAACAGGAATCAAAAGAGGCTCACCCAAGACATGTCATAATTAAAATGCCAATGGTTAAATACAAATAGAGAACCTTAAAAGCAGCAAGAGAAAAGCAGATAGTTACCTTCAAGGGAACACTCATTAGACTGGTAGCTGATTTCTCAAAAGAAACTATGCAGGACAGAAGGGCTTGGCACAAAATATTCAACGTGATGAAAACTCAGGATCTCCATCCAATATTTTATCCAGCAAACCTATCATTTCGAGTTGAAGGACAGTTGAAGAGCTTCCCAGACAAAAATAAACTAAAGGAATTTATCACCACCAAGCCAGTATTACAGAAAATGTTGGAGAGACTTCTTTAAGAAGAAAAATCATGCATCAAAAATAGGAATAAAGAATGGTAACAACTACATTTCTATCAATAAGTACCTCAAATGAAAAAGGAAGAAAGAAAGAAAGAAAGAATCTGAGTTCAAACCAAACAGAAGGAAGAAAATAACAAAAACTATAGAGAATAAAAACAATAGAAAGAAATCTAATAAACCAAAGTTGGTTCTTCGGAAAATCAATACATTTGACAAAATTTTATTTTGAATGACAAAGGAAAAAAATGACAGAAAGTTCAATTTATTAACATCAGAAATGAAAGTGGGATACTTTCACTGACATTACAGATATTTTAAAAAAAGGGGTTATAAAGGAATAGTATGAAAAAAATGTATATCAAATATTAGATTATCTAGATAAAATAAATAAATTCCTAGAAAAAAAACAAACTACATAAAAGACCAAAGACAAAAATAGAAAAGAAAAATAGAGTTATTATATTTTAAAAAATTAAATTACGAATTTAAAAAAGTCTCACAAAGAAAGTGGAGCCCCAGATATCGCTCCTGGTAAATTCTACGAAACGTGGAAAGAGGCATTAACTTCAATTCTTCACAAACTCTTCCTTAAAACCATAAGGGGAAAGAAATGTTTTAGTTCATTTTATGAGTCCAATATTGTCCTGATACCATAACCAGACAAATACATTATAAGAAAACTACAGACCAATATGTCTTATAAATATATATAATTTTCTTCTGATCAATTTCTTGAAAAACATTTCCTGGGTTAAAGTTTTCTTTGATTCATCCTGTAAGAACAGTTCTAAAAGGGCTCTCCCTTTTTATATTGTCACCAGAAGTATATCAGTACACTTTTTTTCAACATACAGACCTTCAACAATACTGTTTTTAGAATTTATTTGGTTCTTGGTTATTTGATAGGAAAAAATCAAACCCAATGTTGCTTTACATGCATGCTGATAAATACTATGAAAGCTAATCAAAATTTTATCTATTTATAGGTCATTTGTATTTTTCTTGGTTAAATTGTTCATATTATTTACTCATTTTTTTACTAAAGTGATCTACTCTTTATTGATTTGTAAGGTTTGTGAAATTTATAACTACAATAAAACCTTTTCTGCCAATAATTTATCAGTAAAAAAATATGTTTATACAGGTTTTTGTTTTTCTGCAGGTTGGGTTTATTCATACAGAAGTTTCTAATATTTAGAGAATCACATCTAATAATCTTTACCCTTATGATACTTTTTCTATAATTGTGCATAAATATATGTATGCACACAACACACACAATACACACATATATGCAAATTAAGGTAGAATTTATAGTAGTACTAATAATATAAAATCCCCAATACCCAACTTCACACTTAATGTTAAAACAAATATATTCCTTTTATCTAATGGCCAGTCATTTGTCCCATCTTGTTCTTTCTTTCATCATCAGGCCATGTTCAATTTTATCTCCCCTTATTAAAGCATATTATACTAATTTGCCAAGATTCTCCACACTTTCTATCCCTACCACTCTTTCAGTACAATGACTTTAAAGATAGTTCCCTACATTTTTCTTCAGTTTGTTTAAAATTATAAAATATCTGGCAGAAAGCATCCAAAGGTTGTGGCATATTCTTGACAACCTTCATTATTTTCAGGGTAAATCAGAATCTTTCATCAATGATATGGAAAGCCATACCTATTATTTACATGGTACCACTAAGGCTGTTGCTATATTCCGTTTGTTTCAATGCTGTGTTTATGTCTACTTGTTTATTACACTGTTTTAATTATTTGCTACTTTAAAACATAGTATATTATCTAATAGGAAAAATGTTTCTACATCAGTTTGTTTTCACAAATTCATATTCAACATGTATTACAAGGTGAGAGGTTAAATGAGATTGAGAGCATTTGTGATATTGATAGAGGACATAAAGGTAAATTTAAAGAGGATTGACATTATTAAAATATTGAGATTTCCTATCAAAGAAATAAAAGTATTTTGCCACTTATTAACATCTAATTTTATGTTCTTCAATAGGATTTTATATCTGTCTTAGTATGAGCCCTGCATAATGCTTTCTTATTTTATGCCTAAGTGTTTTATATTTTTATGCTTGTTATGATTATGAACTAAATAATTTCTCCAATATATTTTCTAAATTATGGTTGTTGGTCTATGTTAAAGTTTATCATTTATTCATTTGTAACTGACCATCTCAACTAGTTCTTATTATTACTAATAGCTTCTCAATTAATTTTTAAATATTTTAAATATTTCTCATATTTAATAGCTAATTATACCATCAACAAATACTATTTTACCTCCTTTACTTATACGCATTACATTTATTTTTGTTTGATTAATAGATATCTTTGCCTTGCTCATGAAATTAGAAAAAATCATTTTTGTTTTTCTATTAAGTATAAAACTGGGTATTGGTGATTTTACCTCCTTATGAATCTGTTATGTTAAGGAAGCATTTTTCTATTCTTATCTGCTTTGCTACAGCATGTTTATCAGAAATTGATTTTAAATACTGTAAAAGAGTTCTCAATTGCCATCAAGATATTTTTCTTTCAAATGTTAATATAAAGAATTATGTAAACATATAGTCTAATGTTAAACCATGATTGAGTTCTTGAAGTCTATTTGTTCATGTTTTATATTTTATATGAATCTACATTTTATTTTAGAAAAGATTTATAATTTTATAAGTGAATATACTATGATTAGTTTTTATCATAATTTATGAAATTTTTATATCAGGATCATGATAAATTTATATAAGAATTTCAAAGCATTTACATCTATGCTATAAAAAATATTTAAACTGTTAATTCTATCTCTTATTGAAAAATAATTCTTTGATATTTTATTTTATTTATTTCCTCCTTGTATATTGATCTATTTAATTTTTGAAAGATATATATTTTGAAAATATGTATATTTATAAAATATATATATTTTATAAATATGTATATTTATAAAATATATATATATCTTAGAAAAACTAGATAAACAGAGAATAGCTACCTACATTGTGTATAATACACACACACACACACACACACATACACACACATGCATAAATTTCCTTTCTTTCAACTAAGGTTCTGGAATGCCACTGGTCTCCTTTTCTTATTATCATGCTACACTTCTTATTTTCATCCCTCCAAATAAGGGCATATTAATTGAATTTTCAAGAACGTCTTCCACTATCTGCTCATAATTTGCCACCACTCCTTCAGATAAGGAAGGTTAGTGTTGGCTTCCTGAGTGTCCCTTTAATATGTTTCAAAGTGTAAAATGTCTGACAGGAATCATCCAGGTACTTTACAGTATGATAAACTCTATACAGTAAACATTCTCTGTTAAGCTGGCAAAGTCTTATTATGACACTATTAATTTTTGCTTGTCACTCTGTTTTGTTTGGAGAACTGTTTGTTTTTGCTTTTGCACTACCTCATTTTTTGAAAGTCAAACATTAGCTTGTCTTTTTCATTATTTTAACTCTGCAGATAGGCTAACACAATTTGAAGTGCATAATTCAAATTATATTCAAGTTACAAGTAGACTATTGGAAACAATAAGCAGCAAGCTATATCTTTAAAATTATCAATCTTGACAGGGCTGTATATATTTTAAGAAGTAAGGTGCACATTATAGCATAATACCATGTTCATTCATTATATAATCGTGAGAAGACATCTTTTAGTGTCATACGTAAATAAACTAATGCTTGTACAACGCTGTTTTCAATAAGATCTCAACTTGTTTTATGTAAAATGAAACAATGAAGGAAGACAAAATTTAATAGAAATCATTTAGATTATTTGAGCTCCTTAGAAGTTTTGGAGAAGTGGTTGGTTGAAAGCAATCTATCTTTTTCTTAGAGATTTATATGAATTCACATTTTATAATTTATATCATCAAAAAGTTGAAGAAAGATAATACAAGTTTTATTCAGTGTTTCTATTGTTACATTATAAAACAGATGTTTTAAATCAAAACTGATGACTTTTGTCCCAATTTTTTTCTATTTTCTCTGCCAAATAGAAATTGTAGATAATGTATGATGCTTAAGATGATTACTATAAGTTTTCTCTGAAAAAAAAATTTCTGAAATTAGAAATAATACCATATAGTATCCTTGAGAAGTCAGAGTTCACAACTGTCTTCTAAGTGGATCATAGTATTCTTCTACGAGCCAACTCTTGTTTTCAACTCTGAAATTAGAATGTGCAATTTACAAATCATTTTCATCTGATTTAAGAGGTAAGTTTTATGTACTTAAACTATCATGAAAGATTTAAATATTCTAAGTCTGTGATCACTATTAATTTTTAAATTCTATCTTGTTCCATGTTTCTAAAAGACCCCTTAAATCCAACCAAAGCTTCAAAGAGAATCATCACAACTCAATATCAGAATCCAAAGTGCAGACATAGCACAAAGGCACAATAAAGTGATGTCAAAGCCAAACATTTTGAGTCCATGGAGAAGAAAATTCTAAGGTTCAGGGTGCCAAAAACCAACATCTTGTTAATACTTATTCTTAAATCACCTTTGAATATAGAAGGAAGGTGTCAGGGTACAACCACTTAGTCTCTCCTTTTTTTAAAGTTAATATCTAATAGATAAGTTGTCTCTAGTTTATGTATATGAGCCAATGATGCAATTATGTGGAATAAGGAGTGAACATGATCAAAGTAAATTCGAAAAGGAAGAAAATGAGGTGCTATGCATAAGACAAATTTAACAGAAATAAAATCTATTACCAGCAGCAGAGAAATAAAATTCAGGAGAGCTATAAATCGATGGGGTTAAAACAAATGAGTTTTAACCTATGGGAATAAAAGTATGAGCAACAGGGAAAAGGGAGGACCAGAAAGTTGGAGTTGAGGCACAGCGCAAAAGGGAAAAAAATGTGACGTTGCAAAGCCCGCTGGCTCAAAACTGTTAGCAGTTCATTTGACTGAGAAGCAAAAGGTGACTTGCCATTGGAGACTTGCCCAAGCTTTCTTCACTGGTTCTCTCAGAACTAACGTTACTTCAAACTCAGCCATTCCTGGTTTGCAAGGTAGTAATGACAAATCATGAAGATGGGGGCCGCGGAAGAAAGCACCATGGAGACCCATATTTGACCCAAGGCATTTCAATCATGTTGACTAGTAACACTGGTACAAATAAAGTTTTTGTCTCAAGAGAGGGCAAGAGGAAGAAGAGATCTCACTTGCCAGCCAAGGCTGTGAACATCTTCCACAATTGGCTGTTTGAGCACAGGTTTAAGGCTTATCCTTCAGGAGTGGAGAAGCGAATACTATCAGAGCAGACTCATTTTTGTTTTATGCAGATCTCTAACTGGTTCATCAATGCTGGCAGATACGTTCTTCTAAAAATGCTTCGGCAGAATGGAGACGACCCCAACCAGATCACTATCTACCATCAAAAAAGCAAGGCTACAGATGTGGTTCACAGGGAAAGCACCAATCAGTCTATCAAGACCAAGTCAGGGCCCAGAGAGCCAGAAAACATACAAAGGCTGCCCCTGAGCCCTCTGCCAATGGCCCAGGAGTCAGGGGGAAAGCTGCTGGATCCAGAGTTAGCCCCAGGCAAGAAGCTAACCCAGAAAGCCCAGCCAGAGGAAAAAGTTGAAATTTTCTCCAGTAGGCCCTTGTTTATCTCTTCTCCTGAACCTGTGTCAACAGAGGAATACAAGGATTTTAGCAGCTTCTGGTCGCTGGTTGATGCAGCTGTACAAAAGGCTGCAGAATGGGAACTATGGAAGAAGCAAGAGCCCAATGCATGATTTCCTGTGTCCCTAAAAAAAAAAAAAACAAATTGTCGGTCCTTATCTATTGTGGTAGATCTATTTATGCCCACATAACTAATTTGCCACTTTATCTTCTACAGAAATTTTGTTCCATCTAAGGGTTTTATGAGAACTAATGATAGCTATTGGGACTCAGTTTTACCAGATATTTCAGTGCTAACAGATGGAAGATATGAATTTGTCATCATGATTCACACAGCAGCAAAGATCTATTCTCATTTCTTCTGCTTCCTTCTGGATTTAAAGACTTTAGACAATCAGACCAATTCATCTGAGACTAGACACAGTGCTGAGACTTCTTCAGAGAAGAATGTTTTGGCTTTTCTGGTCAGACATTTTGGTCCCAGGACTGCTGCAGATACCAAGTCACCCTTCTTTCCTTCTTCCGTTTCTCTAACTTTCCTTGTTTATTATCATGATTGAAAAGAAAGGATTTTTAAAGAAGGCTATTACAGAACTGGCCTCATTTTAACTTTGAAGTTTTTGTATAAGTTTCAACTCTGTTTTCCTTTGTACTGATTATTAATAATATTAAAGAGTAGCTAATTTATTTATGTAAGGGTATAAGAATGAGAGACAAAAAGCAGTAAAAATAATAAAATTCAAAATAGTAATTTTCTGCTATTGATTGTTGGATAGTTGGTTTTAGAGAATACTTTTTATAAGTTTAATTCTCAGCATCAGAGGAAAAAGGTAAAAACAAAAAATAAAAAATAAAAAGCAGAAAAAGTGACCAAAAGTTTCATCTAAGAAATAGAATAGAAGAAGATAATTTAAAAATACGGGGGAAAAAAAGAATCATTCTTTAACATTTTATTAGGGGGAAAAAAGTAGATCATGTATTCTAATGTTTTAATTGTTTTGTTTGGACTTGGTTTTAGCTTTTAATACTTTTTTTTTAATTTTTGGATTTGTAGAGGTAGAAATAAGAATGACAAAGGCTTCATGCAGCTCCCACTTGGAAATAATCCCATTGTCCTATAGAGGTGGCTCTTTCCACTGTCTCAAGCACAGACAGATTTTCAATAAGAACTGAAAATTATTCCCTCAGAAAGCTGTAATTTAAATTCATGATCTTAGGGAGCTAAAACCTGAGGAATCTGAGGCTATAAATTGGACTGTATCTTCAGTTTCTCCTCCATCCCTGAGTGTAATAGATCAGACTTGGTCTCTACTCTTAGTCCCCATTTTTTAAAATTAGTATCTGATTATTGGCAATTTTCAATACAAAACACCCTACCTTTTTAAAACATCTTAAGAAACAATAATCACAGGTTATTACTCTGGATATTATAATTTTGTACTTTACCAGGAAGGAAAGAGGCCCAGGTTCTCAAAACTGCTGTTTCTGAAACATTAAAGTAAGTTAAAATTTCTAAAGCATGCAAAGAGTCAGGAAGATTTAGAAAGAAGAGCAGAACTATTATTTATAGCCTTACTCGGAAGGGCCCCTAAAACACTCAATGAAGCTCCCATACCACTTTTCATAGTCTCTTCTGAGACATTTTCTCCATATGAATGTGTAGGAGGCTTTTTATCAATGAAAAGAAGCTTGTTTTCTATGTAAGAAAAATTTTAAGCTCATTCTATACAATTCTGGATTCTAACTACTTTGTCTTCTCACTTGTATGTCCAAGAGGTTTTCGGTCTCTAGGATTTCTCTGGCTCAGTGGAAAATGAACTGCTATTTCAACTTTACTACTGGGGTCTGGAAAAGGAACTTTCTTCTTGTCTAGCCTCTTCTATCTTGTCTCTGAAGCTGAATCATGTAGAATTATTGTGGAATGATTATTGTAGAACCTCTTCTAAGGGAAATATGCTGGGATAACAGTGCTATTCATACATTCCATTGTGCACATTGTATGGTGGATGGTATGCAATGGCGGTGTAGTTTTCATTGTATGGGAAGAAAGTAGGGTGCAGCTAGTCTTTGGTTTTTGCTTTGGTTTTGTTCTACAAACATGGGGAAGAAGCATATTGTCTTTTTTTTTCAGTTAAACTAAGAAAAATACAAAAAAATTATTGTTGTGTTTCTGTCAAATAATTTTTTATTGACTTTAATATGTGTATGATTCTAGACTTTAACCACTTTTCAGTTTCAGCTTCTCTATTCCCATTATTCTCTAAGAGTAAAAATTAGAAAGTTTTAATCTACTATACTCTGTGGAGGGATATGGACATAATTTTCTAAAGAAGCTTCAATTTTTAAACCTAACCACCAATTCCATGTTATTTGTGTTTAAAAACTTTGTAAAACCTGATGGAGGAAAAAAGTATCAGTTTCTAACACCACGGTCTTGTAGAAATAAAAAGGTGAAGTTAGCACTGAGAAAACAGCTTGTTTTGCTATTTCTTAGGGGAAAAAAAGCTTTCTACTAATGTCAGTAGACTGTGAGAAGTATATAATAGAAAATTTTACAATAAATGGAAAATATGGGTGGTTCTAAGAAGGAATAAGGCATAATTGGTTATGAATGAAGTTGCTCTATTCAGTATTTTCTATCTGACTCAGATGATGAAGAAGTGAGACTTATCAATGTATACTCCAATAATTTCATATTAAAAAATCTTATAAAAGGGTGTCACAGTAGTGTATTTTCATCTTCAGGTATAGGAGCACATTTCTAATTTAGTCATAAGGGATATATTCACCCTGGTGTTCTTTCGTCTCTCTCAAGAGCACAACTTGCAATATCAGAGATTTTCCTTAGTTTATTTATGAAGTCTAGAATGCCTTGCACATTTTTATAATGCAATATATATGCAATGCATTTCATTGAAGAGAAAACATGGGAGTTGAATTCTTCTGGATATTTTATTCAGTGAAGACTAAAACAAGGAACATATTCAGTCTATCTGCTAACCTCTCCAGCCAACAAGGGCATACTTTGTGTACTATGATAGAGCCATTCCAGTAAATTTCCTTATGTCGGTTCCTTAAAGCATCTGTTTTTGGTTTTCAAATAGTTTTCAACACTTATATTTGTTTTATTTTAGTTACTATGTGTATTTTACATTATATTTCAAGGACCTGGACACCTGTATCATTCTTTCTGAAAAATACTTCTTTATTTAAGTGTTTATTGTTAAAAATATGCCCTAAATTTTTTAGCTTTTTTAGTTCATCTTGCTAAAATAAGGACAATAAGAGCAAGGTAAGCATGGATTTAGCCACTGAATCCCAGAATGTTAGAAGACACATTCTTTGGAGCAGGTAAAAAGTAGATTGCTGGCAGGTCAGAAAATAAGGTCTTTTGTATAAGATGGCATATAACTATATTCCATTTTTTCACAGTTATGGATGATTACTTTGTGTTTTTAGAACCTCAAGGATGGGCACACACTAAAACATAATCAGAAAAAACTTCAAAATCATAAATAACTTTACCATAATCAATTATAAAAAAAATGTAAAATTTACTGGCAGAAAACCATCAAACATGAAACCCATAAGGTCAATTCTGACCTTTCACGATACAGTTTTTGCTCCTATGTGAATAGGCAGAATGCCAGGCTGGATAATCTATAAGCTTAATGAAGAATGGTTCTTAATACTTTTTATAAAATATGAATTGGAAATATGATAAAAATTTTAATGTAATAAATAGCTCCCTTATTTTGACTTAAAAAATCCTTTTCATTTTCAGTAGTGTTTTTATTTTGTTTTAACAATTCTCATTAGCTCAATGATACTGATGACATTTGGTGCTTTTAAGTTTGCATTCTTTTATATGAAAAATATAATAACAAGGGTGACCAATATTTTTCTACTAAATATTCTAAACATTGCAAACTGCAATTCCTTGTTACACTCATATATAACAAGTGATTGCTTCTAATGAGATAAGATAGTTTTCAGATATTAAAATTCTGACCAGATATTAGTAAGTGCCTTGGCTCACTATGTAATATGATGAAACATTTTATTATTTCTTATTATTAGTTATCACTATTACTATCCCTTTGAAAATGCTTAAGTTCTTGCCTTCTTATTCCAAAGATAGTCTAAAGAATTCTAAAGTTTTTTCTTAGCTTTTTAGATTATAATACAGAAAAAGTTAAATAAGAATATATTGAAATCAGTGATAATTTTAATAAAATATATTAAAGAATAAAAATGCTTTTGGTGCATGTTACTGTAAGTTTAAAGAACTAATATGAACATTAATTGTTAAATATATGTCATGATATAAATTTTCACTGTTTTATTCTTAAGGAAAGATATTTTCAGTTTTCTAAATTTTTATCAGTTTATTAAGTTTTGTGCAATCTGCTTATTAGAACATTGAAAAATATTAATAATCTAAAATTAAAATAAAAACTAAATGCTTTATTAAATTGTAGTAGCATATAAAATTATAAAATAATTGACTTTTAATAGAAATATCAGAGGTGATGTTAGAAATTTTTTTAGATCGTTCTCTTAGCCAATCATGAATTTAGTAGAGTTTACTAAACAAAAAGGATGGTAATGATGGATTTAAATGACATCAGGTGTGTGTGCATGTGTGTCTGTGTGTGTGTGTTAGACAAAGAAAAAGAGAATGAGAATATGAGAGAAAGAGCATACAAAGCTCCAACAAGAGGGCAGGCTTTACTTCCAAGTCAATGAAGTATATTAGCAGAATCTTCACTTGGAAAGAAGTTCAGTTGATACCCCATAAGTATTTCATTAAAATATTATAGAAGAATTTCACCTTTAATAAGCAAAATGACTGCAGGGATTCAGGCCAAATATATCTAGATTCTGAAGTACCAAGAGACTCTAAAAGCAGATGTCATCAACATGTATGGATCTCAGAACATAATTTAAAAGTTACTTTTCTTGTATAAATACCATATGACTTTTAAAAAAATGTTAAGATATTATTTGATCAAGTGAGCTATTGGTGGGATACAAGAAACTTGAAAATTAACTTAAGGTGATGACTAGAACATAGAGTATAATCATATTAAATCAATCATTGTATAGGATAATTCAGGGATATTGCATAGTTTTTCATGAAAATATTTATTAATTACCTGTTCATAAATATGTACTTCTGATAAATCTTGCTAATACTTCAGACTTAACTATAGTCATACCTAAAGTCAGACAGGGTTTGTCCTTCTCTGATCTTTGATATTAAAATAATATAAGTGGAACTTATAATCATGCAGGTAATAAAATAAGTGGTTTATAAATCTCAGCTGTTTTGGACTAACAAAGTGGAGGCACTTCTCCTTTTTATCAGAGCTAATGCTATTCCAGACTTGTTTCAGTCATCCATGATGATATTTTTTCCATAAAAGGAAAACCTCATGATTCATCAGTTACAGTAACAACAATAGAGCTACATTGTTACAGTTAGCTCTTGTGAACATATAGCCTGTGTGTTTGAATGCCAGAACATGTGCAATATTGAAAGTATGACCTGTCACAACAGTTCTTCAGACTGGATAAATTATATCCCTCAGTTGGGTAGTACAAAGGTAGTTCTGTTGCTGTATGTTGTGCCAAAGAGCTCCTGCTGTGACAGGGTACATTATCAATGATGTATGTCTATCTGATGCCCATTTTCTTCTTCCTCTACAAAAAACTTCTTCCTCTACAAAAATCACATTTCTGCGAAGTTTGTGTTATTCCAATATAAAGGCTTTCCCAGAGCTAAGAATTCCAAAGTACATAAAAACACCATTTCAAATTAGAGTAGGATTCCGTGGCAATCATTAGAATGAGTCAGATTTTGTAAATGTACCCTAATTCTTATAACAAGCCCATGCTGAAATTTGAAGTGGAATAAAAAAAAAGTTTAAGTCTCAAGATAAAGTTTTTTTTTAAGTTATTAGGCAACAACTATATTGAGAATTGTCTCCATTTTTCTTGCATTTTAAAACTATACTATTTAAAAATTACACTTGTTCTGTCATAAACTGCTTCCTGAAGAAATAAAAAAAAAGCAATAACCAAAAAATTCTTTATTATCATTAGGCCATATATTAGGTCACACAAATATGGAGATATGAAGGCCACTGAAGCATACCTTCTCAAGCTTTATTTTCTCTGTAGATTAAAAAAAATAAATGTAATAATATAACCTTTATATGCTCTGTAGAAAGCCAACATAGCAAACATTTATCATAGGAAGAAGGAGTAACAAGTAAAGACATCTCTAAATATACACAGATGAATAAAAAAATTAAATAGTAATAATTTCACTTCCCAAATCCAGTCTCTGAACCATCTCAAGGGACTAGATTAAAGTCATAACTGTGCCCTTGCTAATTGCAGCAGCCCAATGTTCCATAATGTCTCCAGAGAGAGGTTTGACCTGAATTATAAAATGAATAATTTTATATTCATAAAATTATGAGAATGAATAGCATATTAATAACCTTTTGGATAGGTTAAAATTACTTTGTTTATTTGTAATAACTAAACACAGACTTATTAAATTAGCACAATAAACCTGATAGACTTATGTTAGTGGTGGCTATCTTACCCTTGGTAGTAGCTAAATTGACCAGTGCTCCTACTCAATGTAACAATTATTTCTACTTATATAATTAAAAAAATACACATAAATATTTTTCATTGTGCCACTGATCCAAAGATGGGCAATGAGATTATAAGGGATCTAATTATTGCTATTTTAACACTTTAATACATAGCTTCCTCTTTGTTTTATATCCAAAATGAGATGCTACAATGCATATTTTCTGAAACTGGAGCTTAATTTGGACGATTGAAAAATCTTCATGTGTATTGATTCTTCTAATCAAAAATCACCTTTTAATGTATATCCAGATGAATAACAAATTAAGTCAATCTAATACAGTTAGTATATATTTATTGTCTATTTTTATATCAAATTTTAAATTGTGTCACCTCAGCATGGTAAGCAAAGTGTTATTGACACAAAGCTATGAACCTGTTGGGTGCCTTATTAAAAGGAATGGAGTAACAACAAATTTACTATCTAAGAAACTACTACATACCCTTCAAATGTGTTGTAAAATGTTTCTGCCATTTGTATCATGTATATACAGTCAAGAATTCAAATGTAAGTTTAAATCTTTTGAAATAAAAACCATTGCTTTTGGCTTTAACTCTAAATTACAAGACATTTTTTTTCTGATTCCTTCTATCAATACATAAGGAAAATATTGAGTCATTCCCTATTACAGTCTTAATTGTGTTCTTATAAACACACCAGTCATGTTGAATTAGGGCTCCAATCTTCTGACTCATTTAATATTTTTTTCTTTTCTCACTTTTTTAGTTCATAACCCTTTTGCACTATTCAAATTTTTGCAATGTACAACTGCTACTTTTATAATTAAATAACACATAAAATGATTTTATTTAAAGTAGAGAACAAATCACAGTGGAAGATGAAATGAAATATCAACTTTGAGGATAGGTCATCTAGCTGACTACAATTGATTCATTTAATCTTAATTAACCTTTAAAGGCCCTCCTTATAGAATCACATTGGGGGGTAGATCTTTAACATATGAATTTTGAGTTAGACAAAATTCATTTCAAACAAATTGTTATATATCACCTGAAAGAATCTGATCATAGTCATTAAAAATAAATTCTATGTGGATAAATTAAGGGTATAACAAGTAAGTGGAATCAAATTTATGGTCCACTGTGCTACATAGAAAGGTTATTGTTTTATTTCACATTAGAAGTGCACCAGCCAGAGAGTGACATCAACACAATGATGGAGTAGAAGTTTTTAGCCCTCATCTCCCCACAGAAGCACTGATTTTGACAATTACCTACAGATAAGAATAACTTTGTTGGAACTGATAAATCTAACAGAGATCCCAGCAATCCACTGGAACAAAAATAAAAGTCAAGAATTGAAGTGGATAAGAAAATAGGTTAAATTTACCCATGTTACCCCTCCTCCATAGTGGCACAGTTTAGTGCTAAGAGAGATACCCTTGGCCCATGATTTCTCCCATGGAGAAAAGTGAGAGCATAGTGGGTGCCTAGCTTACTCAACTATTCAAGAGGCTCACATCTTTCCCAATCAACCGAGAAAATTGGGGGGAATTGGCATGGCTAAATGGTCTTCAGACAGCTAGGAGAAGGGAAAACTGGTAGAGGCTCAAGAAACTGGAGCACAGAATTCAATAAAGGAATATGGTTTCTACTAAGCACTTTGTGGATTCTAACAAGAAACTTGATAATAAACCTTGTAGAAAATATCACCTGCAGACCATCCTGCTAGCCACTGCAAGGCCCTAACATTCCACATGACCTTTTCATTTGTAGCCAGGACCCTATATATATATCCCAGAGAAGGGTACAGAAACCTCTGTAGATAATGCACAAGCACACACAGATAGCTGGACCAATTCTACTGGGCTGGGTAAAGATGTATGATCTAATACTATAGAGTGTTGTTTTAGGAGAAATAAATAGGAGGCTTTCAGCACTAGGACTGACTTTGCGAGATGAAGTGAAGGCTTATATACTAAAACTTTTCCTCAACCGGGAAGAAAAGGAGTGTAATATGTGTATCTATAAAAAAGGCTTGAGATATCCCCAATCCCCAGCTGGACTGATTGGTGAAGGCCTTTTTCTCCTAAAGGCAGTCAGTAACTACTGGAAGAGGTGATTGTTTCTTCAAATGCAAAAGTAGCAACACAAAATTATGAAAACATGAAAATCAAAGAAATATGGCATTCATAATAAAAATAAATTATTTATTATTATTATTTTATTATTTTGTTATAAAAGTCTAATAACTGACACTAAAGAAATAGATATTTATGATTTGGTTTACAAAAAAAATCAAAATATTTGTTTAAGGAAGTTTAGTGAGCTCCAAGAGACAATTAAACAAAATTAGGGAAGCAATACATGGAAACAAGATGTCCAGCAAGATATAGAAATTTTTAAAAAAAACAGAAATTCTGAAGCTAAAGAATATAATAAATAGAACTAAAAAGTGAAATAGAGAATTTCAAGAGGAGACTCAATCAATCAGAAGTAATAATCTGTGAACAAAAAGAGGGGTCTTTAGAAATTATCCAGTCAGAAGATAAAAAGAAAAGAACAAAAAACAAAAAAGAAATCCTACAGGATTAATAGGACTCCATCAAATGAATATACATTATGAGAATTCTAAAAAGAGAGTGGAAAGAGAAAAGAGCAGAAAATTTATTTAAAGAAACAATGGTTAAAATCTTTCCAAATCTTGGGAGAAATATAGACATCCAGGTAAATGAAACTCAAAAGTTCCCAAACAGGATAATCTAAAGATGATTACAGGAAGACATATTATAATCAAATTATCAAAAATCAAAGACAAAGACAAAAATAATTTTGAAAGTAGCAAGAGAAATGTGAATCTTCACATAAAAGAGAATACCCATAAGACCATCGACATATATCTCAGCAGAAACTGTGCTATCCAAGATAGAGTGGAATGATATATTCCAAGCACTAAAAACAAACAAACAAACAAACAAACAAAATAATAATAATAATAATAATAATAATAATAAATAACCAAGCTTACTATATGCAGTAAAGCTGTCCTTAAGAAATTAAGGAAAGACTTTCCCAAAAGAAAAGCTGATTTTATCACCACTAGATCTGCCTTATAAGAAATGGAAAAGGAGTTCTTCAGGTTGAAATAAAAGGATACCAATTAATGACATGAAAATATATAAAAATACATAGTCAAATTTAGAATACTCTAAAATTAATGGTAGTACATAAATTAATTTTGACTCAAGTATATAAGTTAAAGCACACAAATATTAAAAATAACAATAGATGTAATAATTTGTTAATGAACATACAATATAAAAATGTAATTTATGACATCAAAAGCATAAAATGTGGACAACAGAGGATAAAGTGGAAGACCTTTTGTATGTGATCAAAGTTAAGATGTTATTAGCTTAAAGTAGACTGTTATTATTATAAGATATTTTATTTAATGATAATCACAAAGCAATATATATATATATATATATATATATATATATATATATATATATATCCAATTACACAGACAGCAAGAGATTAAGAAAAGAAAGGAACCAAATAATTACAAAACACTCAGAAAAAAACAATCAACAAAATGACAATAATAAATTATTACCAATTCATAATTACTTTAAATGTAAATGTAGTAAGTTCTCCAAACAGAAGACATGGAGTGGACTGGGAGAAATAAAGAAGCTACTATTCGCCACCAGAGCTCCATATAAGAAAAAGGGGAGAAGAGAAGGAGTGGCAAGTTCCCTGCCTGGGAAAACTGTGAGCTCTCTGTAGCCAACGGCAGGGCCTAGTCATTAGGACAAAAGGCCGAGAAGCGAAGATGGCAGAAAAACAGCAGTTGATTTTTACTGGCCAAGGTTACAAAACTGAGACTAAGCCACAGCCCCTAACTCCCAACCCTGAGAGCTCCTCACCTCCATACTCTCTGAGACTGATCACCTCAGATCCCCAGGGAAATCTGAGCAAACACTACCAAAATTGTTGCTAAAACTGACAGGGACTGAAACTAAGGGTAGCGAGCATAATTAAATATCTACAAGGAAATAAAGGAATTATATAAAGGCATTATTAAGGCTTTATATAAAGCAAGGGTCCAAGAGGATTAGTCACCACCTATTGGAAAGCAAAAAAAAAAAAAAAAAAAAAAAAAAAAAAAAAAAAAAAAAAAAAAAAAAAAAAAAAAAAAAAAAAAAGCCTTCTTTGCAGCAGGCCAAAGAGAGAACATATATAATAAGTCTTCTTTCTAGAAAAAAAAGCAGAATACATTTCCATTAATGTATTAGTGCCTAGATGGAGAAATAAACTGTTAAACAACATGAACAACCAACGTGACAAGGCATCACGGAAAGAAAAAAAATCTCCAGAAAATAAGTGTACAGACATAGAAATATGTAATTAAAATGACAGAGAATTCAGGATGATACTTCTGAAAAAAACACAGTGAATCTGAAATGAGTCATATCAACAATTCCAGGAATTGAAAGAAACACCTAGATGAGCAAAGCAAAGAAAATGAAAACCTCAGAAAGAACCAAATAAAATTCTGGAGGTGAAGAACACATTGCAAGAATTGAAAAATGAAATAGCAAGCTTGGGAAATAGAGTCGACCAAATGGAGAAAAGGATGAGTGATATCAAAGACAGAAATCTTGAAATAAATTTTAAAAAAGAGAAGAGAAACAAAGAATAAAAAAGAATGAAAGAGAAATACAAGAACTAGCTGATACCATCATGAGAGGAAACATAAGAATAATGGGCATTATTGAAGGTGAGGAAAAGGAGCAGGGAGTAGAAAGCATATTCAGACAAATAGTGGATGAGAATTTCCCAAATATAAAGAATGAGCTGGAGGCTGGAATTCAAGAAGTCAACAGAACACCCAATTATCTAAACCCAAAAAGGTCTTCACAAAGACACATTGTATTAAAATTATCAAAAATTGATGACAAAGACAGAATTCTTAGTGCAGCCAGGGAGAAGAAAACGATAACTTATAAAGGAAAACTCATCAGATTATCCATGAACTGCTCAGCTCAAACCTTACAAGCCAGAAAGGAAGGAAATGAAATATTCGAAATATTAAATGAAAAGAATTACCAGCCTAGAATAATGTATCCAGTGGAGTTTTCCTTTAGATATGAAGGAGAAATAAAGACCTTTCCAGACATATAAAAATTGGGAGAATTGTCCACTACAAGGCCTATACTATAGGAAATACTAAAAGGGGTCAGCTCATTTAAAAAAATACAAAAAAAAAACATAATAAGGAGTAAAGTGTCTATCAGGCAAATAGAACCAGAGGAATGCAACTCTTACTAAAAAGGGCATTATAAGCTTAAATAATAATAAGAGAATTGTTATAATAATATAGTAATGAATGTTCAGCATACATAGGGACAAATTGAGAAAATAATGACTGAAAAGGAGAAGATTCAAAAATCCAAATTCACATATATATATATATATATGTATATATGTATATACTTTTCATTTTCTTAATGGTAACACACACCAAAGATTCAGAACTGAAGCATATAACATTAAATAAGAAGAATCAGAGGCAAAATACAAAAGCCAACCAAAATAAAACAAAAACACAAAACAAGGAAGCAATGGAAATATTGAGGTATCAGAAAGCAAAAGATAAAATGGCTATAAGAAGACCTCATATTTCAACAATCACCCTAAATGTAAATGGACTAAACTCACTAATAAAAAGGCACAGAGTTGCAGAATGAATCAAAAAACAGAACTCAACCATATGCTGCCTCCAGGAGACACATCTCAACTCCAGAGACAAATATAGATTCAAAGTGAAAGTGTGGGAAATGATATTTCAAGCAAATGACATTCAGAGAAAAGCAGGAGTAGCAGTACTAATATCAGATGAAATAAATTTCAAAATAAAAAAGGTAAAGAAAGATACTAAGGGACACTTCATAATGATAAAGGGAATCATGAACCAAGAAGAACTAACACTTATTAATATCCATGATCCCAATCAGGAAGCCCTGAAATATGTAAAGCAATTACTAACAGAATTAAAGGGAGAAACAGACCAAAACACTGTAAGTAGGGGACCTAAATACCCCACTGTCAGATATGGACAGATCATTCAACCAGAAAATCAGTAAAGAAATAACATCCTTATATGACTCATTAGACCAACTGGACATAATTGACATTTCAGAGTCTTCCATCCCAAAACCACTGCTTATACTTATATATACTCTAGTGCACATGGAACATTCTCAGGGATTGACCACATATGGGGATAGAGAGATAGCCTCAATAGATATAAGAGGATTGAAATCATACTAACCATATTCTCTGATTATAATGCTTTGAAGCTAGAGATCAACTGAAAAATAAAAGAGGGAAGAAATTCAAATACATGGACTTAAACACACTACTGAAGAATAACTGGGTCAGAGAAAAATAAAAAGAAAAATCAAGAGATACATAGAAATAAATGATAATGATAGTACAACATATCAAAAACTATTGGGAAACAGAAAAAGCAATCATAAGAGGAAAATTTATATCATTACAGGCCTACCTCCAAGAACAAGAATGAGCCCAAATAAACTACCTGTTTCATCTTTAAAAAACTACAAAAGGAAGGACAAATGAAGCCTAAAGTCACCAGAAGAAAAACAATCATCATAATTGGAGCAGAAATGAATGAAATTGAAAACAAAACTAAACAAAACAAAAAACAATAGAAAAAAATAAATGCAACAAAGAGCTGGTTCTTTGAGAAGGTCAATAAAATTGACAAACCCCTGGGTAGATTCATCAAAGAAAAAAGAGAAAGGACACAAATAAACAAAGTCAGGTGAAAGAGGGGCAGTTACAACTGGTATCACAGAAATACAAAGAATCATAGAAAAATACTATGAAAAAGTATATAAAACCAAATTTAATAACCTAGAAGAAATGGACCAGTATTTAGAAAAATACAACTTTCCTAGACTGAATCAAGAAGATCTGGAAAATCTGAATAGACAGATCAGCAGTATGGAAATTGAAACAATCATCAAAAACCTTCCAAAAAGCAGACGTCCAGGACCAGATGGCTTGATCAGTGAGTGACTTCTACCAAATTATCGATGAAGATTTAATATTTGCTGCAAAGAAGGCACTTTTGTTTTCCAGTAGGTGGTGTCTAAACCTCTTGGATCCCTGCTTTATATAGAGTCTAAATGTTTTTTTTTTTCCTTGTAGATATTTAATTGCACTTGCTACTCTCAGTTTCAGTGTCTATCAATGTTAGCAACAGTTTTGGTAGCATTTTCCCAGATTCCTCTGGGGTTCCGCAGTGATTGGTCTTGGTTGATATGAGGGGAGGGGCCCTCTGGGATGGGAGTAGGGGACTGCGGCTCAGCCTCGGTTTTGCAGCTGAGGCAGATAAAAATCAACTGTATCAACTGTTGTTTCTCTGCAGTCTTGTCCTGCTTCTCTGCTTCCTGCCCTGATGATGATGCCCTGCTGCCAACTGCATAGGAGTCCTGGCATCTCCAGGCAGGGCTATTCAGGGAACTCACCACACTTCTTCTTCTCCCCTTCCTCCTGCAGGGAGCTCAAGAGGCTGTGAGAGGTATCTTTAGTCTCAGCAGCTTATGCTCAAATTCTCCTGGGGCTCTGTGGTGTTTGGTCTTGGAGAGTACAGGAGAAAAGATTTAATACCTATTTTCCTCAAACTCTTCCAAAAAAATTGAAGAGGAGGTAATACTTCCCAACTCATTTTATGAGGTCAATATTACTCTGATACCAAAAGCTGGTAAAGATAACACACAAAAAGAAAACTGCAGACCAATATCTCTCAAGAACACAAATGCAAAAATCCTAAATAAGATACTAGTGAACCAAATACAGAAACATATTAAAAAGATTATACACCACAATCAAGTGAGCTTCATTCCAGAGGCACATGGATGTTTCAACATACACAAATTGATTAATGTGATACACCACATAAACAAATTAAAAAACAAAAATCATATGATCATATCAATAGATGCAGAAAAAGCCTTCGACAAGATACAGCATCCATTTATGATCATAATACTTAACAAAATTGGTATAGAAGAAAAGCACCTTAAAATAATAAAGGCCATATGTGAAAAACCCTCAGCCAACATTATATTTAATGGTAAAAAACTAAAAGCATTCCTTCATAACAAGCCAAGGCTGTCCACTATCACCACTGTTAGTCAATATAATATTGAAGGTCCTAGCGAATGCAATCAGATGAGAGAAAGATATAAAAGGCATCCAAATAGAAAATGAAGAAGTCAAACTGTCACTATTTGCAGATGACATGATTCTCTATATAGAAAACCCTAAAGACTCCACAAGAACACTACTAGAAACAATAAGTAAATACAGTAAAATTTATGGATACAAAATCAATGTTCAAAAATCCATAGCGTTTCTATACCCTAATAACAAAGTGTCAGAAAAGTAAGTGGAAAAAATAATTCCTTTTGCAATTGCAACAAAAAGAACAAAATATCTAGGAATAATTGTAATGAAACATGTGAAGGACCTATATAATGAACACTACAAGACTCTATTAATAGAAATCAAAGAAGATACAAAGAAATGGAAAGATATTCTGTGTTCTTGGATTCAAAGAATCAAAATAGTTACAATGGCCATATTATGTAAAGCATTATACAGATTTAATGCAATCCCCATCAAAATCCCATCGACATTTTTTTAAAGAAATAGAACAAAAAATGATTAGATTTGTATGGAAGAAGAAAAGACCACAAATTGCCAAAGCCATCTTGAGAAAAAAGAATGAGGCTGAAGGCATCATGCTGCCTGACTTCAAATTATAGTACAAAGTGACAGTAATCAAAATGGCATGTTATTGGCAGCAAAACAGACACACAGACCTGTGGAACAGAATTGAGAGTCCAGAAGTATACCCATATTTATATGGGCAAATTATTTTTAACAAAAAATGCCGAAAACATACAGTGGAGAAAGAAAAGCCTCTTCAATAAATGGTGCTGGGAAAATTGGAAAACCACCTGCAAAAGAATGATATTAGACTATTCTCTATCACCACACAGCAAAATTAACTCAAAATGCATTACGGACATGGATAGAAGACCTGAAACAATAAAATGCATAGAGGATAACATAGGAACTAAACTCAAGGACTTTGGACTTAAAGAGGATATTATGAATTTGACCTCAAAAGCAAGGGAAGTAAAAGCAAAAATAAATGAATAGGACTACATCAAATTCAAAAGTTTCTGGTCAACAACAACAAAAAATTGTCAACAAAGTAAAGAGACAACCCTCTGAATTGGAAAATATATTTGCAAGGAACACCTCCGATAAGGGCCTAATATCTAAAATATACAAAGAACTCATACGACTCAATAACAACAAAAAACAAATGATCCAATAAAAAAAAAAAAACGGGCAGAGGACCTGAACAGACACTTCTACCTGGAGGACATACAAATGGCCAATAAATATATGAAAAGATGCTCAACATCACTAGCTATTAGTGAAATGCAAATCAAAACCACAATGAGATACCATTTCACACCTGTTAGAATAGCTATAATCAACAAAACAAGTAATAACAAATGTTGGAGAGGAAGCAGAGTAAAAAAAACCTTTGTATACTGCTGGTGAGACTGCAAATTGGTACTGCCACTATGGAAAGCAGTATAAAGGTTCCTCAAAAAAATTAAGAATTGATCTACCATATGATCTACTAAGCAAACCCTCTACTGGGTATTTACCCCAAATACTTGAAAACCCATATCCAAAAAGATATTTGTACACTGATGTTCATATCAGCATTATTCACAGTGGCCAGGACATGGAAACAACCAAAGTGTCCTACAATAGATGATTGGCTAAAGAAGCTGTGATACATATATACAATGGAATATTACTCAGCCATCAGAAGAGATGAAATACTGCCATTTGCAACAACATGGATGGACCTTGAGATAATCATGCTAAGAGAAATAAGATAGACAGGAAAGTTGGAAATCACATGGTATCACTTATATGTGGGTTGTAAACCTAAAAGCAACAAATGAACAGGACAAACAGAGACTCATGGACATGGACTATAGACTATAGGAGTTGGGGAATGAGAGGGTACATAGATGGTTAAAGGTGGTCAAATATAGGGAACAGAGGAGATTGAAGTGGGTAAGGGATATCAAATATATGGTAGCTGAAGGAAACTGGATTTTGGGTGGCAAACACACAATAGAATATACAGATATGAATTTATAATGTGTACCTGAAAATTATATAATTGTATTAACCAAATGTTACCCCCAATAAACTTAATTTTAAAAAGCTATAATAGTTAAATAATATGGTATTGGCATAAAACAGTCAAATCAGTCAGTGGAACAGAATACAGAACCCAGAAATAAACCCATGCATATATGGTCAATTAGCTTACAATAAAAGAGACACAGATATACAATGAGGACCGTCTCTTTAATAAATGCTGTTGGTAAAACTGGGTGGCCACACAAAAAAGAATGAAACTTGACCATAACTTATACCATACACAAAAATTAACTAAAAATTAAATAAAGACTGGAATATTAAGCCTGAAATCATGTAAATTCTAGAAGAAAACCTGGGCAGTAAGCTTCTAGATGTTGATTTTGACAATGATATTTTTAAATCAAAAAAACAAATTCAAAAGAATTAAAAGCTAAACAAATAAGAGGAAGTACATCAAACCAAAAGTTTCTGCACAGCAAAGAAAATCATCAACAAAATGAAAAGGCAATCCACTGAATGGGAGAAATGATTTGCAAATCATATATATATATATATATATATATATATATATATATATATATACACACACACACACACTTAAGCAAATCAATAGCTAAAACACATGATCAAAAAATTCGCAGAGTATCTGTATAAACATATTTTCAGAGAGAACATACAGATGTCCAACAAGTGCATGAAAAGATGTTCAGCATCACTAATCATCAGTGAAGTGCAAATCAGAACCACAATAAGATATCACTTCACAACTATTAGAATGGCTATTATCAAAAGTACACAAAATAACAAGTGTTGGTGAGAATGTGGAGAAAGGAAAACCTTTGGGCAGTGTTGTTGGGAAAGTAAATTGGTGCTCACTGCAGTTTTATTTACAAAAGTCAAGAAATGGAAACAACCAAAACATGTCCATTGATTGACAAATAGGTAAGGAAACTGTGGTACATGCATAACAATATTATTCAGCCATAAAGGGCAATGAAGCCTTGACATTTGCAGCAACATGAATGAAACTTGAGGGCATTTGGTTAAGTAAAATAACTCAGACAGAAAAAGACAAATACCCTATGGTCTCTCTTACCTGTGTAATATAAAACAAAAACAAGCTCATAGATAAAGAGAACAGATTGGTAATTTCCACAGATGGGGGTTAGGGGTAGATAGATGGAAGAAATGGGTGAAAGAGGTCAAAAGAAAAAAAAAAGAAAAAAAAAAACAACTGATAGTCATTTCTGCACTTCATGAGCATTATTTGAGGCAGCCAGAGTATTTCTTCCCTCAATCCCTGCCCAACACATCTTATTGTACCTGTTTAATGATTTTAGCTCCCAGAAAACATTTTAACATCCCAGATCACATCAGATGGAACTAAAATCCAGGGCAAGAAATCAAGGACAACTGGAAATGGTATATTGAGTCCTAGAAACTGTCATCTTCACATGTAAAATAATGTAGTCAAGAATGAAAGCCATAAACTTTAGTACCTGTGCTTGATAGAGATAGTAACTTTGGATTCTTGTGTGCCTGTTTGTTTAATTCAATGTGCTCCAGAGAATAAAGAAGTGTAGAATAGAGAAGATCTTATCTCACTACATCAAAGACTAAGTGTGTTAGTCCAGGTGCTCTGAGAATCTGAAATCAAAATTCTATATATGTGTAAGAAATTTAATAGAGGAAATGCCTATGAAAGAAAAAGGGGAGGGACCTGAGAGAGGTTGGGAATGCAGTCAAACTGTGGTAAAATTATTCAAAGCATGACCTGGAGTGAAAGAACAAGGGAAGGAAGGCAGGAAGGAAACTTAGGTAAAAGTGTCTTAGACTGCAATGAGTTTTAAAGAAAAATCAGAAAGATGAACAGGGAGTCCTATAGCCAAATTTGCCTGTCAGAGGAATCTGCAATTACCTAGGAACAAGGCAACCTTAACATCTCAGTTGAATTCAGTCTTTCTTTGCTGGCAGTGGCTCATGCAAAGCATGGACTCAGTGCAAACACATCAGTGGATTTCAGTACAGCAGCTGAAATTCTTAGTCAATTACTCTTCTTGCATGAAGAGCACTCTGATGGCTGCCACACATGGAATGGGTTTGGCAAGAGTACTTAGCCTCTTTTTGGAGACCTGAGAAGGAGATATGAATACAAAGATGAGAAATATTACACAGATATTTCATCAATAAAAAATATGAATACAAATAAATATTCCATTGATATTTTCCAGTTAAAACAATAAAAATCTTGATAACTTTCTATCATTTGCTCATTATAATTTCTACAAAATTATTCTCCTAAAGGATAATAACTTCTTTTTCCAAGTGCCATTCAGATGGGTGGCTTCATTTATGAAGATTAAGAGAATGTATTAAGGGTGAAAAACAATCCTGTCAATAAAAATTAGATGTCCCAGGAGACTTCTGGCTTATTCCAGTTTTAATTATTATATATAATAATGTTAATAATGTTACATATTATGTGTCATCACATATATTATAAATGTATATATATACATACAGAGAGGATACATATATTCTCTGTCTCAAACCCCTATTTTTTATCTCTTTCTTGTAATTTTCTTTGCTCCTAAAGGGAAATGTTTTATATTTGAAAGTAAACACCTTATACTCTGTCTCCAGCACTTAAATGACTCTAATGTTAAAAAGCCAAAACATTTATTAAGAGAGATTATTTATATTCCCACTGCATGTTTGCTCTCTGACACTCTTGAACTATAAATACTGCTAATGTTCAAAAGAAAATATAAGAATGCAATTTGGAAAATACTTTCAACTAACATAAAGCTAGTGGTAAACTGATTTCTTAAAGTAATAACATAAGATGATTTGGAATATTGTATCAGAGTGCCAAATTTCACAATCATGAATTTCTTTCTCTAAGATTGCCAGAGGTTAACCTTGGCATTATAAATTCTTTGTAATAAAAAAGGTTAATTCTATAGACACTTCCTTGGAAATAAAATTTAGTTTCCAGTATGTGTCACTGAAGTAATAATTCATTAGATGATCAATTATAAGACAGAATATTTGATAGAAAAAATGATTTAAGAAAAGTGGATAAAAAGAGACAGTTTTATAACACACTCAAAAAACTAATATTTAAAGATTATTTATTTTACATCAAATAATAGTTCCCTTCAAACTTAATCTTTTTTATAGTGTTTATGGAACAACATAATATAGTTAGTAGCTTGTTCTTCTGACAGTCTTACACTTTCATGTGTTTGGGAGAGAGTCCAGTGGTAAGTCTAAGGAAACTCTTGTGAGATACACCTCTGCTATATATATATATATATATACACATATATATGTAGATTTAGAAACAAGAGATAAAGTGGCAAAAGTTAAGCTAAATAAACACAGAAATTTTATCTTAGTCTTTCTACCTTTATCTATCTTTTCAAGGAAAACTATATGCTTCCATATTTTGTATCTAGATTCTAGCCTGAAAGGTTTAGTTTAAGATTAGTTCTTTTTCAGAGAAAATGAAATTTATAAAAGTTTTACTCAGGTTAGGTGGAGGGCCAGGAGAGGGAGGGAGCAATTGGGGGATCGTTTTATGAACTAGATAGATGTCTAACCAATGTACTGTATACTTGAAACTAATTTAAACAAATAATTTTTTTTAAGTTTTCTTCATCTTTAAATTTACTTCTAGTTCTGGTGGTATTGTTTCAGGATACATTTACAACCTATATATGTATGGAAAACACCTTTTTAAATAATATCATCCTCCACACATATTTACAGGACATCAGACATTAAAGTGCATGGGCATGTCTAGGTCAACCTTGGCCATGCAGGCCAAGGCTCTGAGAGAGCAGAGCACATGATGAAATGTAGAAATATTTTTTTCAAATTTGTTTGGTAATAATGCTATTTAAATTGTTTTAGAACAGATATATCTGTATATAACTGTATACCTTAAGATATCTGTAAAAATAACATTTTTTTCTTGTAACCACTAGCAATTTAATTTTTCTATTTCAAATAATTGTTTTAATGAAAGAATAAAGTGCTATACACATAATAGGTGTTTATTTGCTCTATGGTAATATTATATAAGGTGCAAAATAAGAGAACAAAATGTCTAAAACTCTTTTTAAAATGTCATTTTGATTCCATTTAATTATAAGTATGTGATTTTCAAACTTAACCTCCTATTGTGAATAAGATTATTTTTAATTAACTTTTTACAAAAGAAAATGTTTCACTCAAGAATAAATAAAGCATGTTCATGGCTAATTTATTTGATTATGCATGCGTACTTTTCCAATATGAAATACATTTATGTTGATTAACATAACAAATTATAAATATACAATTCCTATACAAGCCGTTCTCAATTTATATAAAGATTTTAAATATTACAAATGTTTAGAAGATATCCATCAAACAATTGCTTTATGATAAGCATTGAAGTATTAAGTAGGAAAAACATAAGATGCTATATAATCCTATTATAAAAGCCTACAATAATTACACATCAGTAGCCTGATACATTTATATATATGAAAGCTTTATTTTAGAATCAGAAGCTGAAGGAGCTTGTTTTACAGATAATAGACCATGGAAGAATGAAGGGTGTTAATTATATTTTAGGATATAAGGAATATATAGCTTTATATGCATTAGAAAATATCACCCAATTCTTTTCTCCCCAGTGTGGCACATATGGTAGAGATGGCAGAGCATCAGCAGAATATTAGAACTGAGATATATTATGTATAAACTTGTCCAAGTAATTCACTTTATTAATGATGTTAAAACCTGAGAATAATTATAGCTTTCCAAAGGTTGCACAGACTTGATTATAAAATGAAAAATATAGAGAAAAATGTGATCCTCTAAAAACAAACAAACAAACAAACAAACAAACAAAAATTCCCAAAAGTTTGGGCTATAGACCAAAGCCTTTATCCTTAAGATCAGATTTGTACAACACCTGGATTTAGATCAGTTGAACAATCTTGGCAGTTGTGTTAAACAAAACATAGAACATAAATTATTTAGTCAATAAATCAGAACCCCAAAGCATATTTGGTCAAACTTTTCATAAAGTCATAACTATAATTATTCAAATATTGGGAAAAAAACCACAAAATTACTGTTATTTGTTAAGTAGATAAGATATCCAGAGAATTGTTTGAATATTTCAATCTACATAATTTTTTATCATAATATAGATAGAACAACCAAATTTTAAATGGTTGACATGATTTAAAAACACTATAGCTTCAAAAAAGAACAAACTATCAAAAACAGACTCACAAATATGTGGACAATTTTGTGATGGACAGAGGGAAGGAGAGATGAGAGGCTGGGAGTATGGGGTGAATGCTTAAAGTACAAATTAGTAGTTGATAGTTGGGCATGGGGAACACGGCAGTGGAAATGCAGTTAGCATTAATATGATGGCTAAGTGGAGGGCCAGGGGAGGGAGGGAGCAAGTGGGGAAATTGTTTTATGAACATTATAGATGTCTAACCAATGTATTGTATACTTGAAACTAATTTAAATAAATAAATTTATTTTTAAAACACTATAGCTTTTATTAAAATAAAGAGATTCATACTTTGACAGTAAATGTTTAATAGATATTATAGTAATTATATTAAATATATTTAAACTACATGAACTAGCCAATAATTGACATTCTTTAAATTATAAAAAAAAAACAATTTCATATGGCTCAAAGTAAGACGTGAGCAAATTTTCATAGAATAGTTGCAATTTTTATCCAAATAACCATTTCACTTTCTACCACTTGTCCTAGTTGCACATAGATAGAAATAATATTTCTATAGGATAAAACTTGAAAAAAATTTGTTTGTCCTATAGGAATTGTGTGTGTGTTTGCACAAAAATGCGTATGTACATGTATGGCAGCTACTATTTTCCAAAGGGTTCCTAAATTGAAACCAGCCTCTGAATTTGTTTGTAATAGCACATAGTTATTTCACTCACTTCAAATGATACTTTGTTTTTGCGCTACTATTTGAAACAAACAAACAAACAAATACTGGCTTGAAATGTTGACTGGAAAACAAATATAGGCTCATCTACATTTGAAATCTGGGTATGTTAGCACCTAAAACTTGTATTACTGCAAATGTGAGTTCAGTCAAATGACTCTTAATTTTTTTTAATAAAATGTTATTTATTTATTTTTCTACTTTTTTAAAATAAATGTAACACAATATAATTGCAAAAACTTATAGTAAGATGGATAACCAGTACAAAAGCTTTCTAAGACTGCAAAGCAAACATAATTAAATGTGTAACTACAGTTTTACAAAAGTAAAAAAATAAAATTCTATGGTCCAAAAATAAAGACAATCATGGAATCAGAGCAATAAAACATATTCAGCTTTCTTAATGTTCTGTGAGGCTCTAACTAAGGATTGTTTTAATGGATATAGTGGCCATGAGATAGAGACTTAAAACTGAGAACAGGGAGCTATAACTGAGGCTTTGCACATAGCTAACACATTTGAAACCCAATATCCTCAATGAAACTGACAACTAGGAATAATACGTTTACCAGCAAAAAAAATCTTTCAGGAAAAACTTTCTACATCTGCTTGTAGTCTAGATAAATATGTGTGTGTGTTGTAAATCGCAACACTTGACATTTTCCTGCTGTTTCAACATCCCCCCAAACAGGTTGGGAGCATCACACCCAAGTAACCAGGTATACCAATGTGAAAAGGCTGTCCCTTGCCAAGGGTTCCCACCCGGTCTCTCTAAGCTCCCTGCCTGCTTAGTTGAGCCCACTCCCTTGGTAATGCTCTCTGTGCAGCAGCCCCATGGTATGCAATGATTCTGTCTCTCTAGAACCTGTGAGTATAATAAAACTTTCTTTTCCTGTGGTTCTTCTGTGTCCCCTCTTGTGGTCATACCTGACTGACCATCTCATGGAAGAATACAAACAGTATGGTAGGCAGAAATGTAATGAGTCTCTCTGATCTCTACTCTCTGATGTTATTCCCATGATTATGTTATGTTACATTGCAAAGGGGACTTTTCAAATAAAATTAATGTTAATAATCAGTTGAGCTTAAGGGAGATTTTCATTTTTATTACCTAGTTGCAGAAAGAGAAGTCAGAAAGATTCAGGTTATTAAAGGGGTCTGATGCATGGGGGGTTCTTTACTGCTGAGTTGGAAGGAACCATGTGGCAAGCACCTGATAGTGGTCTCTGGATTCTGAGAGCAGCCCCCAGCTAACAGCCAAAATAACAATAAAAATTTCAGTCCTACTATACTAAGAAAATAAATTATTCCAAAAACCTAATGGAATTTATAAGCAGACATTTCCTTAATTTAGCCTCCAGATAAGGACATAGCCCAGCCAATATTGTACTTTAGTCCACTAAAACTCTGAAAAAAAAAACCCAGTGAAAATATGCTTAATTCTTGAATCACAGATACTCTGAAATAACAAATGTGTTTTTTAAGCCACTAAGTTTGTGGTGATTTGTTATACAGCATTATAAATTAAGTATGCCTACTTACTCAAAGCATGAGAAGAGTGATTTATGCATTTCCTAAGGGATTAGGTAGACCTTTAAATAAATAATGTTGGGACAACTAGTTGGCTTCATACCTTCTGTATACTAGAAGAAATTCCACTAAAGAAAATGTACAAATGTAATAAAAAGGAACTCATAAATGCATTGGCTAAAAACAGAAATTTTTTTTTTGAAAATCTAGTATAAAAAAGTTTTTACTAATTATGACTCAATATATAGAAACAATGATTCATAAATTCAGCTACATAAAATAATGAACATTTCTTTGTGATGAAAAACACCAAAGCAAAGTTAAAAGACAAACATTTTTTGTGCAACTGTAATGTGTCTGACAATTAGCTCTTTTGACTTTAATGTATGTTCCTGACATTAAATATTTGATTGACAAGACATCTAGCTCAAAGACATCCATTTTCAATAACCATCTTGCCAAGCTATACAACTAGTAAAGAGCCAGGCCACCCACCCACAAAGTTTCTCTTTTAGGAAAGCCTTGGATGACCTAGATACCTGACTATTTCACTGATCACTTGCTTTTCCCTTCCCATGCTTTAATTCCTGCTCTTATGTTCAAAATTAACAATAAACTGTAAACCTGCGAAACCCTCAGCATCATACCCTATATATACTCCAATAAAGGCAGAACCCTAGGTCTGTGCTCATCCTCTCCTATCTCTCTCTCTCTCTCTCGCTCTCTCTCTCTCTCTTTTATCTATTATCTACCTACCTGTTTATCTTTCTAGCTATACTTTAATCTATATATCAGAAAAATAAACGCAAATAACCCCAAAAAATAAAAGGCAGAAGGGTAGGTAGGGCTGCATCAAAGATCACTTGGATTAAAATCCCTGTTTGTTTCCTTAGTCATTCTCAATGTGGAGGGGTTAAGAGAGGCTCAACATATTCTTCTTATGCAGTAGAAAAGCACAGCTATGATCATGCTGCTAATGAAGACAAAGGGAATACGGAATAAGTAGTGAAAGAAAATAGTGTTAAGTGACAGCTATGACCATATGACAGTTGCAGATATAAAGACTATAATCATTATGAGCATTTCTTTTTTTACCTTTATCTTCCCCCCTTAGTTTCTTATCATGGTATATGGGATCATTAACCTTCCACCATATTTAAGTACTGTTAACTATGCATTATATTATTTAAGTTAGGAAAAAACAAGAAGAGCTAACATTAACCAAGAACTTTGAATCTTCTTTTGGAGAAAGGGTTAGTGCATTTTCAGTTGTACACAGGTAAATTGTATCACATTAGGCAGAAGTGTGACATCGTTATTGTCTTCACTTGGAGATTAAGTATGGTTTAAGGAGATGTGTATGGATGCTAGGTCCACAAGGAGTGAACAGTGATGGTTAAATTGTATGTGGCAACTCAGCTAGCCTAAGATGTACAGTTGTTTTGTTAAACAGTAGTCTAAATGTTTCTGTGAATATATTTTTAGATGGAATCAATGTTTGCAATCAGTTAGTTTTAAGTAAAGATTACTTCTAATAATGTGGAGGATCTCTTCTAACCAGATGAAGGCCTTAAGGGAAAAAGCTGAAGTTTCCCTAGAGTAGAATAAAATTTGCCTGAAGAATGTAATATAGAAAATCTGTCTGCCAGCCTGCTCTACAAATTTTAAACTCAAGACTACAATATGAACTTTTGCCCAAATTTCTTACCTGCTGACTTGCTCTGTAAATTTTGGACTTACTAGTCTTCACAATCACATGAATCAATTTTTCAAACAATTCACTAAATCTTTGTAAAGAATAATTCAGTAAATCTTTGTATTGATAAATACAATATTGGGCAGTGCAGCAAATGTTTTCAGAAAAAAATCTACTGTGAATTCTTTCATCTCCGAAAGACTATCACTTCCTAGAATTTTATTCCCTCTAATTTTCATTGCTTTCAAAGTTCTCTTGTGCTTTAAAATACAGTTCTTGCAATACTTTTGGCTTTTCAATTTTTTTTCAGAGAACACATTTTATGTATTATGGAGTGTTCATCAGAAGACAAATTTATAAGACTATTTTTAATATCTAGAGAGAAAATTATAGTTTCAATTCTCATACATATTACAACTATTTTTCATGTATTTAGGGATTATTCACTATTATAGAGGCAAGAAATTTCAGGCTGCTGAATTCTTCTGTAAATTATGTAGTTCTCCTCTGTGGCTGGTGGAAACAAGCACAGGTCTCATCCCTGTATGAATTCAAAGCACTGCTCATTTCAGTAGTTCTTTTTCTGGCACTGGATAATTATCTGACACATTTGTACTGATGAGTACTCTTACAAAATATTTGAAATGGTACTATCTACATATCTCCAAAATTATCTCTGTGTGTAGCTTCCTCCTCTCTGCTATACTGTTATGCAAATTTGTACTCTTGGTCTTCCCAGTGTATTTATTACCTCTCTTTTACTCACTGAGTCCACCAAGATTCTTATTAATTTTTTATACTTGAACCACAGCCTATAAATTTTCTTAAGGAAGAACACTGAGGTGATTACAGAGTTTACTTCATTTGATTCTGGGATCACTGTTTTTGATGCCTAAAGTATGGCATCTTGAATACCATCTTCCATATATTGGAAGAATGAACATTATCTTCAAATGTTTACAAAAATAATTTGAAAAATTTGTATAATGACTTAAAAGAAAGTAAAACCCAAATTTATTGTAGCGCTGTTAGCAAATATGATATAATTAAGATAGTAGTGATATAATTATGAAAATTAATTACTAAGTGGCAATTTTGAAACACCTTCTATCTTAAAATGGGTAGACCTAATGGTAAAAAGTATAATATAAATTAATAAATTAATTTATGATATAATATAATTTATTAAAGTCTCCTTATATTTTTGTAAGTCACGTTTATTTCCAGAATTCTAAAAAATGTTGATTTTTTACAAATTTTTTCTAGTGTTTTTATTGATTTTATGAAGTGCCTAATTTATCAATTTCTCACTCCAATATTTCTGAAACTCTACCTTGTATCTTTTTTTTTATTTAAAACACATATATTTAATGCCATTACAAGTATACACTTCCATTCATCAGATTTGTGCCCATAGGGCAGATATTCTTCGAAATCTGTCCACACTCTTCTTCCCCTTCCTTGACATTAACATGCAAATTTATATGATAACACTCACTGATTTGATGTTTAAAGTCACTATTTTGTGGAATGTATTTGTTATAATTATTGTTCATCTAAAGTATTTTTTCAAACGTGAGTTATAATCAATTAAAATTAGGTTATATGTTTTTTTTATCTACAAATATTGAGACATTATTTTTTAATTAAGCTTATCATCATTTTATGGTTAGACCTTTTTTGTGCCTTCCTTTAATAGTCAAATGCAAAATGATATTTTTATGTTCACTTATATATGTATATATTTAACTTTTTATATTCTACAAGTCTTTAATATGTTAAAATAGATTTTTTGTGTGAAAATAATGTAAAAAATTATTTCTTTTTTTTGTTCTCTATGAATAAGCAATTGCTTCACACAGTTAAAAAATAACACAGCCTTTGACAGTAATTTACCATTTCTTTTCTTTAATTCATCAAATTTCATGTATGAATTTTTATTTTTTGAGCTCTTTATTTTACTTCATTTGGGCTATTTGTCTCTCTTTGCACTACTATCACATTGTATTAAAATATAGCTTGGAGAGATTGCATTAAACATGACAGCATGAGAGATGTTCCCAGATCTCTCTCTTTGAAACAACAATAAGCTGAACTCCTAAAACTCAACAAAAAACACCCAAACTGCACACCAGCAGCTATGAGCACGAGATCTGCATGTAAGAGCTACAATGGGTCAGAACCCCAGGTGTCAGGTGGTGGACTGGGAGAAACAAAGAAGCTGCCTCTTGCAGCCAGAGCTCCCTATAGAAGGAGGGAGAGGGAAGAAAGTGCATTGACTTCTCTGAACAACCTTGCCTGAAGGTGCTGTTAGCTCCACGCATCAGCAGCAGTGCTCAATCATCAGGGCAGAAGGTAGAGAAACAGGGATGGCAGAAAAGCAGAAATGGCAGAGAAACAACAGTTGATTTTTACAAACCACAGTTGCAAAACTGAGGCTGAGCTGCAGCCTCCAACTCCCAGCATAGAGGGCCTCTCCCCCCACAACCTCCAAAATGGAATGACACAGAACTCCAGGGAAATCTGAACAAACACTACCAAAACTGTCACTAACTGACAAGAAATGAAAAATAATGAAAGAAATACAAGAATAAGCTGATATTATCAGGAGAGAAAACAAAAATAATGGGAACCCTCAAAGGGGAGAAAAAGGAGCAGGGAGTAGAAAGCATTTTAGACAAATAGTGAATGAGAATTTCTCAAATCTAAGAAATGAGCTGGAGCTTGGAATTCAAGACCTCAACAGAACACCCAATTATCTCAATTCAAATAAGGTATTCACCAAGACACATCGTATAAAAATTATCAAAACATAATGATAAAGACAGAATTCTCAGGGCAGCCAGAGAAAAGATCATAACCTATAAAAGAAACTCCATTAGATTATTGTTGGATCTCAGCACAAACTTTATAAGCCAGAAAGAAGTGAAATCAAATACTCAAATAATTTAATGAAAGGAACTACCACTATTACCTAGTATTGAGAACAAAAAAGGATGTCTACTCCCACTCCTCTTATTCAATATTATACTGAAAGTTCTAGCTATAAGACAAAACAAAAGAAAATTATCCTAATTTGCCACAGAAATGATTGTCAAGAAATTTCAAGAATGTCCAAAATTTATCTTTGATTTAATAAATATGAAAAAAATGCAGAAGACAATGTCAATATACAAAAATTAATTGCTTTTCTATGTATCAGCAATATAAAATTTGGTATATATATATATAAATGCATACATATGTGTGTATTATGTGTGTCTGTGTGTGTGTATATATAGACATGTATATATATATATATTTATATATATAAAGAGAGAGAGACTTAATATTATTAAATGTAAATTCTTGCTATAGAGATTCAAAACAATTCAAATAAAAATTCCAGAAAGTTTTTGTGCTTGTATTTATTGACAAAACAATTTTTAAATTTATATGAAACAGTAAGGGATCTAGAGTAGCTGAAGTATTTTCGAAAAACCATACTAGAAAACTCACATTAACCAATTTTAAAATTTACTGTAAAGTTACAAAAATTCAAATAATGTAATATAAGCAAAAAGAAATAATGAATGGAACAGGGTACAAAGATTAGAAATAGATTTATAAAAATGTCATCAATTATTTGTTGAAAGAATGCATGGTTAAATAAAGAATAGTGTTTTGAACAAATGGTGCTGAAAGTAGTTGGTATTAATAAACCAAAAAAAAAAGTAGTGAAGAACAGAACAAACACAAATCTTATATTTTACAAAAAAAACAAAAAATGTAAAATGGATGATGAATCTAAATATTAAATGTAAAACTATAAAATTTTTAGATTAAAAAGATTCAAATTTGTGTGACTTTGTAACTGGTGATGATATTTTATATAGAAGACCACACATGCAATTCAGAAAGAAAAAAAAACATAAATTAGACTTTATTAAAATTAAAAACTTTTACTCTCTGAAATTCACTAATAATAATAAAAAGATAAGCCACGGTTTGGAAGAAATTATTTGTAAATTGTATATCTGATAAGGGTTTATATCTAGAATATGCAAAGAATCCTTAAAATTTATAAAAAGAAACATACAAAATTTAAATATAAGCAAAAGATCTGAACACAGACATTCAAAGAAGATACACAACTGGCAAACAAGTATATGGAATGTTATTCAACATTATCATTGATGGCCAGGAAACAGAACCACAGAAACTTTCATTCATTACTGAAGAGAATGCATAATTATGCAGCTACTTTTGAAGATAGTTTATTGATTTCTTAAAAAACTGAACAGTCTTAGAATATGATCCAGTAATCATACTCCTAGGTATTTATTCAATTGATTTTAAAATATATGACTGCTTCAAAATAGATGCAAATATTTATAAAAGAATTTTTATAATTGCCAGAAATTGGAATTAAGATGTCTTTCAATATATGAGCATATAAATAAAATGGTCCATCTGTACAATAAATTATTTTTTAGCAAGAAAAAGGGATAAACTATCAATTTATGCAATAACATAGATAAATCTTAAATGCATATTACAAAGTGAAGGAAGCTCCTCTGAAAGACTATATAATGTATGATTACATTTATATGTTATTCTGAAAATGCAAAAAATATAGAAATTTAAAACAGATGAGTGGTTCTTCAGGTTTTAGAGAAGAGGAAGTTTAAATAAGTGATGTATAAGGGATTTTTTTAGGTGATGAATCTATTTTGTATGATACTGTAGTAGTGGGTATATGACACTATGCATGTGGTAAAACTTATAGTATCTTACATCACAAAGAATGAACTTTAATATATGCAAATAAAAAATAAATCTCAGGAGCTCCTACTACTACAGGATAAAATGTGGACTATGACCAAATAACTTAATTGTATTAAAAAAGGTTGACATAACTTCACTGAGGGAGTGAGGGTAAATGGTATTGAACTGACCTAAGTAACTTTGGAAATAAATGGGAACTATAAATTTAAAGAAAGAAAGAATTGTGCATAAACACTGTATTCTAGATGATAAAGTTATTTCTCATGAAGATATGAGTTAAAAATTGGCAACCACTGTACATGTATACAGGGATTGATCAAATAAGTAAATAAATACATAGAGGATGATGAGAGCCAGGTTTCTCATTTTTGGAGGAGAATATTAAGGCAAGCATGTGGAGAGGCTAGCATAATTCATGCGGCACTAGATTAGAATTGGAGACATCAGTTTGAACTCACAATTAGCTTAAAAATGTTTATTTATTTTTTCTCATTTAAGAATGTGTGTGTGTGTGTGTGTATTCATGCCTTCAGGAAGAAATAAAGTTATCTTATATAACATCTTATTCTTAATTATTTTTAAATTAAGTTTATTGAGGTAATATTGGTTAATACAATTATATAATTTTTAGGCATACATTATCATTTTACATCTATACATTCTATTATGTGATTACCATCCAAAGACCGGTTTTCTTCAGCTACCATATATTTGATCCACTTTACCCACTTCACCCTCCCCCTAATTCCCCAATATTTGACCTTCTTTACCCCATCTGCCTCTCCCTTCCGCCCAAGTTGTCTACATATTTGGCTACTGTAAATAATGTTGAAATGGACATAGAGATGCACATGTTCTTTCAAAGTAGTATTTTGGGTTCCTTAGGATAAATACCAAGAAATGAGTTTCTGGGTCCTTCTTTATGTCTTGTTATAGCTTCCATTTTAAAGTCTAATTTGTCTGGTATAAATATTGCTCCCCCAGATTTTTTAAATTTTTATTTTTATAAAATACCTTTTTCCATTCCTTTATTTTCAGTCATTGTCTGTCTTTCTATCTGAAGTGAATTTTTTATAGACAGCATATGTAAAGGTCTTTTTTTTATCCATTTAGCCACCCTAACTTTTGATTGGAGCATTTAATCCTTTTCCATTTGAAGTAATTGTTGATGGATGTGTAGTTACTGCCACTTTATTTTTCACATTTTTGATACATATATATTTTTCTTCTTCTTAAAGAAGCTCCTTTAACATTTCTTAAAATACTGGTTTGGTGGTAATGAATTTCTTTAGCTTTTTCTTGTTTGGGAAGTTCTTTATCTGTCCTTTGATTCTAATGATAGCTTTTCTAGGTAGAGTAATCTTGGTTGTAGGTCCTTACTTTTCATCACTTTGGGTATTTTGTGTCAAGTTCTTCTGGCCTGCAAAGTTTCTGTTGAGAGATCAGTTGACAGTCTTATAAAAGTTCCCTTGTAGATAGCTAATTGCTTTTCTCTTGCTGCTTTTAAGTCTTTCTTTTTATTTAAACTCTGGCATTTTAATTATGATGGGTCTTGGTATGGGCCTCTTTGGGTTCATCTTTTGTTGGGACTTTCTGAGCTTCTTGGGCTTGTATGTCTATTTCTCTCAACAAGTTAGGAAACTTTTCCATCGTTATTTTTTCAAATAGATTTTCAATATCTTGCTTTTTCTCTTCTTCTGATCCCCCTATGATGTGAAGTTGTTACTCTTGATGTTGTCCCAGAAACCACTTGAACTATTCTTATTTTTTTGGATTCTTTTTGTTGTTGTCATTCTTGTTCTGATTGGGTGTTTTCTGCTACCTTAACTTCTGGATCACTGATTCAATCCTCTGCTTCATCTAATTTACTGTTGATTCCCTCTAATGCAGAGGTCCCCAACCTTTTTGGCACTATGGACTGGTGCTCCTATGAGAATCTAATACCTGATGATTTGAGGTGGAGCTGAGATGGTGATGCTAGCACTGAGGAGCAGCTGCAAATACAGATGGAGCTTTGCTCATTTATGCACTGCTCATCTTCTGCTGTGCGGCCCTGGTTCTTAACAGGCCACAGGGGTTGGGGATGCCTGCTATAATATATTATTTATTTCAGTTATTCTATTCTTTATTTCTGACTGGTTCCCTTTTATGTTTTCCATCTCCATTTTATTTTTTCTATCTCTTGCTTAAAGTTCTCACTGAGTTCATTTATTCTTTCCCTAAGTTTATTGAGCATCCTGATAACCAATTTTTGAACTCTGCATCTGGTAGATTGCTTGCCTGAATTTTATTTAGTTCTTTTTCAGGAGCTTTGTTCTATTCTTTTATGTGGGACATGTTTTTATGTCTCTCCATTTTGGCTGCCTATTTGTGTTTGTTTCTACGTTTTTAGGTAAGAGTGCTAAGTCACTCGGTCTTAGTAGAGTGGCTTTACGTAGTAGGTGTCCTATGGGGCCTAGTGGCACAACCTTCCTTCCCTGGTCACTTGAGCCATATTCAAGGTATGTCTCTTGTGTGGGTTGTGTGTGCCCTCATGTTGTAGTTGAGCCTTGGTTGCTCTTTGCTTGTTCAGAGGGATTGACCCTTGGGCTAATTGGTTTTAAGGACTGGTTGATGACAGGTGTACCTCAGGGAATAAAATTCACTTTAGCAGGGCTCTGGTGCCTGCCCAGTCTGCTCTTTTGTTGTGTTCTCCTTAGAAGCAACCCAAGATGATTCTCTGTCTTTCGTTAAAGCCAGCTACAAGATTTGCTGGCCCAAGGGCCTACTAGGAGGGGCCTAGCTGCAGGCCAAGATTAGCTGCAGCCTGTGCACTGCCCAGTGACACCTGGCAAAAGTCACCAAACAATTGCAGATAGTCACCACTCATGCTGGGCTTAGAAGTACCTCGAGAGGCCAAGCCAGGAACCAAGGTGTCTACTGCTAATGCAAGGTTTAGGGATGCTCAGCAAGAGGTACAAGGCACACCGAGGCCAGATGCTGCTTCTTTAGGTTTTGTGAACCTTTAAGATTTTAGGAAAGTCTACAGCATGAGCCAAGACAGGGTATTTATATGGAAAAGCCACTGGAAGCAACTCGTGTGAGCCACAAGTTGTGTGTAGGGGGGAAGTTCTCAGAATCACCAGGGCAGGTGGCCAGTGTTAGCCAGGTTGATGGAGCTCAGATTTACTAGCTGCCTGCATCGGCACACTGGGAGGGGTGAAGGCTCAACAAAGAAACAATGCCCTCTTTCAGAACTTTTGTCTGAAGAAAGCTGACCCTGCAGCCCTTGCCCTGAAGCCAGATAACTCAGTTTCTCCTTGTATGTCCCTGGTGCCTTTTGATCTACTGCCCCAGAGCTGGAGCTCAGAGCAAGTGAGTTTGTCACCAAATAAGTTTATGCATGGGCCCTTTAAGAGGAAAGTCTGTGACTCTTGCAGCCTTTTGTCTCACTCAGCCACAATCTCCACTGGTTTTCACAGGCAGAGGTTGTGGGGACTTCTCTTCCTGGCACTGGAAACTTGAACTGGGGATCTCAGTATGGGGCTTGGATCCCTTGCTCCTAAGGGGATATCTCTGCAGCTAAGATGTCCCTCCTAATTCTTAACTGTCACATGCAGTTCTGGGACTAGCCTGTTCTGTGCCTCTGACCCTCCTACTCATCTTGAGGTGGCCTCTTCTGTTCAATGAGACCTCAGATAACTCCCAATAATGGTTGTTCTGTAGTTTAACTGTAATTTTGATGTGGTCATTTGACAAGATGTCCAGAAGCTACAGATATTTATCAAATAGGCAAAATTTTATGAAAAGTAACCTAGAATTACAATGGTCATTATGGGAAACATTACAAATAGAGAAGATCGTTTAAGAACTGCACTTAAAAGCAAGTGTTCCCAAATTAATCAAACAGTATGAAATACCTACTTTATTTATTTCATTTCTATTTTGCTTTACTATTAGATAAACCTTTTTTTAAAAATTTTTAATTAAGTTTGTTGGAGTAACATCAGTTAATAGAATTATATAATTTTTAGGTGTAAATTATCATTTGACATCTGTATATTCTATAGTGTGTTTATAACACAATGTCCAGTTTACTTCAGCTACCATATATTTGATCCCCTTTACCCATTTCACCCTCCCCCTAAATACTATATTTGGTTGTAAGGACTGGCTGATGAGGTACGGACACCCTTTACCCTACCTCCCCGCTCCTCCCCTACCCCACTAGTAAACACTAGTCTATAATCTTATGGTAACCACTGACCTAGAGTCCATGTCCATGAGTTACTATTTGTTCACCTTGCTCATTTATTGCTTTTAGGTTTATATCCCATATATAAGTGATATCATGTGACTTCCAACTTTTTCAGTCTGGCTTATTTTGCTTAGCAGGATTATCTCGAGGTCCATCCATGTTGTGACAAATCTTTTCTTATGCTGAGTAATATTCCACTGTATATATTTACCAAAGATTCTTTATCTAATCATCTATCGTAGGACACTTCATTGCTTCCATTCCGTGGCCACTGTGAATAATGCTGCTATGAACATTGGTGTGCAAATATCTATTTGGATATGAGTTTTCAAGCCTTTGGGGTAAATACCTAGTAGAGGTATTGCTGTATCATATGGTAGATTAAATCTTAGTTTTTTGAGGAACCTCCATACTGTTTTTCATAGTGGCTGTACCAATTTGAAGTGTATGAGGGTTCCCTTTTCTCCACATCCTCTCTAGCATTTGTTTTTACTTGTCCTATTGATTATAGCTATTCTAACAGGTATTAGATGCTAGCCATGTTGAGAATCCGTTCATATATGTGTTGGCCACTTGTATGTCCTCTAGGGAGAAGTGTTTGTTCAGGTTCTCTGCCCATTTTTTGATTGGGTCATTTATTTTTTTGTTGTTATTGAGTTTTATGAGTTCTTTGTATATTTTGGATATTAGGCCCTTATCTAAAGTGTTGCTTGCAAATATAGTTTCCAATTTAGATGGTTGTCTGTTAGGAGCCAAGCCAATGCAGTCATGACCTGAGAATGATCCCAGGGTCCTTGGCATGGCCAGAACTCTGTGTGCCCACAGCTCAACCAGCACTGCTTGCCAAGTTGCTGGGTCTCAGCTTGGGTACGGCATCATCAATCTTGGCTTTGGCATTATAATAGAAGTCTCTAGAGATTAGCGGGATAGCAACATCGGCTAAGCGTGACCAACTCCCTCGTTCTATACTACTATAAGAGTGCGTTTTG
>PVKZ01001315.1:60186-260699 GCA_004027375.1 Macroglossus sobrinus | reverse complement strand
GTTGTCTCTTTACTTTGTTGATGATTTATTTTCCTCAGCAGACACTTTTTAGTTCGATGTAGTTCCATTCATTTATTTTAGCTTTTACTTCCCTTGCTTTGAGGTCAAATTCTTAAAATCCTCTTTAAGTCCAAGGTCCTTCAATTTAGTTCCTGTTTTCTTTTATGCATTTTATTGTTTCTGGTCTTATATTAAAGTCCTTGATTCATTTGAGTTAATTTTGATGTGTAGTGATAGACAACAGTTTAGTTACATTCTTTTGCAGGTGGCTTTCCAGTTTTCCCAGCACCTTTTATTGAAGAGGCATTTCTTTCTCCACTGTAAGTTTTTGGCTTCTTTGTTGAAAATTATTTGCTATCTAAATATGGGGTTACTTCTGGATTTTCAATTCTGTTACACTGGTCCATGTGTCTGTTTTTCTGCCAATATCATGGTGTTTTGAATACAGTCGCTTTGTAGTATAATTTAAAGTTGGGCAGAGTGATTCCTCCAGCCTTGTTCTTTTTTTCTCAGGATGGCTTTGATAATTTGTACTTCCATACAGATCTGAAGATTTTTTGTTCTATTTCTTTAAAAATGCCAATGAGATTTTGATGGGGATTGCATTAAATCTGTATAATGTTTTAGGTAATATGGTCATTTTAACTATGTTGATACTTCCAATCCAAGAACACAAAATATCTTTCCATTTCTTTGTATCGTCTTCAATTTTTTTAATAGGGTCTTATAGTTTTCATAATACAGGTCCTTCACTTGTTTCATTAAATTTATTTCAAGGTATTTTATTTTTTGTCATAATTGCAAAAGCAATTATTTTTTCTCCTTCTTTTTCTGACACTTCATTATTAGAGTATAAGAACGATATAAGGTTTTGAAGATTGATTTTGTATCCAGAGACTTTACTGTATTTGCTTATTGTTTCTAGTAGTGTTCTTATGGAGTCTTTAGGGTTTTATATAGAGAGAATCATGTAATTCACAAATAGTAACAGTTTGACTTCTTTGTTTCCTAATTGAAAGCCTTTTATATCTTTCTCTTGTCTGAGTGCACTCGCTAAGACCTCCACCGTTATATTGAACAACAGTGGTGATAGTGGACAGCCTTGCATTGTTCCTGACCATAGAGGAAAGGTTTTTAGTTTTACACTATTAAGTATAATGTTGGCTGAGGGTTTGTCATATATGGCCTTTATTATGTTAAGGTACATTTTTTCCACACTGATTTTAAGTGTTTTGATCATAAATCGATTCTGTATTTTGTCAAAAGCTTTTTTTGCATCTATTGATATGATCATACGATTCTTATTTTTTAATTTGTTTATGTGGTGTATCACATTAATTGATTTGTGTAAGTTGAACCATCCCTGTGCCTCTGGGATAAAGCCCACTTGATAGTGGTACATAATCTTTTTAATATGTTGCTGTATTTGGTTCACTAGTATCTTATTTAGATTGTTTGTATCTGTGTTCATGAAAGATATTGATCTGTAGTTTTCTTTTTCTATGTTATCTTTACCAGGTGTTGGTATCAGGGTAATATAGGCCTCATAAAATGGATTGGGAAGTATTGCCTCCCCTTTGATTTTTTGGAAGAGTTCTAGGAGAATAGGTATTAATTCTTTGAATGTTTGTTAGAATTCGCTGGTGAAGCCATCTGGTCCTGGACTTTTACATTTTGGTAGTTTTTTTGATGATTGTTTCAATTTCCATACTGCTGATCGGTCTATTTAGATTTTTCCAGTTCTTCTTGATTCAGTCTAGGAAGGTTATATTTTTCTAAGTACTCCTTTCCGTTTCTTCTAGGATATTAAATTTGGTGTTTTTTGTAGTATTCTTGCGTGATCCTTTGTATTTCTGCAGTGTCTGTTGTAATTTCCCCTCTTGCATTTCTAATTTTTTTTTCTTTGTGCCTTTTCTTTTTTTTTCTTTAGTGAGTCTGGCCAGGGGTTTGTCAATTTCATTAACTTTCTCAAAGAACCAGTTCTTTGTTACATTTATTTTTCTATTGTTTTTGTTTGTTTGTTTGTTTTTAATTTCATTTATTTCTGCCCCAATTTTGATTATATTGTTCCTTCTGCTGACTTTAGGCTTCATATGTTCTTCCTTTTCTAGTTGTTTAAGATGAAGTGTTAGGTTGTTTATTTGGGCTCATTCTTGTTTTTGGAGTTAGGCCTGTAATGATATGAACTTTCCTCTTATGACCACTTTTGCTGTATCGCTAAAGTTTTGATGTGTTGTATTATAATTATCATTCATTTCTATGTATCTCTTGATCTCTTTTTTATTTTTTCTCTGATCCATAATAAATGTTATGTCTTCTTGGTGCATGATTCCCTTATCATTATGAAGTGGCCCTCAGTATCTTTGTTTATCTTTTTTTTTTGAAGTCTATTTTGTCTGATATTAGTACCATTACTTCCACTTTTCTCTGAATGCCATTTGTTTGAAATGTCATTTTCCACTCTTCACTTTGAGTCTATATTTTTCTTTCAAGCTGAGATGTGTCTCCTGGAAACAGCATATGATTGAGTTTTGTTTTTCGATCTATTCTGTAACTGTGCTTTTTTTATTTTTGAGTTCAATCTATTTACATTTAGGGTGATTATTGAAATATGAGGTATTCTTATAGTCATTTTATCTTTTGTTTTCTGTTAGCTAAGTGTTTCCATTGCTTTCTTGCCCTTGCGTGTCTGTTTTCTTTCTTTTGGTTGGCTTTTGTGGGATTTCCCTCTGGTCCTTCTTGTTTTGTGTTATATACAATGGTTCTGAATTTTTAGCATGTGGTTACCATTATGAATATACAAAGGATAGTTATATATATACAGTCATCCATTTTTTTTCTGCACATGCTTTATCTCCATTCCCCTTTGTAAATTTAGGTCTTTGAATCCACTCCTTTTCAATCATTGGTATCTTAATTTGTTCATATGTATGCTGAATGTTCATTACTATCTTGTTACAACAATTTTCTTATTATTTAAGCTTATAATGCCCTATTCTTAGTAGGAGTTGCCCTCCTCTACTTCTATTTCTCAATAATCACTTTACTCCTAATTGTTTTTTTTTTTTGTCATTTTGTTTTAGGTGAACTGACCCCTTTTAGTATTTCCTATAGTGCAGGCCTCGTAGCAAAAAATTTCCTCAAATTTTGTATGTCTGGAAATGTCTTAATTTCTCCTTCATATCTAAAGAAGAGCTTAGCTGTATATATTATTCTAGGCTGGTAGTTACTTTCACTTAATAGTTTAAATATTAGATTCTGTTCCTTTCTGTCTTGTAAAGTTTGCACTGAGCAGTCTGAGGATAATCTAATAAGTTTACCTTCATAAGTTGTCAGGGGTTTTTTTAATCCCTGGCTGCCTTGAGAATTCTGTCTTTCTCATTCATTTTTGATAATTTAATACAATGTGTCTTTGGGAAGGCCTTTTTGGGTTGAGATAATTGGGTGTTCTGTTGACTTCTTAAATTCCAAGCTACAGCTCATTCCTTAGATTTGGGAAATTCTTGTCAACTATTTGTCTGAAAATACTTTCTAATCCCTGTTTTTTTCCCTCACCTTCGATAATGCCCATTATTCTTATGTTTCCTCTCCTGATGGTATCAGCTAGTTCTTGAATTTCTCCTTTATTTTTTTTATTCTTCAGTTTCTCTCTTCTTCCTTCTCATTTATTTTTAGATTTTGTCTTCAATATCACTGATCCTTTCCTTCATTTGGTTGACTCTATTTTCCAAGATTGCGATTTCATTTTTCAACTCTTGCAATATGTTCTTTATCTCCAGAAGTTCTATTTGGTTCTTTTTGAGGATTTCAATCTCCTTGCTCTTCTCATCTAGTTGTTTTTCAATTCCTGAAATTGTTAATATAAGTTGTTTTGGATCTCACTGAGTTTTTTTTGAAGTACCATCTTGAATTCTGTGTTATTTAAGTTGCATATTTCTGTTTATAAGCTTATTTTCTGGAGATTTTTCTCTTTCTTTCTGAGATGTCTTGTCACCTTGGTTGTTCATGGTGTTTAATGAACTACTTTTTGCCTGTGCATCAATGGAAGCATATTCTGCTGTTTTTTCAGAAACATTTATTATAAAGAGGTCTCTCTTTAACCTGTTGCAAAGAAGGCACTTGTCTTGTTTTCCAGTAGGTAGCATCTAAGCCTCTTGGATTCCTGCTTTATATATACAGTTCTAATAATACTTCTTAAATTTTCTTGTAGATATTTAATCATGCTTGCTACCCTCAGTTTTAGTTCCTGTCAGTATCAATGACAGTCTCAGCAGCATTTGTTCAGATTACCTTGGAGCTTCACTATGATCAATCTTGGATGGTATGGAGGCTCCCTTTGGGTTGGGAATTGGAGGCTGTGGCTCAGTCCCAGTTTTGCAGCTGCTGTTGGCAAAAATCAGCTGTTGTTCCTTTGCAGTCCTGTCCTGCTTCTCTGTTTTCTGCCTTGATGACTAGATCCTGCATCCAACCAGTCACAGGGAGCTCACAGCCATCCCAGGCAGCAATGTTCAGGGAACTCACCACACAAACTCACTTCTTCCTGCTCTCTTCTCCTGTAGGAAGTTCTGGTGGCTGTGAGAGGCAGCTTCTTTATTACTCCCAGTCCACCACCTGACACCCAGGGTTCTGACCTGTGGTAGCTCTAATGCGTAGATCCCACACTCATAAATGTTGATGTGCAGTTTGGGTGATTTTTGTTGAGTTTTAGATATTCAGGTTATTGTTGTTTCAAGGAGATAGATCTAGGGACATCTCTCACTCTGCCATGTTTCCAAATATCCTCAGAGATACTTTAATTATAATGCAAAACCTTCCAAATAGCTTCCAAATTCTAAAATAGCTTAATTGAAATATTAATTGCAAAAGGCTTATTAAAAATTAAAGATATAAGAGGTACTGAAAACAAAAGCCTATAAGACTAATCTAACTCCTATTGTAGCCCTCTATTCTCCTTTATTTCAATACTTATTTTAGTCATTCTCCATTTAAATTGCCTTTTCACTCTGAAGAGACTATTAAACAGTTACTTTTAAAAATAATACACCTAAGGCTATAGGTGATCATTACTAGGTATTTTTCACTCTGTTCAAAGGCCAAACTAAGGACCATACTTAAAGAATTACTTAAACCCAGGAAAAATTCTCTTTTCTAAAAAAAAATTAAATGGATTAATTCTTAAGCATAGTTGAGAGAGGAAAATAAAATTTCATGTTGTATAAAATCTTTTGTATTCTTTTTGAGGTTGCTTCTTAAGTATATGGGATTTTTTAATACTACCAGAAATATTTACTGTTTGTCCTGTTTGTGTGTATGAAAAAAGGGGTTCTATGAAAAGTAATCTTACAGGGTGATCTGATCGTATTCTTAACTGAGAAGTTCATGGTGGGTAGTCACATACCAGGCATATAACTTTTTAGTAAATGGTTTATCTTCACATTAAGCAAGTCTTGTCCATTGTTTCTGTGCATCTAAGTTAACAAACCTTTGAAATAAGCCATAAACACTCCTCAAGAGAGTTCATAATTTTAATCAATTTGTAATTCAATCCCCTCCTTCCTTTCTTCCACCACCATGTAAACTGCCTTTGTTCTTCCCTTAATTTCAAAGGAGCATAAAATAAGCTATAAAACTGTTATATTCTAGAGTATTTGAGATCTTGCTCTTTAGCATATGTCATCTGTTTGGCATAAATACATTTTTATAAAAATTCTCTAAAGGTTTGGACAGCTGAAACCTAAAAAAAATCTGAAATTATTTAACAACTTTATGATCAGAAATTTGGTGAAATTGCAAGCTGATATTCAAAGACCGCTAAGATTTTTTTTTTCCAAAGGACTTTTTCCCTAAGCTAAATGTATAGGTGAGGAAAGAAAATATTCCAACATAGGTGGAAGTATGTGTCATTTATTTTATATAATTTAGGTGGCAATTTAATTCCTTGAGAAGTAAAAATCAGTTGTTCTTTGTTCTTTTATAAATCTAGCCTTTATAAGACCAGAGGTGTGGCTCCAAAAACTATTCTAAGTCTACCAATTATCCTTACCAATCACAAGACCTCCTCTATTTATCTCAAAAAGTTTGCAATTATTGTAAAAATTCTAGCCTTAAGGAACAAAGGTCTTTTTGGAGGAACTTACATATTTGCTCTATACTTTTGAGATAAGTGTTAACTTTTATCTAGGTCATCTCTTTAAAATACAAACTTCAGGGAGGTAATTCTTATCAAAAGAATAAAAGGAGGAAAGGCCATTTAAACAGATTCAACTTCCAATGAGGTTTGCATTATCATTCTTATATCATGGTTAAATTTTTAGAATCGAACTATGAGATCTCTTTATGTATCTGTATGTTTGTGTGTGTGTGTGTGTATGTTGTTGTAAATGCGTATTTTCTACCTTGAGATGGTATTGCCAAATTTAATTTGTAAAGGAACAAAATTATGAATTGATTTGGAAAGCATATTTGGCTCTCTGGTTAATTCTGAGTTGGAAGCTGGTAACAAAATATTAGGAACCTGGCAGTCACTGATCAACTCCTATTTGTTCTGGACTGATTGCTACAGATGTTATGGTTTGGTTTCCTAGGCTGGTTCCTACAGAAGGTGTGGATCAGAATTCTGTTTTCACATATGGTTGTTTATCTTTTTAGCCTCTCAGCAGTATGGGTTATTGCCTCAGGATTTCTGCAGTAAAAGAACAAGTTTTGATTGTCCTGAGGAAATAGCAGAGAAGAGAGAAGAGCAAAATTCAATGGTATTTTCTACAATTTAATGATTTTCAAACTTTAGCGTAAATCAGAGGTATTTGGTGAACTTGTTAAAACAGTTGTCTAGGTGATGCAGGACAGGACAAATTCCTAAGTGAGTGGGAAGGGAGCTCTAACATTTAATAGAAGATGTCTCTAGGTCTTTTAATAATGTGGGTTTTCTAATCATAAAAAGTGAAACAAATAATAAAGAACATTTTTATAAATTTAAGTAATTAAATTTATATTCTATAAGTCACTGCTAACTAAAATCCAAAGAAAGAAATTAAATTAATTAAATAAGTTTTTAATATTATATATCTCTATTGGCCATTTGTATAATGAAATTTTCTGTTCACTTATTAATTTACCTACTCTAAGATATTTATTGAACACTTACTATGCACTAATTATTCTAAAAGTTGAGAATGTAGTAGTGAACAAAACAGATAAAAGATATCTGCTCAAAACATATTGAGGGAACACAGAAAATAAATATATATGTATTATATATATGAATTGATAAATATTATTAAAAATAAAACATGGAAGGGCAGTAAGTAGTGCTGTAAGGTAGTTATTGTGGAGAGAAGAGGAAATTGTAATATTTAAAAGTGCTCAGAGAAGGCCATACTTAATAAGTGGCATATTGAACAAATTTCTGAAGGAAGATAATTTATTCATGTCTATCTCTTTCACTATTAGTATAATACTAATTTATGAAAACTATCAGTATATTAAGAATATTAACTATTCTGCATAAAATTATTTATAATTATTTACTATTATTTACAATAAAATGTTTATTAAAATATTTTATTGACTATTTCATAACATAAAAAGATTCTCACAATATAATGTTATTGGGAAAAATTATCCCAATTTTGGAGAGAAATAAAGGTGGGAACATGTTCTTTCAATATCAATTGGGAGCACAGATTTACCCAAATATTTAGAGAATAAACTTTGTTCACCTGTTACAATTTACTATAGGCTTATGAAATTGTAGTCTTGTAAAGATACAAATTAATCCTGCCTGGGAGGAAAAGATAACAACAAATATTTTATATCATATCCTAACATTCCTAATGCCATAACTTAACATTCTTCTATAAAATTGCCTAAAAGCACCTAGTTCTTCAATTGTTCTTTAAACAAGTTTTAACATCTTACTGGTTCTCTCATTAATTAATCAAAAAAATTTTTGACATATTTTTAATTTATATTTTTATGAGAGCCATAATTTTACATTTTGAGAATTAAACATTAGCAATGCAGATAAAAACACATCATAAAACTTTCTAAAGTTACTTATATTGCATATTGTTGAATTGTACAATTAAAACCTATATAATTTTATTAATCAATGTCACTCTAATAAGTTCTATTTAAAAAGACATCAATAAATATTAGCTTTATTCTATAAATTTTATAAATTTATAAATTAAAACAAATGGAAGAGGAAGAGATTAATGACTTGGTCAATGTCACATATCTATAAAGATATGGAGTTTGACATTTACCCAGAAATATCAATTATGCACTATTTGCGGATATTATGATTGTCTATGTAGAAAATTCTAAAGCCTCCACAAGAACATTACTAGAAACAATAAGTAAATACAAAAAAGTTTCAGGATACAAACTCAATGTTCAAAAATACATAGCATTCCTATATTCTAATAATGAAGCATCAGAAAAAAAATAAAAACAAAAAACAATTCATTATGCAATTGCAATAAAAAGAATAAAATACTTAGGAATAATACTAATGAAACATGTGAAGGACCTATATAATGAAAACTATAAGATCCTATTAATAGATATTGAAGAAGATACAAAGAAATGGAAAGATATTCAGTGTTCTTAGATTGGAAGAAACAGCATACTTAAAATTACCTAAAGCCTTAATACAGATTTAATGCAATCCTCATCAAAATCCCATCAGCACTTTTTAAAGAAATAGAACAAAAAAAAAACATCAGATTTTTTGGAAGCACAAAAGACCCCAAATCACAAAAGCCATCCTGAGAAAAAAGAAAGAGGCCAGAGGTATCATTCTGCCCAACTTCAAATTATACTACTAAGCAAGAATAATCAAAACGGCATAGTATTGGTAGAAAAACAGACACACAGACCAATGGAACAGAATTGAGAGTCCAGAAGTAAACCCCTGTTTATATGGAAAAATAATTTTTGACAAATGAGCCAAAAACATAAAATGGAGAATGGAAAGACTCTTCAATAAATGATGTTGAGAAAACTGGAAAGCCACCTGCAAAAGAATGAAGCTAGATGGTTGTCTATCACCACACACCAAAATTAACTCAACATGGATTAAGAACTTGAAGAACATAAGACCTGAAACAATAAAGTGCATGAAGAATATGTAGGAATTAAACTCATGGACCTTGGACTTAAAGAGGATTTTATAAATTTGACCTCAAAGGCAAGAGAAGTAAAAGCTAAAATAAATGAATGGGACTACATCAAACTAAAAAGCTTCTGCTCAGCAAAAGAAACTGTCAACAAGGTAAAGAGAGAACCATCCAAATGGAAAAATATATTTGCAAGCAAATATCCAAAATATACAAAGAACTCATACAACTCAAAAACAACAACAACAAAAACATTCTAATTAAAAAATAGGCAGAGGACCTGAACAGACACTTCTCCCAAGAAGACATACAAATGGCCAACAAACATATGAAAGGATGCTTAATTTCACTAGCTATTATGGAAATGCAAATCAAAATCACAATGAAATACTATCTCACATGTGTTACAATGGCTATAATCAATAGGACAAGTAATAATTGTTGGAAAGGATGTGTTGAAAAAGGAACTCTCATACAGTGCTGGTGAGACTGCAAATTGGTACAATCACTATGCAAAACAGTATGGAGATTTCTTTAAAAACTAAGAGTTGATCTACCATATGATCCAGCAATCTCTCTACTGAGTATTTACCCCCAAAGACTTGAAAACATTTATCTGAAAAAATATATTCACACCCATGTTCATAGCAGTGTTATTCATGGTGGCCAGAACGTGGAAGCAACTGAAGTGGCTTACAATAGATGATTGAATAAGAAAACTGTAGTACATATATACAATGGAATTTTAGGCATAAAAAAGATGAAATACTGCCCTTTGTGACAACATGGATGGATCTTAAGATAATAATGCTAAGCAAAATAAATCAGACACAAAAAGTTGAAAACCACATGATACCACTCATATGTGGGATATAAATCTAAAAGCAACAAACAAACATGACAAACAAATAGAGACTCATGGAAATGGACAGCAGACTAGTGGTTACCAGAAGGTAGGGGCAAGGGGGACATAGATAGGGTAAAAGGGTCAAATATGTGGTGACAGAAAGAAATCTAACTATGGGAGGTGAACACAATGCAAGATATATATATATATATATATATATATATATATATATATATATATATATATATATATATGACTTACTGTTGAATTGTACACTAGAACCTTATTGGATTTTGTTAATCGCCACAGTTAAATATATATATATATATATATATATATATATATATATATATATATATATATAAATTACTGACTCAATATTAAGTGTTAATTGCAATAATGCTTGAAAATATATTTGTATTATTTGTCCATATGAAAGAATTTTATAACTAGTTAAATAACTTTTTAAAAATTTATTAAATTTTTATTAAGTGCATTCAATAAAATTGCCAGGGTGTTAACCCAAAGGAATATTTTTTCTTTTGAATTATCTGACAGAAATAAAAATTTTCTGTACTTTATTCCCTTCAGACTTTTAATACAGAATAAACATTTGCCTAGAAAAAAATTTGCCTGAAAAGGTAATCTCTTAAGGCCAAAAACTTCACTGAAGGCACTGAAGGAGTGAGGCATTAACCTAAAAAATGTGATTATACATGAAATATTACTAGCCCTCTGAACCTGAAATGGCTCTCTAAGCTGATAATGGATATCTGAATCTGCCAATGGTTTGTATTCTGCAGACAAGAGCGTCATATATTGGTAATAATATCATTATAGATAAAGCCATTTAAGGTAGGTAATTAAATTATTATAGCTATTATTGTGTCACATGTAACTTCTTATGTAAAAATAAAATAATTTCAACTAAAAAATAACAGAAATGTCATAAATAAAACTTCTGAAATTAGAGAAGATCTTTAATTCAATGGCATTGTATAACTTAATGATTCTTAAAGTTATAGGTCATCATATTACAGGTATAATCTCAATAAAATGGCTAATACATTTTTTTAAAGATAAAATTTGACTACAGTGTATTTTACCTAATTGGTAAAGCAGAGCGAATTTTAATTTTTGATGCCATAGTCTCATAACATATGTATAAAATGTCATAAGTCAATATATTATATGACAGAAAGTAATACCACGACTCATTATTTTATTCTTTCAAGTGTTAATTTGACAATTTTGACCATTATTTGATGATATCAAGCTCATTAATCTTGTCATACCTTTGATAAACAAGAAGGACAACATCAATTCTAAATCTAGATAGATCAAGTTGATTAGCCCTGTCATTTAGTTGTTCTAGGAGGAAGAACATCCCTAATTAAATTTAATATCATGTCTTACAGGTGATTGTATTGCGTCACATTTACCTCTCCTTCTAGCAGGTAAATTGGTCACTGGTCATAATGACCTTCTAAACATGAAAACTTGAAAAAGTTGAATGAACCTTTTCAACTAACCTCATAGTTGCTATCTGACCAACAGAGAAATTGAGAAAATTGTGTCGTCCTCTACACGTATAAAGGATATTCAATCAGTCTTGTGAATCAATGGCTTGAAATCAATTTTAATGATTGATACTTAAATTAATTAACCATTTCATGAAGCATAGAATGCTACATATCCTTCCACAGCCTTTCACTTACTCACAGACTTTGATCTAAAGCAAGTATATGTTGAAGGAAAGGAAAGTGTTTTTACCTAAACTCCATCTTCAAGTTTCATTATCTGTATAATAAAGATAATAACAAGTATTAACACATATGTAAAAAAACTTTAATGCTCCCTAGTATAGAGTAAACATTCAATAAATGCTAGCATGTTATTATACATTGCAATCTAGGAAACAAAGCAGTTATAGGATATCTCAAAATTTGTATAATTAGACCAGAAAAGTATATTCTATAGTAATAGTTAATTAATTTGATATTACAATATTCACTACTGACTACAGTTTAAATCAGTTATGGAAAATGATATAGCATATTCATCACTACTTGTCACCCACCCGTCCTCCCAAATATCTGGATGTTAATGAAACTCTTCTCTATTCAGCAAAGACATGATCTTCAGCTCTTTTCTCAACCTAATACACCACTACTGCCTATTTAGATTTGGGAAAAAAATAAAATTTATTATCCATCTTCGGCTTACATGATAGTATGGAAAATGGAACACAAAAAGAAAGGTAGATGGCTAGCTAGTAAATATTAATGATTAATTATTATAGATATTAATGATTTATTAACAATGTATCCATTTCAAGACTCCCATATACACTTATATAAATACTTTAAAGTCTATAAGGAGAAGAAAACTTAAGATTGAACAAAAGAAGAAAAAAGAGAAGATAAAAGAGAGAAACAGCAAATAAATTACTGAGGGGTGTCAAAGAGAAACCATAAAAAATCTAGAACAAAATATGTCATTTCCCTGTGGTGTTTTAAGAATTGTTCTAATTAGATTGAAATAAAGCATTTAGTACTAATATTTCAAAGGAATTCACATTTAATTATCTAGCAAATATAGTCTAGCTTGTGTTAACCAAAAAGGGGCCATTTCTAAACCTGATAAGCTTAGGAGAAGCCAGTATGGTGGGCCCTACAATCTCAGAGGCAAAATTAAACACATATGATGGTCTGAACATAAAAATTTCTAACTAAAAGTGCATCATGGCAAGTAATCATAACCTAGACCTGTAGCTTTCTTGACAAAGGTCAATCTTTACCTTAAATAAGCCCCTCTATTGCCTTTGCATCTAAGATAACATACTCTTTGAATGTCAGAGTAATCCCTTTTCTCAGATCTCAGGGCATGAGACTACAGAACCCCTCATTGTTATCTTGTTTCCAAAGTACCATCTCTTTGTGCTATAATTGTTAATTATTAACTATTCTGTACTCATTTAAAAGTGTCTCTCCTTTTAATTCTTCATTCAGTCCCAGAGATCTCATCCTCCCGCTTTGCTTTTCCCTGCCCCCTAATCTACCACCAATGAATTTCATGTAACCCTCTTTACATCTTCTACATTAATTCTAATGTATAAAATAAATTGCAAAACTTCCATTCTTTGAAGCATTTTGTTAAAACATTGAGATTTTACTTTGTCAACTTGGCTCAAATAAACTTATTAAAATTCTGTACAGGTTTGGATGTTTCTTACATCAACACTTGTTTGCTTATGATATTTTTGTCCTATCATTGGAACCAGCATATGTTTATATTATGTTGGTTTATTTTTGTTTTATTTTTTATCAGTTTTCCGAATTCTAGTGCATTATTGAAGCTAAAACATGAATCAAAAAATATCTTTGACATAATTGGCATAATATATTCAATCTAATGTGTAGAAATATTGTATTCAACAAACTTTTTTACCTTAAATGTTATTTAATACAAAATATTTAAACTTTGTCCTTACCAAGGTATACAAAATGTTTTAATATATTAATTTATCTATTAGTCTTAGGCAGTTAGGTAGACATGAATGATAGAGGAATAAAGCCCAATCCAGGGACCTTCTTTAGGACCTCCACAAAACACTTATTTTATGTTAAAGATTACCGTTTTATCCTGAAATACTAGAAAGTAAAAATCAAATCACAGAAATAACTGCTGGTTCAATCTGGCCAAAAGTGCTTGCACAGTTAGTATGTATACTATCCTTCCTTGGCCTTAGCTTTGTTATATCATTATTATAATAACATACATATTCCTGGAAGTTCATGAATCTAATTATAACAAAGTGAATTCAGGATAACTGCATGTTCAGTAGGCAAAGGGTGATATAACAACCAACTGTCAATCAAAATGACTTCCTCACATGCCAACTATTTAGCACCACCCCTGTAACCACCTATCATGGCCACAATATAAGGTTTGCTTCCTGAATTCTATAGTGCTGCAGCCATTTCTGGCATAGTCGGTTTCTCTCCTGAAACATATTTTAATAAATATTTCTCCTAAACTTTTCTGACCTGTAATTCTTACTCCATTAGCAAAGAGAACTGAGGTCCCCTCAATGCCACTTAGACAACATTAGATTTGGATCTCTTCAACAGTAACATTAGGATATTTTTAGCTTTTCTTTGTCTCTTGCTTGTTTCAGACATTATTCAAAATTAAAGTTCTCTGAATATGAGACTGAAAATATGGAAAATATTGAGGAGTGAGATATGGCAAGTTGGGAAAATTATCTATTTTATAGTTTTGAATTAGAGAATTATAGCGACTTACTTTAACAGAGATTTTAATTGTTATTATGTGGCTTATATTTTCAATGGCACTATGATTTTTTTAGTGAACCATAGTTTTTTTTTCTGTTAATAAAGACAGATTATATTTTGTTTCAAATATAAACTAAATAATGTTAGAATTAAAAGAGATCTCAGAATTGTGTCCTAACTCCCTAATTTTATATAAAGTTATAGACATTTCTGAATATAATTAAAACAAGCCCCAGTGGAAGGGAAAACATTATGCATTAGAAAGAAAGTAGGCACTGAAGTTAAACAGACCTAGATAAGAATCTAAGATCTGTCACTTAAAAGCTCAATTTCTAACTTCTTTAGAAATGTAACTATGAACTCGGCATAATAATTCCCATCTCAAATAGTCATTGTGGAATTTATATAATATATTGTATAAAAAGCACTTTATAAATAGTAGATGAAAAAGTAAACATTCCTTTCTGTTCTTTTAAAATTAGATTTTAGAAGGAACCTGAATTTAGGGCACCGAACTAGTGACAATAAAAATATATTAGTTCATTTTTATCATAATTGCATGGAATAAAATTGGTTTATGTTTGTTTGATATTAAAACAGAATGACCATTCCTGCCTGAGTAAAAATTCCATGAAATTCAGCAAATAATTTTTAAATATATTCTGTGGGCATGACACTCTGTGAGGCAACTATGGGATGGAAGAAATTAATAATATCATTTCCAGAAATATAAGTTTATGATTATAAAAATCTTGACTACTAAATTAAAGCTTATGCAATGAATATTTTTAATTTGACTAAATATGCAAAACAATTAAAAAACTTACTAAATTTTATCTCATATATATGTATGGACATGTATATGTGTGTTATATAGACACATACATACATATAAAAGTGTGAGTATGTATATTGTATATGTGCAAATATGCATCCATATTATTTTTGTTTGCATATCTATCTAAATCCATTTAAACATACACATTTTTTTAAAGTTTTATAAATTTTTTCACAGTGGTTATATTGGATGACTAGTTCGATTGCTTTGAAATAATAAAGTTTAGATTTTCAGTCCTTTGATGTAGGATTGTCTGTCTCTAGCCCTCTTTTTACAGTAGTTTAGACAACCTTGTCAATAGTATTTATGTTAGAAAGTGTGTAAGTATATTAAGTCTTTGGAACATTCTTGATTGTGTGCTCAATAATTTCTAGGATTAATTTCATATCACATGTATTATATGAGCACTTTTATTTATCTATTATAGTTGACATACAATTTTATATTAGTTTTTATACAAAGTTATTATAATATTATTGACTACATTCCCCATGTTATACATTATATCCCATGACTTATTTATTTTTTAACTAAAAGTTTATACATTTTATTTCCCTTTACCCTTTTTTGTCTATTTTCCTATCCCACTCCCCTCTGAAACTATCTCAGTTTGTTCTCTGTATCTGAGTCTGTATGTATTTTTGTTTTGATTCATTTGTTTCTGTTTGATTTCATATATAGGTGAAATCATATGGTATTTGTCTTTTTCTGTCTGATGTATTTCTCTTAGCATGACATTTGTCAAATTGCTCAAGCATCAGTCAATTATATAGAGGGTCAGAATAGATTGGCAAAAGCAATTAAAAAAAACAAGACTTTATCAAAAAAGTGAAAAGACAACATATAGAATAAGAGAAAATATGAATAAACCATATATCTTATGAGTGCAATATATAAAAAAATATAAATAACTCATAACTCACAATAAAAAAGAAAAATAACCCAATTAAAAATAAAACATTTAAATAGATTTATATTTTCCAAAGAAAATGTAAAAATGTCCAATAAGCCTCCTCCAAAATATATTCAACATTATTAGTCATTAGGGAAATGCAAATAAAAACCACAATAAAATATTAATTCACAATCACATGGATGGTATAACCAAAAAGGCAGAAAATAGCCAATGCTGGCAAGAATGTGGAGAAATTGAAATGTTTAAAGATTGATGATGGAAATGTCAAATTTTGTAACTGCTTTGTAAAACAGGTTGATAATTTCTTAAGAAATTAAACATAGAGATAACATTTGGCCCAGCAATTTTAATTATAGATATGTACCCCAAAGAATTAAAACATAAAAAGCAAAAACAAAAAGAATGATAAAATCAGAAGAAAATGTTCAAGAATTGTAGGTTAATTTTTAAAATATTTAACATATGCACAATCGAAAATAATTAGACTACCAAAAGGAGGTTAACAAAGAATAGAGCAGACAACGTATTTGAAATAATAATGACTGAGAATTTTCCAAAATTAATTACAGACATAAAATCACAGATTCAAGAATCTCAAGAAGGATTAATACCAAAAAATCTACACTTAGGCATATTATATTCAAACAGCAGAAAATAAAAGACAAAGAAAAATCTTGAAAGAAGCTAGTGGGAGATAACAGAGAAAACACCTTATTTAAAAAAACACAAAGATAAGAATAATTAGGTCAAACTTCTTGACAGAAACCATAATAGTAAGAAGAGTGTTGAATGGCACATTTAAAGTGTTGAACAACATCAACAACAACAAAATAATTTTTAAAAACAGAATTCTATTTTTAGCACAATTATTTTTCAAAAGTTAAGGAAAAATAAAGACTGAAGAAATTCATTTTCAACAGATATACCCTGCCAGAAAAGGTTTTAAAATTTCTTCAGGTAAAATAAAAATAAGTCAGACAATTGGATGTGCATCAACAAAGGAGAGGCATCAGAGAAAGAAGAGTAAGTGAAGGCAAAATAATTTATTTTTATTTTTAAAAATTTATCTAAAAGATAATGGCTTGTAGATATAATAATAACACTGAATTGGGAGATTATAGAATATAGATAAAATGAACAGAAATGTCACAAGGGACAGAAAAGAGAACATAGGAATACACTATTGTAAGGTGTCTGCACTACATGGGAAAGTAAATAATATTATTTGAAGATGGATTAATATGAACCAAAATGTATATTTTAAACTCTAGGAAAAAATATTTTTTGAAAAAGTGAATTTGATATTCTAAGAGGAGAAATAAAATAGAATAATTTTAAAGTCTCAGTGAAAACCAGATAAGCTAGAAAAAGAAGCCTCTTGCAATGCACAGAAAATGGTTACAAATATGATTGTTATTAATACAAATATATCAATAATCATTTTACATGTGAATAGTCCAAATTTACCAATTAAAAGAGAGATTGAAAAAGTAGATTTAAATATTTAAGGAAATATTAACTATATGTGGCCTACAATAAGTTTATTTTAAATATAAAGGTTCATGTAGTTTAAAAGAAAGGGAATGGAGAGAGATACACTATGTTGCCACTAATCTAAAGAAGATGGAGTATATATATATTTCAGATAAAGCAGATTTGAGAACAAAAAAAAATGAGAAAAAAAGAAGGGGATTTTATATAATGATAAATTGGTTAACTCTCCAAAAAGACATAACAGTAATTATATGTATATACCTAATAAAATAGCATCAAAAGATATAAAAACAAAAGCTAATAAACCTGCAAGGAGAAATAGACAGACAACATAATTGAATATTTCAACAATCTTCTTTTAATAATTGGTTGATGAAGCAAGCAGAATATCTGAAAGGATGTAGTTTAATGGCATTGTACCATCAGTCAACTGGATCTAATTGATGGTTCAGGATAATTCATCAAACAATAGCAGAATACACATTTTTTTTCTCAATCTCTCATGAAGTATTCACCAGGATAAATCATATTCTGGGTTATAAAACAAAACATATAAAAAATAGTAATCATGCAGAATATATTCTTAGATCACATTTAAATTAAATTAACAATCAGTAATAGAATGGTGGTTGAGAAATGCCCTATAATTAGAAATTAAACTATACACTTCTATATGACACATAGGTCAAAGAAATAATCTCAAGATAAATTAAAAATATTTTTGAATTAAATAAAAGTACAATGTGTCAGGTCTATTGCCATGCCACCCTGAACATGCCCTATCTCATATGATCTCGGAAGCTAAGCAAGGTCAGGCCTGCTTAGTACTTGGATAGGAGACTACCTAGGAATACCAGGTGCTATAGGCATTAAAAAAAAAAGTACAATGTGTCAAAATTTGTGGAAAGCAGTGAAAACTAATTAGAGAGAGATTTATAGTATTGAATGTATATTTTAGAAAATAAGAAAGAACTAAAATTAATAATTTGAGTTTCCACCTTAGTGAACTATAGATGGACCAATTTAAGATAAAAGCAAAAAGAAAAAAAATAACAAAAATTAAAGTGTAAATCAGTGAAGTGAAAAATAGAAAATCAATAGAGTAAAGCAATGGAAATGAAGAGAGATTTTTTGAAAAGTTCAATAAACCTGATGAACTTTTAACCAGGCTAACCAAGAAAAAAGGAAGATACAAAGTACCAATATCAGAACAATATCAGAAATAAAAGAAGGGCCATCTTTATTCACCTCATTGACATTAAGAGGATAATATAGGCATACTATGAACCACTCTGTATTAGTCATATATATTGAGAAAGACAGAGAGATAGATAGACATAGAGCAGGAGAGAGAGAGAGAGAGAGAGAGAGAGAGAGAGAGAGAGAGAGAGATGCAGTGTATGCCAGTAGGCTGTAAACCCAGAAAAGACTTGCAATTGGAATCAATAGGTGGTCTGCTGACAAAATTCCTCTTTCTTCTAGGAAGCTCAGTCTTTTTCTATTAAGACCTTCAAGTGATTAGATGAGAATCACTCACATTATGGAGGGCAATTTGCTTTACTCAAAATCTTCTTATGTAAGTGTTAATATCATCAAAAATATCTTCACAAAAACATCTAGAATAATGTTTGACCAAATATTTGAGAATTGTGAACTAGACACAGTGGCATAAATTATGCATCACTAATTTTATGCCCACAAATTAACAAAGTTAGATGAAATGGGCTAATTCATTTAAAGACACAAACTATCAAAACTGATGTAAATACATAACCTAAATATCTCTGTAATAATTCAAGAATTTAAGCTTTAACTAATAAATTTTCAAACTAGAAATTACCAGGGCTAGAGGTTATTATCAGTAAGTTCCACCAAACATTGAAAAATAATAGACATATTTTATGATCTATTCAAAAAAATAGAAGCAAAGGAAATACTTCTTCATTCATTTTATGAAGGCAGCATTACTCTAATTTCAAATGTAAATAAAAACATTACAAGAAAGAAAAACTATAAACGAATATCTCTTATAAACATATATATAAATATACAATGAAATATTAGCAAATCTAATCCAACAATGTGTAAAAAGAATTATGCATTACAACCAAGTAAGATTTATTCCAAGTATAAAACATTTTCATTCCAAAATCAATCAATATAGCCCACCATATTAACAGACTAAAGAAAAAAAAATATGATTATATCAATTGACAGGAAAAGTGTCTGACAAAATTCAGCACCCATTCATGAGAAAAACTTTAGCAAACTAAGAATAGAGGAAAACTTCAATTTGATGAACAATAACTACAAAAATTCTATAGCTAACAATATACTTAATTGTGAAAAACTGGAAAATTTCTTCCTAAAATTAGGAACACAACAAGAATGCCATCTTTTCATACAAATGGCCAACAAACATATGCAAAGATGCTCAACATCACTAGCATCTTAGAGAAATGCAAATCAAAATCATGATGAGATATCATCTCACACCTGTTAGAATAGCTGTTATCAACAGGATAAGTAATAACAATTGTTGGAGAGGATGGAGAGAAAAAGGAACCCTCATACACTGCTGGTGGGACTGAAAATTGGTACAGCCACTGTGGAAAACAGTATAGAGGATTCTCAAAAACTAAGAATTGATCTACCATGTAATCCAGCAATCCATCTACTAAGTATTTACCCCAAAACTTGAAAACTCATATTCCAAAAGATATTTGCACACTGATGTTCATAGCATCATTATTCATGGTGGTCAAGACATGGAAGCAGCGGAATAAGATAGATGATTGAATAAAGAAGTTTTGGTACATGTATACAATGGAATATTACTCAACCATAAAAAGAGATGAAATATTGTATTTGCAACAACTTGGATAGACCTCAAAATAATCATGCTAAGCCAGATAGAAAAAGTTGAAAACCACATGATATCACTTTTATGTGGGATATAGACCTAAAAGCAACAAATGAACAGGACAAACAAACAAAGACTCATGGACATGGACAATAGACTTGTGATTACCAGAGAGGAGAGGAGAGGGGGAAAGTAGGGGAGGGGGACAAGAGGGGAGGTAGATGGGGTAAAAGGGGTCAAATATGTGGTGACATTAAATAATTAAAAATAAGTTAATTATTTTAAAAAAGAATGTCATCTTTCAATATTTCTACTCAATAGTGTACTAGAAGTTCTAGTCAGTGTAATAAAGAAAGAACAAATTATTAAAGATATATAAATTGGAAAGGAAGAAATAAAACTCTGTCTATTCTCATATTACATGATTTTCAGATTACATGATATAAAACATCTCAAAGAATCAACAAAATAACTTCTGGAATTAATAAGCACATATGGCAAGGACATAGATTATAGGTTAAAATTCAAAAGTCAAATGTTTTATCTATATGAGCAAAAAAAATAAAATTTGAAATTACAAGAAAATAATACCACTTACAATAGAACTCAGTCATGTAATTCCTAGGAATAAATTTAACATAATATATATATATATATATATATATATATATATATATATATATATATATATAATAACTATACATGAAAAACTATAAAACACATGTGAAAATAATTACAGAAAATATGTAAGTCAGGGAGAGATGTCCCTTGTTCATGGATTGATCAACATGGGGTTTTGACCAGCTCAGTTTCTTACCTGGACTGGTTCACTCCTCTATAGGCAACTTGGTGGTCCCCTGCTCTCAGAATATCACTATATTGATGCCAAAATTAGTGATGATGCCCCATCTGCATAGCGTACTATAGCGTAGAACTCCTGGGCTCAAGTGATCTTCCTGCCTCAGTCTTCTGAGTAGAGACCACAGGTGCACACCACCACACTCAGTACCATGTTCATGGATTGAAAATTCAATATTGTTAAGATGCTAATTCTTCCCAAATTGAGCTCTAGAGCCAATGCAATTTTAATTAAAATTCTAGCAAGCTATTTTGTAAATATCAACACATTGATTGCAAAGTTTATGTGGAAGATCAAAAGACCTAAAGTATTCAGCATAATACTGAAGAAGAAGAAGGTTAGAGAATTTATAATACTTAATTTCAAACTTACTAGAAGGTTGCAGTAATCTAATCAGAATGGGAGTGGCATTAAAAACAAGAAAACAGATTTTATATATATATAATCAATGGAACAGAGTAGAGAACCCAAGAACAGACCCACAGAAATGTACTTGACTACCCTTTGACAAAAGAACAAAGACAATTTGATGAAGAAAAAAGCAGTCATTTCAAGAAATGGTACTAAAACAATTGGATGGTCATATGCAAAAATAATAATAATAAATAATTTTTAAAAAGTTCTTACACCCTTTATAAAAATTAATTTAAAAGAATCATAGACCTAAATGTAAAATACAAATCTAAAAAGTTTCTAGAAGATAACATAGGAGAAAGTTTAGGTGAACTTGGGTTTTGCAAAGAGTTTTTAGATATTACACCAAAAGTATAATCTATAAAAAAGAATGTAGTTGTAATTTATTAAAAGTAAAAACATCTACTTTATGAAAGACAAGCCACAGACTGGGAAAAAGTTATTTTCAAAAACATAGCTGATAAAGGACTGTTATCCAAAATATACAAAGAACTCAAACTCAAGAAGAAAATAAACAACACAATTTTAAAAATGGACTAAAGACCATTTTTTCTTTATAATTATTAAATAATTCAAAGTAAAACAATAATGAAATACCATTATAAAATCATTTAAATGGCTACAGTTAAAAAAAGAAAACATAATACCAAGTGCTGAAGAGGATGTGGAACAACAGGTACTGCCAATTATTACTGGTAAAAATACAATATTATAAAGCTACTTTGAGACACAGTTGCCAGTTTTTTACAAAACCAAGCATAATCTTACCATATCATCTGATAATCATGATTCTAAGTGTTCACTTAACTGATTTGTATGTCTGTACCAAAACCTACATATAAATGTTTATATCAGCTTTATTTGTAATTATAAAAAATAAACAAACAAAACAAAACAAAAAAATCCCACTATAAACATTCCAGATATCCTCCAATAGATGAAAGATAAACTGTGGTACATCCATACAATGGAATATTATTTGGCCATAAAAATAAATAAGCTTTTAAGCCACGTAAAAGCATGAATGAATCTTACATATATGCTTCTTAATGAAAAATACAAGCCTAAAAATGTTATATGATTCTAATTACATCATAGTCTAGAAAAGTTAAAACTACAGAGACAAGAAATAGATCAGTTGTTTCCAAGTATTTGGTAGAAGGAGGGATAAAGATGAATGGGTGAAGCATAGGGAATTTCCTAGGACAGTGGAAAATTCATGAAGATACTTGTGGTAGGCTGAATAAATTAGAGGATGTTCATGTCCAAATCCCCACAACCTATGAATGTTACCTTATGTGGGCACAGGATTTGATTTATTAAGGACCTTGTTATAGAGAGATTATTTTGGGCTATCTGGATGGGTCCAGTAAAATCACAGTGACCCTCAAAGAGATAAAAATGTTAGGGCACAGCAGAGAGAGATTTCAAGATTCACTGTTGCTGATTTTTAAAATGGAGTAAGAAGCCAGAAACCATGGACTAATAAATGCAGATTTAAACTGTGGAAAAGACAAAGAAATAAATTCTCCCCTAGATCCTTTGGATAGAGTGTGGTTTGTGTTGACATGTTGATTTCAACCCTGTGAAATCCATTTTAGACTTCTGATCTCCAGAACTACATAAGATAATAAATGTATTGAGTATGGGGTATTTTATATTCACTTTACTCTGCCAATCTTTGTTGTTTGTTTTTTAATAGATTTTTTAGAAGTTTTAGGTTTACAAAAAAAATTGAGCATACAATGCATAGAATTACTATATCCACTATACCTAGTTTCCTCTATTATTAACAAATTACTTCTTAATTTAATATTAGCCTATAGTTATAAAACTTAGTATTTTAACTATAGTATTGATAGGGTAGATAGGTAAATATAAGCCAGAGGGAAAAGGACAATAAAGAATTAAGGAGGTCCTAAGACAGGACTAGCAATAAAATGTACAGAATAGAACATCTGGTGGCTTCAGGCACCTTCTTCATTTTCCCATGGTAAATTAACTTCAGATAACCATAATATGACCTTATTCTGTGAGCTCTTGACCAGTATAGGCAAAAGCAGTTATCTGAGGATAGCCTACCCTAAAAATCTCCATGGTGCCGGCTTATGACTTTCCATCTATGGACACACACTACACATGACCGGGCCAGGAGTAGGAAGGTCAGAGGGAGGGGGCACAGAGAATTCTTATCATTGAAGATGGGAGTGACAGAAGCAGAACAAAGAAACCTATGTTCCATGTAAATCCGGACCCTCATCTTCTCCAGGCCTTCAATCCTCTACTGAGGTGCTTTCTTGAAGTTCTCCCAAGCTTACTGTGCCTAATAAACTACTTCTCCTTGCTATTCTTTGCCTGCTGTCTTTCTTCTCTGAGCATCAGACCTCCATGCAAACCTTTTGTGGCAGATCCAAGGACCAAGCTCTAGGCTTACACAGTGCAGCCGTTCTGCACCGGTAACAGTATTAGTATTATTTAATAAATTTAGTATTTTAATTATCTCGGTATAAGTTTGTAGTTAATTTAGATTTATTTAATTTTTACCTAACATATTTTGTGTGTGTTACAGGTGTTAAAAGATAAACGGAGGCACATTAAAATTGTGAAGAGGTCATTTGAACAAACATTAACTTGAATTGGGCAGTGCCAAGCCAAAAGTAGTTCAGAGTTCTCTTACCAATAGGAGGTATGGAAAGATTTTTATAGAGAAGATGTAGAAGAGAAGCAAGGAAATTATTTGATTGACTATAGCTTAAGTAGTTGCCTTAATAGAAAAGCTTATTTGGTGTGTGTGACTGATCTTTTTTTTTTAAATTACGATTGTCGTTCAATATTATTTTATATTAGTTTCAGATATACAACATAGTGGTTAAACATTTATATAATTTACAAAGTGATTCCCCCCAATTAGTCTAGTACTCACTTGGCACTATAGTTATTATAATATTATTGACTATATTTTGTACTTTATATTCCCTTGACTATTTTGTAACTGCCAATTTATACTTAATTCCTTCACCTTTTCCACTCAGCTTCCCCAGCAACCAAGAGTTTGTTATCTATATGTATGAGTCTGTTTCTGTTTTGTTTGTTTATTTTGATTTTACATATAAGTAAAATCATATGATTGGTTGTTCTTAAGTTTTATTTTTCGAATTCAAGTGTGTTGACTCTGCCTTAGGTTTCAGTTCACTTATGAAGGTCACCAAGACATTAGAGACATCTCATTTAGAGCCCTCGTTTAATTATTTTTAACACAGGACCCCATATTCGGTTTTATTTTCTCAAGTTCCTCTTGACAGACTTTTTTGTTTTTGAAGATTTTTACATTTTCTGGATTACTGTTTAGGTATTTTTAGGAGTCCCTTAATTTAACTACTTACTTTTAAATACTTTTGGTTTTCTCATTAGGTTGCATTGAATAAGAGAAAATCTGTGTATTACAACCTTGAATTTCTTCCATAATTCCAGAAGAAAGTGTTATTTTCGTCTACAGTCAATATGTTCTCTAAAAATTAATGCATTTGCATTAATCCAAAATTAGCACTGAATGTTTATTAATTTGCCTTTTAAATTGGTTTGTGTTATATTGACCAATGTCACCATAAAATAATTAATTAATTAATTAATTTAAAAAAACAAATAGTAGTTCTTAATGTTATTTTTATAAATGGTATTTGGTTACATGGGAGACAAAGTTCTCATTCCAAGTTATTCAGACACAAAACTGAAAACACCAGGGCTACTCTTACTGGTGTAATACTTCAGAAAATAATAATAATAACAAATACTGGTCAAATCAAGCAAATATTTTTAAAGATAGTAGTTTTAATTTGTTTTAATTTTTTAAAAAATCATTAAAAACTTTCTTCCAGAATTTATACTCAAGAATTCCCACAGATGTCTACCTTCCATTCCTTCTCAGTCCATTCCAATCTGGATATTATTTGGCTCTTACATTAAAAAATAAAACAAAACTCAATCATCTGTTTGCTTCTAAACCAAAATATGTATTCTTGATTTTATATATTCTTCACTGGATGTTGTTTGGTCCCTTTGCCAATTTCCTATTCAATTTTTTCTGGGTCCAGTTTTCAGTCTTAATAAATTTAACTCATTGTGAAGGTTCTAAATAGCATCTACAAGTTAACACTTGCTGAGAATTCTTAATTTATTTCTTCAGTCCTGAGCTGTCTATATGCCCTAATGTATCCAGTTACATAAATAAATTTATCCATTTTTATTTTGAAATTTTTATTTATTTATTTATTTATTTATGTAATTGAAGAAATGATATAATTTATTTCCTGTCTATACCCTCCTCCCTTTTTCTCTGGAAACCACTGCCTATTGTTCCAGCCCATGAGTCTCTGTTTGTCCTGTTCATTTGTTTCTTTTAGGTTAATATCCCACATATAAGTAATATGTGAATTTCAACATTTTCTGTCTGGTTTATTTTACTCAGTATGATTATCTCGAGGTCCATTCATGTTGTCACGAATGGCAGTATTTCATCTTTTCTTATGGCTGAGTAATATTTCATTGTATATATGTACCACAGTAATATTCCATTGCATATATGTACCACAACTTCTTTAGCCAATCAGCTATTGTAGGACACTTTGGTTGTTTCCATGTCCTGGCCACTGTGAATAATGTTGCTATGAACATCAGTGTGCAAATATCCTTCTAAATATGAGTTTTCAAGTCTTTCGGGGTAAATATCCAGTAGAGAGATTGCTGGATCATATGGTAGATCAATTCTTAGTTTTTTGCGGAAACTCCATACTATTTTCCATAGTGGCTGTACCAGTTTGCAGTCCCACCATCAACGTATGAGGGTTCCTTTTTTTCCGCATTCTCAGCAACACTTACCATTATTTGTCCTGTTGATTATAGTTTTTCTAACAGGTGTGAGATGATATCTCATGGCGGTTTTAATTTTCATTTCCCTAATAGCTAGCGATGTTGAGCATCTTTTTATATATTTGTTGGCCATTTGTATGTCCTCTAGGGAGAAGTGTCTGTTCAGGTTCTCTGCCCATTTTTAATTGGATCATTGTGTTTTTTTGTTGTTATTCAGTTGTATGAGGTCTTTGTATTTTTTGGATATTAGGTCATTACTGGAGGCATTGCTTGCAAATATATTTTCCCATTCAGATTCAGTGGGTTGTCTCTTTACCTTGTTGATGATTTCTTTTGCTGAGCAGAAGCGTTTAAGTTTGTTATGGTCCCATTAATTTATTTTTTCCTTTTGCTTTTCTTGCCTTTAAGGTCAAATTCATAAAATTCTCTTTCAGTCCAAGGTCCTTGAGTTAAGTTCCTATGTTTTCTTCTATGCATTTTATTGTTTTAGGTCTGATATTCAGGTCCTTAATTGATGTTGAGTTAATTTTGGTGTATGGTGATAAATGACAGTCTAGCTTCATTCTTTTGCAGGTGATTTTCCAGTTTTTCCAGCATCATTTATTGAAGAGGCTTTCCTTTCTCCATTATATGTTTTGAATTTTATGTAAAGTTATTTGGTCATATAAATATGGGTTTACTTCTGAACTCTCAATTCTGTTTCACTGATCCATGTGTCTGTTTTTCTGCCAATATAATGCCATTCTGATTACTGCCACTTTTAGTATAATTTGAAGTAGGGCGGAGTGATGCCTACAGCATCATTCTTTTTTTTTCTCAGGATGGCTTTGGCAATTTGAGGACTTTGTGCTTCCATACAAATCTGATGATTTTTTGTTTATTTTCTTTAAAAAACAGTGATGGGATTTTGATGGGGATTGCATTAAATCTGTATAATGCTTTAGGTAATATGGTCATTTTAACTATGTTGATTCTTTCAATCCAAGAACACAAATATCTTTCTATTTCTTTGTATCTTCTTCGATTTTTTATAAAGGGTCTTATAGTTTTCATTATATAGGTCTTTCACATGTTTCATTAATTTATTCCTAGATATTTTATTCTTTTTATTGCAATTGCAAAATAAATTATTATTATTTTTTACTTCTTTTTCTGACACTTCATTATTAGAGTATAGGAAGGCTATGGATTTTTGAACATTGATTTTGTACCCAGAGACTTTACTGTATTTGATTATTTCTAGTAGTATTCTTGTGTAGTCTTTAGGGTTTTCTATATAGAGAATCATATCATCTGCAAATAGTGACAGTTTGACTTCTTTGTTTCCTATTTGGATGTCTTTTATACCTTTCTCTTGCCTGATAGCATTCGCTAGAACCTCCAATGTTATAGTGAATAACAGTGGTGATTGATAGTGTACAGCCTTGCCTTGTTTCTGATCTTAGAGGAAAGGTGTTTAGTTTTTCACTATTAAGTATAATGTTGGCTGAGGATTTGTCCTATATAGCCTTTATTATATTAAGGTACTTTTCTTGTATACCGATTTTGTTAAATGTTTTTATTATAAATAGGTGCTGTATCTTGTCAAAGGTTTTTTCTGCAGCTATTGATAAGATCATATTTTCCTATTTTTTAAATTTGTTTATTTGGTGTATCATATTAATTGATATGTGATTGCTGAACCATCACTGTGCCTCTGGAATGAAGTCCACTTGATCATGGTGTATAATCTTTTAAATATGTTGCTATATTCAATTCATCAGTATCTTATTTAGGATTTTTGCATCTGAGTTCATGAAAGACATTAATCTATAGTTTTCTTTTTTTGCATTATCTTTATCAAGTTTTAGTATCAGGGTAATATTGGCATAATAAAATGAGATGGGAAGTATTGCCTCCTCTTTGATTTTTTTGGAAGTGTTTGAGAATAGGCATTAAATATTCTTTGAATGTTTCATGGAATTCACTGGTGAAACCATCTGGTCCTGGATTTTTGCTTTTTGGTAGGTTTTTGATTAATGTTTCAATTTCCATACTGCTGATTGGTCTATTTAGATTTTCCAGTTCTTCCTGATTCAGTCTAGAAAGTTTGTATTTTTCTAAGTACTGATTCATTTCTTCTAGGTTATTAAGTACTTTTTCATAGTACTCTTGTATGATACTTTGTATTTCTGCAGTGTCTGTAGAAATGTCCCCTTTTTTATCCCTGATTTTGTTTGTTTCTTTTCTCTCTTTTCTTTACTGAGTCTAGCCAGGAGTTGATCAATTTTATTAATGGTCTCAAATAACTAGCTTTTTGTTGAATTTATTTTTTTCTATTGTTTTCTTGTTTTCAATTTAATTTATTTATGCTCTAATTTTGATTCTTTTCTTCTGCATACTGTAGGCTTCATTTGTTCTTTCTTTTATATTTTTTTTAATATGCAGCATTAGGTTGTTTATTTGGCCTCATTCTTGTTTTTGGAGAGAGGCCTGTGATGATATGAACTTTCCTCTTATTACTGCTTTTACCGTGTCCCAAAAGTTTTGATATGTTGTACTATCAATTTCATTCATTTCTATGTAGCTCTTGATCTCTTTTTTTTATTTCTTCTCTGACCCAGTTATTCTTCAGTAGTATGTTGTTTAATCGCCATGTATTTGTTGTTCTTCCCACTTTTTACAGTTGATTTCTAATTTCAAAGCATTATGATCAGAGAATATGGTTGGTATAATTTCAATCCTCTTATATTTGTTGAGGCTATCTCTATATCTCAGAATGTGGTCAATCCTTGAGAATGTTCTCTGTACACTAGAGAAGAATGTATAAGCAGCTGTTTTGGGATGAAAGGCTCTGTAAATGTCAATTATGTTCAGTTGATCGAATGTGTCATTAAAGATGTAATTTCCTTATTGATTTTCTGTTTCAATGGTTGGTTCATATCCGACCATGGGGTATTAAGGTCCCCTACTATGATAGTATTTTAGTCTGTTTCTCACTTTAGTTCTGTTAGTAATTGCTTTATATATTTTTGGGTTTCCTGATTAGAAGTCTGGTTTTGATAAGTGCTATGTCTTCTTGGTGCATGATTCCCTTTATCATTATGATGTGCCCCTCACTATCTTTCTTTATCTTTTGTATTTTGAAGTCTATTTTGTTACATATTAGTACTGCTACTCCCACTTTCTTGTCCTTGTGTTTATGTTTTCTTTATTTTGGTTGGCTTTTGTGAGTTTTTCCTCTGATCTTTTTTGTTTTATGTTATACACTTCATTTCTGAATTTTTGGTGTGTGGTTACCATTACAAATATGTAATATATATATATATCGTTCATTTTCTTCTGTGTGTGCCTTATCTCCAATCTCCTTTGAGAATTTGGATCTTTGAGTTCTCCTCTTTTCAATCATTGTTTTCTCAGTTTGTCCCTATGTATGCTGAATGTTCATTACTATCTTGCTGCAGCAATTCTCTTCTTATTGTATGATTATAATGCCCTATTCTTAGTAAAGGTCGCACTCCTCTGCATCTATTTGTCTGTTACTCACCTTACTCCTAATTATTTTGTTGTTTTTTTCTTTGTCATTTTTAGGTGAGCTGACCTCTTTCAATATTTTCTGCAGTGCTGGCCTCATAGAGAATTTCCTCCATTTTTGTATGTATGGAAAGTTCTTTATTTATCCTTCATATCTAAAGAAGAGCTTTGTTGGATACATTATTCTTGACTGGAAGTTCTTTTCACATAATAGTTTGAATGTTTTATTTCACTCCTTTCTGGTTTGTAAGTTTTGTGCTGGGAAATTTGACAATAATCTAATAAATGTTTCTTTATAGGTTATTGTCTTCTTTTTCCTGGCTGCCCTGAGAATTCTGTCTTTGTCATTGATTTTTAATAATTTAATATAATATGTTCTGGTGAACGCTTTTTTGGGTTGAGATAATTGAATATTCTGTTGACTTCTTGAATTCCAAGCTCAAGCTTATTCTTTAGATTTGGGAAATTCTTGTCAATTCTTTAAAAATTCTTTCTATTCCCTGCTTTTTTTCTCTCCTTCAAGAATGCCCATTATTTTTGTTTTCTCTCCTGATGGTATCAGCTAGTCTTGTATTTCTCTTTCGTTATTTTTTATTCTTTGGTTTCTTCTTCTTTCTTCTGATTTATTTCTAGATTTTCGTCTTCGATATCACTGATCCTTTCCTCTATTTGGCTGATCTATTTCCCAAGCTTGCTATTTCATTTTTCAACTCTTGCAGTGTGTTCTTTATCTCCAGAAGGTCTATGTGGTTCTTTTTGAGGGTTTCAATCTCCTTTCTAATGGACCCATTCTGCTCATTTAGTTGTTTTATCAATTACTGAAATTGTTGATATGATTCTTTTTGGGTCTCATTTTTTTTCAGAAGTACCGTCCTAAATACTCTGTCATTTAAATTTCATATTTCTATGTCTGTAAGCTTATTTTCTGAAAGTTTTTATCTTTTTTTCTGAGATGCCTTGTCACCTGGTTGTTCATGTTGTTCAATGGACTATTTCTCTGCCTAGGTATTAATGGAAGTGTATTCTTCTTTTTTTAAGAAAGATTTATTATATAATGGAGTCTCTAGCCTGTTGCAAAGAAGATGCTTTTCTTTTGATTTCCAGTAGGTGGTGTCTAAGCCTCTTGGATACCTGCTTTATATAAAGTTTTAATAATGCCTTATTTTTTTCTTATAGATGTTTTAATCATACTCGTTACCCTCAGTCTCAGTTCCTGTCAGTGTAACTACAGTTTCTGTAGTATTTACACAGAATCCCCTGAGGCTCTGCAGTGTTCCATCTAAGACTTTATGCGGGTGGGGCCCTCTGGGTTGGGGGTTGGGGGCTGTGGTTCATTCTTGGTTTTGCAACCGTGGCTTGTAGAAATCAACTGTTGTTTCTCTGCCATCCCCACTTCTCTGCTTTCTGCCCTGATGACTGGCAGTGCCACCTGCCGTGTGGAGGTCACAGCACTCCCAGTCAGGGCTGTCCACGGAACTAGCTGAACCTTCTTACCTCCTCTTCCTTCTACAGGGAGTTCCAGCTGTGAAAGGCAGCTTCTTTGTTTCTCCTAATTCACTGCCCAATACCCTGGATTCTGATCTGTGGTATCTCTTCTGTGCAGATCCTACACTCAGGCTTGCTGATGTGCAGTTTGGGTGTTTTTTGTTGATTTTGAGATGTTCAGCTTATTGTTGTTTCAAGGGAAGAGATCTGAAGATGTCTCTCATTCCTCCATTTTCCTCAAGATTTCTCATCCATTTTTAAATAGGCTTATTTTTATATATTTCCTTGGATATCTCGTAGGCATTTTAAACTTAACAAGTTCAAAAACAAAGTCATTGTTACCACCCAGTCTTATCAAAGTAGGTCTGTCATCTCAAAGGAAAACTATCTAAGAATATTGGTTGAAATAATAAAATTTCAAATTTTAACTAAAAAGTAGAACTTTGCAAAATTTTTATCTGCTATCTTTAATTTGATAGCTTCCAATACTTCAGAACATTTTTTATTATTTTTTGAAATATTAGCAAATATATTTTAAGTAATATTGTATAGTAAAGTGTGTCAGATTTTGAGAGATCTTCATAACTCGGTGAACTAATATTTTTTCAATGACCAATGTGTGATATTATATGATCATGCATGGGCAAAATATACACTCAAAGGGCAAAATAGACTAAGGAATTTTTATGTAACAGAGTAAAAATATTCATTGCTTTAAGATTACATATTGCAACTAACCTTTAACAAATTACCACTTGTCTCTTTTCCAACTAAGTATCTTTGTGAGTTTGTTTGTCTTCATATACTTCAACCAAAGAAGTAGAATAAAACTGAATTCTCATAACTGCTTAATAGAATAAAACTGAATTCTCATAGCTGCTTTTCAATAAAAAAGCCAGGCATTAAAGAGATTTGCAAAAATGGAAAATAATATCAGTCTTCTCTATTTAATTTTATTTTATAAAATTAATTTTTTCATAAAATATATTATTCTTACGAATACAAATATACATATATATATTTAAAATGTCTTAGTTTTATTTCTAATAAGGCAAATATAAATAGATATAATTTACATAAATGAACATTTATGAGTTTTTACAAGTGAATCAGTTCCTGAGTCCTAAAACTTGTAACAAGGAGCATTTTTCAAGGTAGAATGTGTTAGTAAATACTGCTAAACTTATTGACTATTATAGAATTGCTACATTACTATATTTTCTGATACTTGGCTACAAGCTTCCTCCCTGAGTCACTTTTCATCTTCTAGCAATATAAGGTAACTAAACCAACCAATCACTGTAGAAGACTCTGAAGGCTCTGAAGGAGGCCATAAAAGACAATCTGATGTCAGAACATAATTTTAAACAAGTTAAAACAGGATTCTCATACATGTTAAAGCAAACATTTGTCAACAATTTATTTATCTCACTAATTTATTGATAAGATAAATCAACAAGGGTAAGACTGAATAAAAAATAATGGGAGATAGAAAATAATTTATCCTGTCTAAAAGAAAGAATATTTAAACAAAATTATTAATGCTTAATGCCTTTTGGCTAGATAAACTGTATTTTTTAGGGTTATGTGTACTGTTTTCATTACTACCCTCAAATGCATTAATCTCAAGCAGAAATAATTTGCAACATTATTAGTTTTGGCATAACTTACAGTTTTCTGTAAGTTAACATCTAGTTTTTTGAAGTTATGAAAATACACTAATTAATAAATATCAGATCAAATAAAAGTAAATACTCCCAAAGTATTAATCAGTAGATGGCCCTGCTAAACAACATAAGCAGACACTGATCAGATATGCAGTAATTCATTTTGCTATTTCTTAATTTCTTAGCACTGGATTTTCAGGTCAAAATTATGGAGCCAGCAGTGCAACACAGCAGTAATGATTTATTTTAACACAGTGTTGATCGATGTTAATCATAAATAAAATAGAATTTATAGACAATCACTTTCAATGAAGACAGTATTTTAAGATATGTTCTAATAATTAATTTAAAAAAATATTTCTCAAATCCCCAAATGGAAAAAAAAAATTGCTAACTAGCATACCATTAAGTTATTATTACAAGATTATGTCAGAAAAAAATATTTCTACTCCTCTACATTTAGTCCATGCTCAACATTCTGTAATGAGATGAAGATTCTGGGACCATCTACAAAGAAAAGAAAAATGTATTCCTCATATTCATGGACACATTGATGAAACCTCTCTAAAATGAAAGAAAAAATAAGTTAGTCAAACATTTAGTACATAAATAGAACATAAGTTCTTTCAAAGAGTGATGAATAGACCTCTACTTTAATAAGACAATTAAATTCTCTCAGCTCCTTTAAGAGACATGTTTATATTCTATATTTTAGCTGCCACTATTATAAATGTAAAAGGATTATGAACTATAAATCTGGTATTTTTACTTATTGCTTTTTTTTTACTTGCATTCTGTGGGGGCATTTTTTCTCCCCATCTGAGATTAATGAAAAAAGAAAGATAAAAGAAAAAAAAAACTTTTATTCAGATATAAAGATTGTTTATCTGAGTATACATCTACAAAACTGTTTTTTCAGGGCAGGGAAATTACAAAACAGGACATAAGGGAGGAGTTAGAGAGTGGTGGTAACAGTCTGTAGGGGTGAGTAGTACTCAAGTAGAAGGTAAGAAGGAGAGTCTCTTGATTGGAGGGCCAGAAAGTAGAGAAGAAAGAACTTTGAAGATGAACTTTTTTGAGCATAGATTCATTCTTTTGTATACTGAGCTCACCTCTGGACAACTCATAATTCAATGCTCCTGGACATTTGTAAGCCCTTTTTGGAACTGGGAGCAAGGGAATCAGATACCCTGTGAAGGACTGGGAGCATAAAAAAACTCCTGACTAGTCTATGGCCATGCCACCCTGAACAAGCCCGATCCAGTTTGTTCTCAGAAACTAAGCAGAGTTGAGCCATGCTAGTACATGGATGGGAGACCACCTAGGAAGACCAGATGCTGTAGGAGTAAAAATTAAAAAAAAAAAAAAGAAATGATAAGCTGACAAGGTCCTTGCAATCTGTGAGGTCAACCAAGTGTTGCCTCACCTAAAACAAAACAAAACAAAAAGACTTCTGACAAAGGTAAAATTAAATGAACTTCCGGATAATCTGTGAGCAAGAGTTAGAATAGATCCATCATCAGTGTTATATATATCTATTTTATTTTAACTCATTGTTGTTTGTGAGACAATTTTTAGTAAATACATTCATTAAAATTTTCTGCAATTCGCAACATTTGCATTTTCTATTTCTAATAAAATAATTTAGCATAGTTATCTTTCTAAATTGTAAAAAAATATGTATTTAAGCTGTCAAAACTATGTCACATTTGATAAATTATGATAAAGATGTCCATGAAAATAATTATTCTTAGTACCATCAGATTTGATGTTATACTTCCAAACAATTTCTACCTAATCAGATAATCTTTTGTATAAAACATAAAACTACTACTATACTTTTTATTTTCTGACTGAAATGTGCTGTATGTATATGCATAATTATAAGTACTGGGAGGAATGCAGTATTATGGAAGAAAATTTAGTAGAAATGTTTTGTTGCCAAGAACATTACAGACAAAAAAAATTGTTTTAATTGGTATTTTTTTTACCAACCCATTAGTACTATTAATTGAAAAAAAAATAGTATATAGATTTTTCTTTGACTTGTTCATCCGTAGGATTTAAGAGAAAGTATTATTCATTTTGTTCATATTCAAAAGCTATTACCACTTAAACTATTTACCGTTTTATGAAAAAAGGCACTATGTACTAAACAAAAACATTTTGTTAAAGATTGATAAAAATTTTCCACAAAGACAAATATATGAAGGATACTTAAGTTAAACCAAGAAAACTGCATTTTAATATCTATAATATTTTGTTTGTGTTATTATTTTGGGGGTAATCTTAATAAAATTATTTCAAGAGTAAGAAAATCATAGACATTTAGAGACTTTTTATATTAAGAAATCATTTCTAGACTAAATACTGATGATTTTTAATGGCGCTGTAACTAGTTATCCCTCTGTTTTTAATTTAGCAGGTTTTCGATTCTCTACAGAAAAAAAAAAACATTATAAATAAGGAAAATTATTTTATGTCAAAAAAACTTTTGTGCATATACCCAATTTAAATTGCTACCTGATTAAATTATCTATACGGTCTGCCTAGAATCTTTCCCACTTACCCAAGGCTACAGATAACATCTAGCCAACCTAGCCTGGTGACACTGCTACAGACATTAATGTAATATATTCTCAATTAGGGCACCTCACATAGAAATAAAGACATCTAGATGCATAACTTCCACATGAGGATTTTACATAGAAAGCAGAGGCACCTGGATGTCATAAGCTCAAGTTGTATCCCCCACAAATATGCAGCTGACTGTCTTGAGATCGGTTACCTTACTAACAAAGTCCATCATCAACAAATCAGCAACATTCAGAAACTCCTCCCCTGATATGAGAAAGAGAAAGTTTCTGGTTTTAGCTTAAAAAAAAAGATTATAGAAAAGTTGCAAGTCTAATACATTATGTCAACATAATGCCTCATCATTCCTGAATGTGGTAGTATGAAATTCCCACAAACAAGGACCTTTTTCTTACCTAATTGCAATACAATCATCAAAATTAGAAAAACAACACATACTTATGAAAATGAATAAACATAAACCTAATTTTAAATGGAGTCTAACCTTGGATTTAAAGAGGATTTTATAAATTTGACCTCAAAGGCAAGGGAATTAAAAGCTAAAATAAATGAATGCAGCTACATCAAACTAAAAAGCTTCTGCTCAGCAAGAGAAACCATCAACAAGGTAAAGAGGCAATGATCTAAATGGAAAAATATATTTGTAAGCAACACCTTCGATAAGGGCCTAATATCCAAAATATGCAAAGAATTCATACAACTCAGTAACAATAACAACAACAACAAATCCCTGAACACACACTTCTCTGAAGAAGACATACAAATGGTTAATAAACATATGGAAAGATTCTCAACATCACTAGTCATTAGGGAAATGCAAATCAAAACCACAATGAGATACCATCCCATACGTGTTAGAATAGCTGTTAATAACAGGAGAAGTAATAACAAATGTTGGAGAGAAGGAGGTGAAAAAGAAACTTTCATGCACTGCTGATGGGACTGCAAATTGGTACAGCCACTATGGAAAACAGAATAAAGATTCCTCAAAAAACTAAGAATTGTTCTACCATATGATCCAGCAAGCCCACTACTGAATATCTACCCCAAAGTCTTGAAATTTCATATCCAAAAAGATATTTGCACACTGATGTTCATAGCAGCATTATTCATGGTGGCCAGGACATGGAAGCAACCACAATGTTCTACAATAGATGATTAGATAAAGAAGCAGTGGTACATATATACAATGGAATATTACTCAACTATAAGAAGAGATGAGATACTGCCATTTGCAACAGTGTGGATGGACCGTGAGATAATCATGCTAAGTGAAATAAGCCAGACAGAAAAAATTGAAAATCACATGATATCACTTTTATGTGGGATATAAACTTAAAAGCAACAAATAAACAGGGCAAACAAACAGAGACTCATGGACATGGACAATAGACTAGTGGTTGCCATAGGGTAGGGGGTAGGGAGAAAGGGGGAGGTAGATGGAGTAAAAGGGGTAGATGGGGTCAAATATGTGGTGACTGAAAGAAATCTAACTATGGGCAGTAAACACACAATGCACTGTATATATGCCTTACTGCTAAATTGTACACCTAAAACTTACTGGATTTTGTTAACCAATGTCACCATAATATAAACAAACAAACAAACAAACAAACAAATAAATAAATAAAATGGAGTCGGGAGGCTGAAAGGGAACATGCACACACATTACTCAACATGCACTACTGACCCCAATAGGAAGAGAAATACCTTGTATAATAATTTCTCCAACAGAAAATTATATTATTTTACTACCTTAGCAATAGGAAGAAGAGATTCCTCCTTGCCCAGTAACAACTCAGCCAATGGGAGACTGCCATGACTCAGCCAATGAAAAGTCACTATACTTCATACTCTTAGTTTTCTACAGTAGACTCTGTTTACAACAGATCTTCCCAAGTTGGTAAAAGATGATTCCTCTCCTTTGCTTTTTGGACTTGTGTGTGTTTCACCATTAGACAATATGTTCTGAATTGTTATTTTTTTGTTGTTTTCTAATAAACTCATTTTCCTGAAGAAATATTTATTTATTTAAGATTAATATACTTCACTGCCATCTAATTGTCAGAAAGCATTCAAGTTTTATTGCTTCAATAATGTCCTTTATAGTAGAAAGATCCAGTTTGGATTCATGCTTTACATTTAGTCAGTGTGTTTCTTTAATCTCCTTTCATCTAAAACAGTTTCTAAATCTTTCCTTGACTTTTGTGACCTTAACATATTTGAAGATTATAGGCCAGAAAAGTCCCTACGATGGGTTGAATAGTGACTCCTCCCCAAGTTCAAGTCCGCCTGAAAGCTCAGAATGTAACCTTATTTAGAAATAAGATCTTTGCAGATGTAATTGCTTAAGGATTGAGATGAGATCATAGTGGATTAAGGTGGGTCTTACACCCAATGACTAGTACCTTTATAAGAAAAAGAGTGGAAGCACAGGGACACAGAGAATCACACTATGTGAAGATGGAGGCAGAGGTAGGAGTGATGTGTCTATAAGACAAGCACATTAAGGATGGCCTGGAGCTACTGAAAACTGGAAAAGGCAAAGAAATTTTTTTTTCTTAGAGGTATCAGAGGAAACACTGCACTGCTGACATCGTAATTTCAGATTTCCAAACTCCAGAACTGTGAGAGAATCAATTTGTTATTTTAAGTCATTATGTTGTGGTTATTTGTCATGGAAATCCTAGGAAGCTAATATAGTTATTCAATTTGAATTTGTGTGATTCAGGTTATGCATTTTTGGTTGGGAAGTTGTTAAAGCTATATTTTCTTCATTCTCTTTAGTTCATCCTCAGTGCACAGAATTTTGATTTATACTATTCTTGATGATGTTCACTTTACTTATCTGACTGAATGATGTCTGCTAGGTCTCTTTAGTACAAAGTTACTTTTACTTTTTTGTAATATATATTTTGTGGGGAGATACTATGAGACTATTTTGTTCCTTATTAAAATTTGCTCCATTCATTTTAGAAATCTTTTCCTGAAAAAATTACTATGATGGCTATTGAAAGGTAATTTTTACTTCCAATATTTATTCTATACTTTTATTAGCTGGCTTGCTGTTAAATGAACAAGATTTTTCTTTTCTGAGTAATTAATCAATTAATTAATATCATTATGGGTTCATAATGTCTCATTTTGTTTAATGAGTTATAATTAGTATTATCATTATTTATTTTGATACTCAAGTTGTCTTTTATTTGGCCAATAAAGCCCCTTCTAACAAGCATTTCTTGCCATGTTCCTAACATTCTTTGAGAACTTCCTTGCTTTTTGGCACTCATACACACACACATTCACAATAATGTTCCAAGCTCTTTTTGTTTTTATCCTGTCCCAGTCTTGAAATCAGACATCTTTGTAAAAAATAAACAAACAAAAGACCTGTATTTCAGTAGGTGATGATATTTAGAAACTAAGATCTGAGTCCAGTTATGCTCACTGATATGAGGTAGCACTGTTCTTATACAGAACTAAGAAATATTATATGTATATGTATGTGTGCATACGCATACTCTTAGACACACATACATGCAAATTTACATCTCCTTCTAATGTATCATTACATGTATATAGAAAATTATGAATTCACACAAATAACTTTAATTCTAATTCAGAATCAAGGTGTTCACTTTAATGTTCTGCATTTCCAGATCAATAACTCCCTCTTCTAACATTAAAAAATCTGGCCCCTGTTACCCTAAATATAATTACTATTGGCTTAGTCCACCCTCTATGCAAACAATTTCCAATCACTGCTTTCAGTCTTCTCTCCTTTGTCTCCCAACTCCACTCCCCAGCATACATATACATGCCTCATTGCCTGCTTGGGTACTGATTTCCTATGCTGTGCCATTGTAATGTCTTCACTACTATGTGCGGATCCCAACACTATGTCAGGTCACCATGACCCCCTCCCACTCTCAAGATTACACAGATGTCAATTTTACTTGGCCTCGCCTAATGCCTCTTAAATTAGTTTTTTTTTTTTCCAGAAAGAACAGCAGATGGTCTTTTGCCTTTGAAGATTTGTTCCAGTTCTTCTCCCTGAATTTTATCTCATGAAGACTCTGTGCTAGATTGGGTCTCCTGCTTGAGAGTAAAACTTTTTTACTCAATCTTGTTCTGTAATAGTTGCTATTATTTTTTTAACATTAAATCTATACAAATATAACAACTGTTATTTTTAGAAAATTCAATATTAACTTGTTTTTAAAAGCTGTGTTTATACTTATGAATCAGTTTAAATACAATCTGCTGAATTTTGGAAAATGATAATTTAGTAGCCCAGTCAAAATGATCAAGTTTGTATACCTGAGCCATACACTAATTGCTTGCTGGTTTATATCAAAAGGTCCTTTCAACTCTGACTGTTAGGTAGCTAGTCAGACATGAGCAACAAGGGAGAACAAAGGGAATCGGGGCCCAGACTAGAGACCGCCCAAAGAATATCCCAATGGTAGTAGAATTCTGAGTATGCACATGCACACTAAGCAAAGTTATTGCCTCGTGTCAATCAGGTGTCAATCAAGATGATCTCACTTGTCAATCACCTAGCAATGCCCAAATATAAGGCAGACATTTCTGCTTCTGGGTCCTTCTTGCCCTTCTTGGTTGCCCGTTTTGTCTCTTTTTGCTCCTCTGAGTTCTTTCTCTTTTTGGTGGCCTTTTGCCCTTTTGTAGCCATTTTGGCCCCTTTGTATTGGTTACAACACTGGGAGCATGTGCCTCCTTAGGGCATTCTTTGTTTTTCTAAAACATATTTTTAATAAAACCATTAAATTTCAATGACTTCTGCTTCTTCATTGCATCACTTGAGGAAGAACAGAGGAAAATGCTAACCACAAATCTGTGCCATCATTTTCTCTCTCCCTCCCCTTACTGTTGGAGCAACATCAAACTTCAATTAGCCCCACTGGTGACAAGACCAAATTAAAACCTTTAAAAAAATACACATTGGGAGAATATTGTACTTCTTTTGTATGCCTGAATATTTGAGAGGTGATGAGTTATTAGTACTGTGTAAAAAATGTGCTTACCTATCAATAAAACAAAAAATAAAGCTTGGTACCCATAAAAGAAAGAAATATTTGCAGTTACCCAATCCTAGGCATAAGGGAGATTAATAAATTGAGTCTAGGTCCCAGGAAGAGTTTACAGCATAAACATATTCTTTAGCAACAACAAGAGACCATTAAGTATAGATGTTCTTTGCTTCCAGGAGGTAAACATTATATAATTGCACATGTGATAATAACAAGTAATATTATATTATGTTGCTTTATCTAGATTATTTGTATGTTTTCCTCCTTTGCTTTTGCCCTCAGGTTTGGCTCTCTTGTTACATTACTAAAATTCCAAAAGAATTGAATTCAATCTTCCTCACTTTCCTCTCAAACAACAATAGCAACAATAGCCCTAGCAGCTCCAAATAAATATTATTATAATTAGTAATATTGAATAGATTGAGGAGTGAAAAAAACATATCTTGATCACTTATATTCTTTGTATCTAGATCCACCATGAGGCTGGGTGTTGTAGAAAAATGTACATCAATTTTGGACTCCAAAAAAAGAATTTCAATCAAATTTCTTCTATTTATTTTCTGTAGGCTTTGTACAAATTACCTCATCTCTCTGGCTCTTGGTTTCCTCAAAAATGTAATGGACAAACATACTTCTTTCTACATAACGTTGTTGTGCAATTAAATGACATATTGCATGTAAAATGTCAGGCATTGTGGCCCATTTCTTTCTGCTTGGAACTTGGACTTTGTATATACAAATAAACTCTATGAAAATAAAGTAAGACAAGATCATTTTGACTATGGTTAGAACTATTACTGACATAGAACCAAATTCCCACAGGGAGTGGTCAATAATGCAAATTTTAATCTCTAGAGACTATAAAGAATTAATTTCTATCTAGTTCAATATCAATATATAAAAGGTAAAAAAAAAGTGTGTCTGCGGGGGGCGAGGGAAGATAAAAAATGTGATAGTAATAAGGATGCCAAAGGGTAAGTTAAAAAGACTCTAGGCTTCTCTAAGTTTTCTTGGTTCTTCAGTGTCAGGTATACAAAATATCATATATATTTCCAGGAAGATCTGCTACAGATAATATGAGAAAAAATATCATAGTTATAGGAACACAAGGTCAATGCCCATTAGGAGACAACTATTAATTTTGGAAACTGGAAAGCAAGAATTGAGGCAGAAGTTCAGTCAGTTAAACCTGATATACCTTAGGGTAAGTTAGAAAGAAGACTATCCTCAGACAGATGCACAAATTATGACTTCAGATGCCAAGTGGTTGAGGCCATGGTCTTATTCAAGATTTTTACATACTGATAAAGAAAGAACTCTTACTACACTACCAAGTCTTGCTCTCATTAACTCAAAAATTGTGCAGTGATAAACCTACAAAAGGTAAATATTTTTTGCACATGTGGTAGATTATGGTTAGAAAAAAATTAAATAATTCTTTTAATTCAAATTTTAAAAATGAAATGTATGTGCTACTTATAAATGACTTATGAAACTCTAATGGGTTCTAGTAGAATTATATAGTTTTATAGAATTGACTTTGAAAAAAAAATCTCTGCTTTAATGTGGTCATGAAATTGTTACTGCAGCCTCTACAAGTATCTCATTCAAAACCTACTTTACACTCAGGGAATAGTCCAAATACAGAAAGATTGTTGGTCATTGTGCAAAGAAGTCAGTTTCTTATCTATACTTATGTATGACAGTATAATTTAAAGCAGGCTTGCCATCACTTAATATTTTTCAAGTTATTGACTTTAATATTATAGATTGCATATTAAAAACAGTTAAATATTTTTGCAGTATATAGGAAAATTTAAGGGTATACTTTTCTAAATGTATATAAATATTAATAAACACATAATTATTTATAAATATATGCTTTAGATAGAATAATAAAATTCTAGATAGAATAATAAAAAAAATTCATACATATACAATATTTTGAAGTTAAGCCACAAACATGGATTCTGCTTACTTCAAGAAGACCTCATTTTGGTCGTACCACAGTCAGCTTGACATGACAAACTGGACTAAATTTTCAGGCCTTAAAAAATTCAATCAAGAAACTCTTTGGATTGGATTAAACATGATGGAGTGAGAGATGTCCTCAGATCTCTTCCCTTGAAACAACAATAAGCTGAACATTTAAAACTCAACAAAAAATCACCCAAACTGCACACCAGCATGTCTGAGTGTGGGATCTGTGCATAACAGCTACCACAGGTCAGAACCCTGGTGTCGGGTGGTAGACTGGGAGAAACACAGAAGCAGCCGGAACTTCATGTAGGAGGAGAGGCAAGAGAGAAGGTGCAGCAAATTCACTGAACAGCCCTGCCTGGTAGTGCTCCATGGAGCCAGGCAGAAGGCAGAGAAATGGGGACGGCAGAAAAGCAGGGAAGACAGAAAAACAACAGTTGATTTTTACCAGCTGTGGTTGCAAAACAGATGCTGAGCTGCAGCCCACATCCCCCAACCCAGAGGCCCCCTTCCCCCATACCCCCTGAGACTGATCACTGCAGAGCCCCAGGGGAATCTAAGCAAACACTGCTATAACTGTCACTAACACTGACAGGAACTGAGACTGAGGGTAATGATCATAATTAAACATCAATAAAGACAAAAATAAGACATTATTAAGACTATATAAGCAGAGATACAAGAGGCTTACTGGAAAACAAAAGATAAAAACCTTTTGTGCAACAGACTAGGGGGCATTATATAATAAATCTTCTTTCTGGAAAAAAAAATAAAGCAGAACACACTTCCATTAATGCCCAGGCAGAGAAATAGACCATTAAACACCATGAACAATGAAGGTGACAAGGCAGCTCAGAAAGAAAGAGAAAATCTCCAGGAAATTAGCTTACAGACATGGAAATATGCAATTTAAATGACAGAGAATTCAGGATGGTACTTCTGAAAAAATTCAATGAGATCTGAAATAAATTATATCAACAATTTCAGGGATAAAAAAATAACTAGATAAGCAGAATGAGTTCCTTAGCAAGGAGATTGAAACTCTCAAAAGAACCGAATAGACATTCTGAAGATAAAGAACAAACAGCAAGAGTTGAAAAATGAAATAACAAGCTTGGGAAATAGAGTGGACCTAATGGAGGAAAGGATCAGTGATATAAAAGACAGAAATCTAGGAATAAATCAGAAGAAAGAAGAGAGAAAACAAAGAATGAAAAATAATGAAAGAAAAATATAAGAACTGGCTGATACCATCAGGAGAAGAGACAAGAATAATGGGCATTCCTGAAGGTGAGGAACAGAAGAAGGGACTAGAAAGCATTTTTAAACAAAGAGTTGATGAGAATTTCCCAAATCTAAGAAATGAGCTGAAGCTTGGAATTCAAGAAATCAACAGAATACCCAATTATCTCAATCCAAAAAGGCCTTCACCAAGACACATTATATTAAAATTATCAAAAATCAAAAACAAAGACAGAATTCTCAAAGAAGCCAAGAAAAAGAAGATGATAATCTATAGAGAAAAACTCATTATATTATCATCGAACTTCTCAGCACAAACCTTACTAGCCAGAAAGGAGTTAAATCACATACTCAAACTATTAAGTGAAAGAAACTACCAGCCAAGAATAACGTATCCAGCTAAGCTCTCCTTTAGATATGAAGGAGAAATAAAAACCTTTCCAGACATACAAAAACTGAGAGAATGCTCCACTATGAAACCTGCACTACATGAAACACTGAAAGGGGTCAGCTCACTTAACACAAAATGACTCAAAAAAAAAAAAAAGTAATTAGGAGAAATGTGAGTATCAGACAAATAGAAGCAGAGGAGTGCATACTTTATTAAGAACAGAGCATTATAACCACAAACAATAAGAAGAGAATAGCTATAGCAAGGTAGTAATGAGCATTCAGCATACATGGGGACAGATTGAGAAAACAATGACTGAAAAGAGGAGGATTCAAAGATCTAAATTTACAAAGTGGAACAGAGATAATGCACACATTAAAAAGGGATGCCCGTATATATAATTATCCTTTACATATTCGAAATGGTAGCCATATGTCAAAGATTCAGAACTGAAATATGTAACATAAAACAAAAAAGACCAGAGGGAAAACCCACAAAAGCCAATCAAAATAGAAAAAAAAAACATAAATACAAGGACAAGGAAGCAATGGAAACACTGAACTACCATAAAGTAAAAGATAAAATGGCTATAAGAAGACCTCATATTTCAATAATCACCCTAAATGACTGAACTTACCAATAAAAAGATACAGAGTTGCAGATTGGATCAAAAAACAAAACCCAACCGTATGCTGCCTCAAGGAGACACATTTCAATTCCAAAGATAAAGATAGACGCAAAATAAAAAAAAAAATGAAATTTCAAGCAAACGGCATTAGAGAAAAGCGGGATTAGTGATACTAATATCTGATGAAATAGACTTCAAAAAAAAAGATAAAGAAAGATACCGAGGAACACTTCATAACGATAAAGGGAATAATGCACCAAGAAGATAAGACTCTTATTAATATCAATGCTCCCAATCAAGGAGCCTCAAAATATGTAAAGCAATTAGTACAGAATTAAAGGGAGAAACAGAACAAAGCACTATCATAGGAAGGGACCTAAATACCCCACTGTCAGATGTGGACAGATCATCTAAACAGAATATCAATGAGGAAATTACATCTTTAATGACACATTAGACCAACTGAACATAATAGACATTTACAGAGCCTTTTATCCCAAAACAGCTGCTTATACATCCTTCTCTAGTGCACATAGAACATTCTCAAGGATTGACAATGTAGTGGGACACAGAGATAGCCTCAATAAATGTAAGAGGGTTGAAATCATATTCTCTGATCACAGTGCTTTGAAACTAGAGATCAGCTGTAAAAAGAAAGCAGAAAGAACCACAAATACATGGAGATTAAACAACACACTACTGAAGAGTAACTGGATCATGAGGAAATAAAAATAGAAATCAAGAGATACATAGAAATGAATAATAATGATATTACAACAAATCAAAATATTTTGAAATGGAAAAAGCAGTAATAGAAGGAAAGTTCATATTATTACAGGCCTAACTCCAAAAACAAGAACAAGCCCAAATAAACAACCCAACGCTTCATCTTAAAAAACTAGAAAAAGAAGAACAAATGAATCCTAAAGTCAGCAGAAAGAAAGAAATCAAAATTAGAGCAGAAATAAATAAAATTGAAAACAAAACAAAAAAATCAATAGAAAAAATAAATGCAACAAAAAGCTGGTTTTTCGAAAAGGTTAATAAAATGGACAAACCCCTGGCTAGACTCACTAAAGAAAAAAGAGAAAAGGCACAAATAAAAAAAATTAGAAATGCAAGAGGGGAAATTACAACAGACACTGAAGAATTACAAAGGATCATGCAAGAATACTACGAAAAAGCATATAACACCAAATTTAATATCCTAGAAGAAACAGAAAGGAGTACTTAGAAAAATATAACCTTCCTAGACTGAATCAAGAAGAACTGGAAAATCTAAATAGACCAATCAGCATTACGGAAATTGAAACAATCATCAAAAACCTACCAAAAAGTAAAAGTCCAGGACCAAATGGCTTCACCAGTGAATTCTACCAAACATTCAAAGAAGATTTATTCCCTATTCTCTTTAAACTCTTCCAAAAATTAAAGAGGAAGCAATATTTTCCAACTCATTTTATGAAGCCAATACTACCCTAATAAGAAAACCTAGTAAAAATAACACATAAAAGAGAACTACAGACCAGTCTCTCTCATGAACACAGATGTAAAGGTCCTAAATAAGATACTAGCAAACTGAATGCAGCAATATATTCAAATGATTATACATCACGATCAACTGGGCTTCATCCCAGAGGCACAGGGATGGTTCAACATACGCAAATTGATTAATGTAATACATCACATAAACAAATTTTAAAAAATAAGAATCATATGATTATATCAATAGATGCAGAAAAAGTTTTCGACAAATACAGCACCCATTTATAATAAAAACACTTAACAAAATCGATATAAAAGGAAAATACCTTAATGTAATAAAGGCCATATATGACAAGCCCTCAGCCAACATTATACTTAATGGTGAAAAACTATAAACCTTCTAAGATCACGAACAATATTGGAGGCCCTAATGAGTGTAATCAGGCAAGAGAAAGATATAAAAGGTGTCCAAATAGGAAACAAAGAAGTTAAACTGTCACTATTTGTGGATGACATGATTCTCTACTTAGAAAATTTTAAAGACTCCACAAGAACAGTATTAGAAACAATAAGCAGATACAGTAAATTCTCTGGATACATCAGTTTTCAAAAATCCATAGCATTCTTATACTCTAATGACAAATTGTCAGAAAAAAAGTCAAAAAATAATTATTTTGCAATTGCAGCAGAAATAATAAAATACTTAGGAATAAATCTAATAAAACATATGAAGAATCTATATAATGAGAACTACAAGACCTTATTAAAAAATTGAAGAAATACAAAGAAAAGGAAAGATATTTCATGTTCTTGGATTAGAAGTATCAACATAGTTAAAATGACCATATTACCTAAAGCATTATACAGATTTAATGCAATCCTCATCAAAATACTATCAGAATTTTTTAAAGAAAAGGAACAGAAAATTATCAGATATGTATGGAAGCACAAAGACCTCAAATTGCCAAAGCCATCCTGAGGAAAAAAGAATGATGCTGTAGGCATCACTTCACCCCACTTCAAATTATACTAAAAGCTGTATGGTATTGGCAGCAAAACAGCACACAGACCTGTGGAATAGTTGGGATCCCAGAAGTAAACTCATATTTATATGAGCAAATAATTTTCGACAAAGAAGCCAAAAAATTACAGTGGAGAGCCTCTTCAATAAATGGTGCTGGGAAAACTGGAAAGCCACCTGCAAAAGAATGAAGCTAGACTTTTGTCTATCACCACACACCAAAATTAACTCAAAATAGGTTAAGGACCTGAATATAAAAGCTGAAACAACAAAATGCATAGAAAAACATAGGAATGAAATTCAAAAACCTTGGACTCAAAGAGGATTTTATGAATTAGACCCCAAAATCATGGGAAGTAAAAGCTAAAATAAATGAATGGAACTACATCAAACTAAAAAGCTTCTGCACAGTGACAGAAACCATCTAGAAGGTAACGAGACAACCATCCAAATGAGAAAATATATTTGCAAGCAATGCCTCCAATAAGGGCTTAATATCCACAATATACAAAGAACTCATACAACTAAATAAAAATAAAAATACAAACAATCCAATAAAAAAATGGGCAGAGAACCTGAATAGACACTTCGCCCGAGGATGTACAAATGGCCAATAAACATTGAAACGATGCTCAACATTGCTAGCTATTAGGGAAAGGCAAATCTAAACCACAATGAGATACCATCTCACACCTGTTAGAATAGTTCTAATCAACAGGACAAGTAATAAATGTTAAAGAGGATGTGGAGAAAAAGGAACCCTCATACACTGCTGTGGGACAGCAAATTTCTATAGTCACTATGGAAAACAGTGTTGAACTTACTAAAAAAACTAAGAATTGATATACCATATGATCCATCAATCCATCTACTGGGTATTTACTCCAAAGACTTGAAAATCCATATCCGAAAAGATATTTGCACACCAATGTTCATAGCATCATTATTCGCAGTGGCCAGGATCTAGAAGCAACCAAAGTGTCCTACAAGAGGTGATTAGTTAAATAAGCTGTGGTACTTATATACAATGGAATATTACTCAACCATAAGAAGAGATGAAATACTGCCATTTGCAACAACATGGCTGGACCTTGAAATAATCATACTAACTAATATAAGCCAGACAGACAAAGTTGAAAATCACATAATATCACTTATATGTGGGAGATATACCTAAAAGCAACAAATGAACAGTACAAATAAACAGAGACTCATGGACATGGACAACAGTCTAGTGGTTACCAGAGAATAGAAGCAAGGGATGGCGGGAAGTAGATGGAAGAAGGGAAATTAAATTATTTCTTCAATTAAAAAATTAATAAATATTTAAATTAATTAAAAATCACAAAAAAACTAAAAATAAATAAAATACACTGCCTAGCTATAAATATTTCACTCCACCTAATAGAAAATATTACCTATGATTCCCACACTAAAGCCGCTATAACTATGTGATATATTAGTAATATCAGTCTACTCATTAAATGCCATTTTGCTGTTAACCATATTTGGTGTTTCCAGATGATGTGATTACATCAAAATTTGTCTAATTATTTTGTAAATCTGTTATTATATTAATATTTACGTATTCAATTCAGACCAAAATACACTGCGTGAGTTTTATTAATATTCACACATTATTTATTTGGAAACATACATACATATGTTTATACATATATATATATATATATATACATATGTATGTATGTTTCCAAATAAATAATAAAGTACTTGTTCCAGGAAAAATACAAAGAGTAAAATAGTTTCCACTAAAATAATAAAAAAAAAATTATAGCTCTCCAAAATCATGTAGTGAATCGGCACCACTGTGATCATATTTCAGAGATATAGAAGAATAAATAACAATAGCCAAAAATTATATATGATTTCAGCATATCAGACCACTGATTCAGAAGATTGTGAATGCCCTACATTCTAAATAGAATGAAAATGCAAAAGAACTATTTTAAAAAGGCAACTCTTCAAGACAAACTTTGGTTTAGAAATAACATTTACCATTTAACAAATATCTCTTGTGTGGTTACTATATGCAAGTTCCTGTGGGAGTTAGAGAGATTCATACAAATTCAACCTCATTTTCAGGAAGCGTGGAAGGACACATGTAAACACTATTTTCATCAAGACAGTCACAATTAATCTATATATAGGGCAAAGGAAAAAGACAATGGTTAAACATTATTGAGGATAAAGGAATCAGCTTTACATATCATTAAGTGGAAATGAATAAAAACTACAAAACAAACACTCTATAAAGCATAATTGAGTAATTTAATGACGTGTGTACACACACACACACACATTAGTCTTAATGGTGACTTTTGGCTTCTTCACAGTTTTAATTTACCCAGCAAACCAATTCTTCTCTTTCTCCTTTCCTCATTTTGGGTTAACTAAATCTTACCAGATTTTGTGCTTATCAAATCTCATCAAAAATGGGCTGTCTATTATAGGAGTAAGAAATTACAATTAAAAAAATGTATTCATTTGTTCATTTATTCATAAATAAAGTAGAAATTAGTTTAATGATTTCAGGGCATTCTCACTTTCCCCCCCATATTTGGATTTGTGTGTGTATGTGCATGTGTTCATATTCCTACCCTTTATCTTTATGGCATGGTAAATATTACACTGAGTTTATGAAATCATTGAATTTAAGGATAAAGAAGGCTGCAAAAATTCTTATCTAAATTCTTCGAGTTATGATGAGAAAGCTACAGTCCAGAAAGTTTAAACTGATTTGTCAGAGATCACATGATGAGGACATAGCCAAGATGGAACTAAGACTCTTAACTCCTATTTGACTTTCAACACTGTTTCCTCTACCTTGAAACATGTGAGGTAAATTTTACTTTTGAATTTGATCTTCCATTGGTTACTATATTAAGGGTTCTTAAATATCTGAATAGATTAATGAGAGAAATTGTGCACCATTTACAAAAGAATGTATAGGTAGGATAAACTATTCTGTTCCACAAGTAGATAAGACAACACCATCTTTCAAAGCCAGTTTGACTTTCTACATTTTGTATTTCACCTTTACATCAAAGAGGTGTGAAGAAATAATTTATATGATTTCAAAAACAATCCCCTTCTAATTTTAACTTTCTTCAGAAGGTAACTAAATTTCTTAGTATGATTCATAACATATTTAAGCTTTAAATTTTAGAAATGATCAAATTAACCTTTAAAATCTACTTAACAAAAAGCTTTTCTAACAATTAATTTCTTCAAAATCTCAGCCCAACATCACTATTAAAAAAAAAAAGGTAGTGCTTTTAATGGTACCATGATCTACATTATTTATTTTGTTCTCTGAAAAAAGTAAGACACATGAAACAATAAAACTGTCAGTCCATGTAGGAGGAAAAGAAAACTAAAGTTATCCAAGTCAAAAACATAGAGGTAAAAATAGGGTCAAAACATTTATAAATTTTATGTAAGAATGTAATTTAAAATATTAGAATACACACACACCTAGCAAGATCTTTTTCAAATCTGCAATTTGATTCAAGAATGTCTGTAATACTGTACTTGGAAACTATATTGATTCGCTATTTATTCCACAAAAACTTGTCCTTCCTGATTAATAAGTTTTTCTATACTTTACCTGTCTATGTATATACATAGCCAAAGTACAATTTTGGTTTTTATTAGTTGTCAATAAAGACAGTCCTGGAAAATAAGGCCTATATTTGATTTTGATTTCCTAGAAAAAAGGTGGCTAAAATAAATTTAAGTTCTACTTGGCTTAAATATATAGCTATGTTTCCAGAGAGTATGGTGGGTGAAATTCAGATTTCTACATACATTTAGATATAACAGGATTGGTTTAACATGTGTGAGATAGTTATATAAATTTTGATTTTACATCACAAATTCTCTAAAACTGTAGGTTTTTGTTTGAGGAATTGTTTTCCCTAATTGCCATTTAAAACATGGTTTAAATGAGGACTGACTTTATGGAGAATTTCTTTTTAAAAGTACTAAGTGGGAAGTACTTTAAAAATAATATATCGAGTACTTATTAATTTATTAAGTGACATGGAAATTGTAAAAGCAAGATAGAGTTTTTATTTATTGGATCTGGACATATTTTTTTTAAAAAAATTAAAGATTATGCTCACACATTTGAGAGCTTCTACCTTTAAATAAATGCATTTTAATTACAAAAGGTTAGCAAAACATATTTTATCTACTATGGATATTAGGTAGTAAAATAACAATTTTTTTTGTTAATAGTGACCTCTGAGATCACAAATATTTTTTAATGAAAGATCTTTTAAAAATCTGTTTTTCATGTTTGTGAGTTTGGTTTTGTGGGGAAAAATAATACATGGAGTTTGAAAACTGATGTTTATAATCCAAAATATCAAGTCACAAAAGCCATTCTCATTGGAGAAAAGAAATCCGTTACAATAACTTAAACATAGAAAATTTCAGCAAAAGTGATTTTGGGAAAAAAAAAACAACAACCTTCTTTGCCATAACAGAAAAGTCAGTAGAGCCATTATTTGTTAAATTGAGTATTCTCATTAACTGTCTAAGCACGGTGTTATAGATGATTAGAAAAGAATGACAGATTGTAGTTCCTCAACCATTTTTCTTCAACCATATGACAACAGAAGTAAAAATAATTTTTTAAAAAAATTCATGCATGAAATCACAAACTCTCCTACTTAATTTAAATAGCATTTAATTATAACTGTGTAAAATGACCAGTTGATGCCATATTAATTAAAATGTATGTTAAAAGGAATGAATTGCCTTAGTTATATTCTTTATCATATCAAGATGGAAAGACTTTTTCTCTTCTCTCTTAGATTCTGTGGCTGGGCCAGAGAATTAAACTGACAAAAAACAAACACACACACACACACACACACACACACACACACACACACACACACACAGATTAACAGGAGAGAATCATAAACATTGATTTGATGTTATATAAATAACCTGTAAGCTCTAAGCCTGATCATAGGGTTCTTTGTAATTCTTGCAAAGAAAGGGAAGTTAAAACAAGCAACTAGGTGTTTAAGAAATTTTCTGAAAAAGCTGCAGCAATTTCAAGAATAAAAGAAATTTTTTGAAGAGATGGGGCTGGATTTTGGTGAGGGAGATTTGAGGCAGTTGTTCAGAGGTCCAAAAGAGGATCAGGGCCAGTAAGCTGGAGGTAGAAGGAGATGTAGAAAGATGGATAAAGGAAATTGATAATGGTTATGAATTTTATCTTTTGTTCTAAGTCTGATTTCTGTTCTTTAATTTTGTTAAGGGAAGCACTAAGGCTAACCATGATGCTCTTTTGTGGCCTTTTTTCAATTTGATCTTTCCATAGGTGTCAATAGGGTATTTGTTCAGGATGAGAGTTTTCTAAAAATCTTTTCAAATATATATTAAAGGATCTATAATCTGGCTATTGACAAGTAGAATATTCAAGAGTATAGTCATATGTCAGTTAATGACAGAGATCTGTTCTGAGAAATGTATCATTAGGCAAATTTGTCATTGTGCAAACAGAGTACACTTACACAAACCTAGATGGTATAGCCTACTACACACTAGACTGTATGGTATAGGCTATCACTCCTAGGCTACAAATACTGTAGCCAATTGTAACACAATAGTATTTGTGTATCTAAACATACCTAAACATAGAAAAGGTACAGTAAAAATATGGTGTGTGTATATATGTATATATATGTGTGTGTGTGTGTGTGTGTGTGTGTGTGTGTGTGTGTGTGTGTGTATTAAATGGTACACCTGTATGAAGCACTTATAATGAGTAGAACTTACAGGACTGAAAGTTGCTCTGGGTGAGTCAATGAATGAGTGTTGAATGAATATGAAGGCTTAGGACTTAATTGTATATCACTGCAGTCTTTAAAAACACTGTCCACTTAGGCTATACTAAATTTATTTTAAAAATATACTTTTTCTTTTTTTAATAATAAACTAACTTAGCTTACAGTAACTTTTTTATTTAATAAACTTTTAAATTTTTTAACTTTTTGTCTTTTCTTGTAATAACGCCTAGTTTAAAACACATACATGTTATACAGCGTTACAAAAATATTTCTTTTTATCCTTATTCTATAAGCTTTAAACGTTTTTTAACTTGCTTTATTTTTTACTTTCTAAACTTGTTGTTAAAAACTAAATCATAAAGATGCACATTAACCTTGGCTCACACAGTATCAAGATCATTAGATCATCAATATCATTATGTTCTACCTCCACATCTTGTCCCACTGGAAAGTCTTCAGGAACAATGACGTGCATGGAACTGTTATCTCTTATGATGTCAGTATATTCTTCTGGAAAATTTCATGAAAGATCTGCCTGAGGTTCTTCTTAAGAAGATGTCACTCTTTTCAGAAATATGTCCATGATAATTTTCTTGGTTTTGTTTCTTTTTTTTTTCTTTTTGTCACAGATTTACCTGTAAGCAGATAATGCACCATGAACATTCTTCTCTATTAATGAAAAACTTTTGGTGTTTGGGGTCCCTATATTCAAACTTTTTAAAGGGCTTTTAGAGTTCTGCAAAATTTTCTGTTAAGCCCTTTACTGTGAATTTTCTTGAGGGTTCTTCTTCTTTGTCCTCTGCAATTCTCTTTCTCTTGCCTCTTCAGATAATACATTCCTGTTTCAGTTCCAACAACTCCTCATTACTCAATTCCTCAAGAACCACCTCTAAAAGCTCTTTAATTCCACTTTCATCCACACTCAGTTAAAGTTGTTTGCCATTTCAACCACAGCTTTTATGATTTTTACAACTTCCTCATCTTTGGCAAATCCTTTGAAGTCATAGATGAACTTCTTGAGTGTCTTCTTCCAGATGCCATTTATGTACTCCTTGGAGGCATCATCTCAAGCCCAAGAAGTTTCTTGATGCAATCATAGATGTTGTAATTCTTTAAGAATAGCATAATTTTCTCTCCCTTAGTTGTAGCAATAGCTTGGGCAAAGATCCTCCTCAGGTAGTAGGCCTTAGAAGCTTCCATAACTCTTTGATCCATTGGTTGGATCAAGAAAGTAGTATCTGGTAAAAAAAAAAACAAAAAAAAAAACAAATACCACTTTAATATTGGGATAAAGATCACCAATAAAAGGAGAATATTTGGGAGCATTATCAACAATGAATAAAATTTTGAAAGGTATGTTATTCTCCAAGCAGTAAATTTTTATTTCACAGGCATAGCGAATCAGGAGGGCATCTTGGAAGAGGATCTGGATCATCCATGACTTCTTACTGTTCCTGTAGTACAATGGCAGTGTGTGCTTATTGATATGCTTGAAAACCCTATTTTTCTCACTGTGTCAGATCACAAAGGGTTTTTATTTGTAGCCTGCAACATTGTCCATAAGCAAGACTATTATCCTGTCCTTAAAAAGCCAGGAAATCTGGCATTGACTTGACCTCATTATGGATGAAAGTTCTTTCAGACATTCATTTCCAAAATATGGAGGTTTTATTCATATTGACTATTTGCTATGGCAAGTAATTTTTCTCCACAATCAGCTTATTGAGAGTATCCAAAAGTTCTTCAGCTGCCTTAATACCAGCACTTTCAGACTCACTATTCACTTTCACATTATTTAATGAATAATGATTCTTGAATCATTTAAACCACTCAGAACTAGCAGTGAATTCAAAATTGTAGTCAGGTCTAGGCTTTTCTTTAAACATCACAAACAAACTTTGCTTTGGCCATGATTACCATGGTGTTAAGAGAGATATACTTCTATGTCTGTTCTTCAATTCAGGCCATTAGAAGTTTCTCCACGTCTGATATAGGCCCTTCTCAAATTGTAGCTAGATTCCTTGTCTTCAATGAAGCAGATCATTTAACAGCTTCCATTACTTTCTTATTTCTTCAGGATTGTAGTTATAGTAGAATAGAACTTGCCTGACTGGTGAGCAGTAACTACTATTGATTTCCCATCTTCACAGTTTGTACCTATTTTTAATTTTATTTCCAGGTCAATAACTCAATGTGCCTGTTACTGGCAATATTAGCAGTGAATTTTATATGCTTATGGGCCATGATAAACAAGACAACATGAGATTAAATCAAGCACAAGAGAAAATATTGCAATCAATATGTGCAGTAAACATGAGATTATGAGTATGAGGCTGTTGCTAGAATAATATGGAATACAATTTTACAACAACATTTTTTTATAAGTAGAAAAAATACATTCTAAAATAGTGATAAAATTATAGTATAGTAAACACAAAAACCTGTTAACAATTGCTTATTATTATTATCGAATATTATGTGATATACCTAATTGCATGTGCTCTACTTTTATATGACTGGAAGGGCAGTAGGTTTGTTTACATCAAGACCACCATATACATATGAGTAATATGTAGCACTATGATGTTACAATGGTTGTAATGTCACTTGGTGACAAGCATTTTTCAATTCTATTAGAATTTTATGGAATCATTGTTATTTATGTCATTTGTGGTTGACAGAAATGTCATGTGGCGTGTGACTGTATATCCATTTTAATAGCTACTCCATCCATCAGGGTTTTTAATAGAAAGACATAGAGGTAACTTTCCAAACTTAGAATAAATTTTTACCATAGGCACAAAGGAATTTTCAAAGTAGATACAGAAGATGCAGCCTTTAGGATCCCAAAATTTATTCCCAAAAATAGCCTAAGAAAGAAGTCTTGTCATAGGAAGTAAAAAGTGTTTGTGAAAACTCAGAGTCTCTAGTTTCCCACAAAAGTGACATGTATCTAATTACAGACCCAGTAAACTCAGTGAGAACAGTAAACTCACTTGTCTATGAGGCTTGGTTTCAACAACAGGTTTATAGATGTAAGCCTGTGTCCTACCAGATGCTTCTCATTCTTATGACAAACAGAAAAGACAGACAAAGAAAAACAATAACTATCTCTAGGAGAGAAAAGATTAATTAAAACCAAGAATACTCAAAACAAAAGTCAGAATAACAAATGAACTAGTTTATATAAATGTGTTCCCTTGCTAATCTAAATTTGGAAAGAGAAATATAAGGGGAGATTCTTACCACCCTCACTTGACTGGACCCTACAGGAAGAAATCTAAGAGTTTAACTCTGTAAGAATTGTCGCCTTTTACTGATTTTGTCAGACATCTTAAGATCTCAGCAGCAGCTTTTGCAGTAAGTGGGGTGTGCCAGTCAATGGTATCCCATTCTTGTCTCTAGAACTGCAGCAGACAGAAGACATTTTCTCTATTCTCTTAGATTCTGTCGCTGGGCCTGAGAAGTAAACTGACAAAAGATGGATTTATAAGAGACAAGCCATACAAATTTTATTAGATGTCAATACTTTTATGTGGCACAAAAGCCTTTATAGAACAGAAATGGAAACCCAAAGAAGTGGATAAGCCTATCAGGTTGCATATACCATTCAACAAATAATGAGAAATTGTGGAGTTGTGGCAAGACAAAAGAAAAAAGGGATTTGGGCTAGGGCGATAAATTGTGTACAAATGGCTAGAAAATATATAAGTACTCGAATGAAAGATATAAGTTATTTAATAGATTTGTTTGTGCATACTCATTTCAGAATCAACTTCCCATCTCTGATGATAAAATATTTCTCCTTTTTCTGGTACAGGAAGACTTCTCTCAGGAGAAATTTTATGTCCTGCTTATAGGCAGAAAGAAAAAGGTCAGAGAACCCTTCCTGTGCCTGTTGTTTCTCAAGAGCCTTAAATTCAAAATAATCAATACTCTAAAGTGATTAGTTTGGGGTGGCATGTTCTGATCCTCTTTATCAGCAAACAATATATATAGGCTAATAGATCAGCTAAATGGCAAAATCTGAGTTACTAGAAGTAATGATACCATTTTAATTATTTTAACCTTAAAGTTGAATGCATTTGAACGACTTTGAAATTTTTTAGGTTTTTCATTTATTTTTAAAGAGTAAGGATAATAACTATTTGTATTGCCTTGAAATATCTAAAATTGAGAAAAGATGAGGTCATGAAGATTATTTTTTAGGTCAATTTTACCCACACTTATCAACTTAATTATTTATTAAGATTAGAAAATATCAGCAATACCAATAATTTAACATCTGTAGAAATACTCTATAACACAAAACAGCTCTAGAATGAAAAACATAGTATAATTGTTATTGTAAACTGAAATATTCTATAAATGTCTATTAGTCAAGTAGGTTAATCATATTGTTGAGATTTTCTATATCTGAATGAGGGGATTAATTTCCACTATTCATTGTGAGAATCTGATAGAGCTCCTGGGGGTAAAAATAACAAAAGTATGGGAATCCTTCAATGACAAGAGTTTTTATCTCTGGCTTGTCCACACTGAGGCTTCATCAAGTCACCAATTACAGTTCAGATTTTTCTACCCTGGTACTGATTGTCATAAGGGATTCCTCTTGAGGAAATAAAAATATAAGAAAATTATATTTGACCTAATATCAAAAACAAACTAAAAACATAACAACTAGATATAAGACTCCCAATCCACAATTTTAACCAACTTGCAAGTAGAGACAAATTTTATTTTATAGAATACCTTTAGGTCAATTACAATAATATTTTCAATTAGATTATGTTTCATATGTAAACATTTATATTTTATCTTAAATCCTTTAGCAAAAATACCACCATCTTAACTCTCTTTCTATAGCTAGGTCTAGAGAGTATGCATGGCATAATTGGGATCCCAAAGATTTTTTTTAATACTCTTAATTTCAGGTAATATAGTTTATAAAATGATTACCCTGATTACTCTATCACCCAACTGACTCTACACATAACCATTAAAATACTACTGGCTATATTCCCTATGCTGTACTCCCTATCCCCATGACCATCTTTCAATCACAGATTTGTTCCTCTTTAACCCTGCATGTGTTTCTCCCAGTCCCCAATACCCCTCCCCTCTGGCAGTCACAAAAATGTCCTCTGTATATGTGAGTCTGTTTTCATTTAATTTTCTTTTGGTTCCTTAGATTCTGCATATAAATAAAATCATACGGTATTTATCTTTCTCAGCATAATAACCTCTGGGTCCATCTGTGTCCTTGCAAATGGTAGATTTTCATTTTTTTATGGCTGAATAATAGTCTACCATATATATGAACCATAGCTTCTTTATCCAATCATCTGTTGATAGGCATTTAGGTTGCTTCCACATCTTGGCTATTGTGAATACCACTGCTATTGTGAATACTGGTGCATAAATCTTCACAAATTAGTGTTTTGGTTTTTTTGGATAAATACCCAGAAGTGCAATTGATGAGTCAAAAGGTAGTTTCCTTTTTAATCTTTTGAGGAACCTCCAGACTGTTTTTCATAGTGGCTGCAGCAATTTGCAGTCCCACCAATAGTGTATAAGGGTTCCCTTTTCTACACATCCTCGCCAACACTTGGTCTTTGATTTATTGGTGATAGCCAATCTGGCAGGTGTGAAGTAATATCTCATTGTGGTTTTAATTTTTACTTCTCTGATGATTAGCATCGTTGAGCATCAATACGTCTATTGATCATCTATATTTCCTATTTGGAGACATAACTATTTACATCTTCTGCCCATTTTTAAATTAGATTGTTTGGGTTTTTTGGTGTTGAGTTATATGATTTTGTAAATAAATTTTGGATATTAACTTCTTATCAGATGTATCATAGGTAAATATCTTCTCCCATTTTATAGGTTGTCTTTTTATTTTGTTTATGGTTTCCTTTGCCATGCAAAAACTTTTTAGTTTGATGTAGTCTCATTGATTTATTTTTTCTTTTATTTATTTTGCTCAAGGAGATATATCTAAAAAGAAATTACTATTAGCAATATCAGAGAATTTACTGCTTATATCTTTTTCTGGAAGTTTAATAGTTTCAGGACATACCTTTAAGTTTTTAATCTATTTTGAGTTTATTCTTGTACATAGTATAAGAAGGTGGTCCAGTTTCATTTTCTTGTAAGTATCTCTCCATTTCTCCCACATCATTTATTAAAGAGAGCATCTGCCCCATTGTATGTTCTTGCCTTCTTTGTCATATATTAAAAGAACGTGTAGACATGGATTTATTTCTGGGCCCTATTTAGTCCTATTGATCCATGTTTCTGTTTTAATGCCAGTACCATGCTGTTTTGATCACTAGAGGCTTATAATAAGTTGATATCTGCTAATGTGATATCTCCAACTTTATTCTTCTTTCTCAAGATTGCCATGGCTGTTCAGGATCTTTTATGGTTCCATATATTTTTGGATTATTTGTTCTAGTTCTTTGAAAAATGTCATTGGTATTTTGATAGAGATTGCATTGAATCTGTAGATTGCTTTGGGTAGTATGGCCATTTTAATGATGTTGATTCTTCCTACCCATGAGCACAGTATATGTTTTCATTTATTTGTATCTTCAATTTATTTCTTAAATTATATAATTTTTTGAGGTCTTTTAACTCCTTGGTTAACTTGATTCTTAGATCTTTTATTGTTTTTGATGCAATTATAAATGAAATTGTTTTCTTAATTTCTCCTTCTGAAAGTTTATCATTGGTGTATAAAAATATAACTGATCTCTGGATATTAATTTTGTATCTTGCTTCTTTACTGAATTCTTTGATCACCAGTTATAACAGTTTTGGGGTAGAATCTTTATAGTTGTCTCTATATGGTATCGCGTCATCTGCAAATAATGACCATTTTCCTTCTTCCTTTCTAATTTGGATGCCTTTTATTTATTTTTTTGTTAGATTGCTATAGTTAGAACTTTCAAGACTATGTTGAATAGAAGTGGTAAAAGTAGACATCCTTGTCTTGTTCTTGATCTTAAAAAAAACACTTTTAGCTTTTCCCCATTGAGTGTGATGTTAGCTGTAGGTTTGACATATATGACCTTTATTATGTTGAGGTATGTTCCCTCTATTCCCACTTTGCTGAGAGTTTTTATCATAAATAAATGCTGGATTTTGTCCAACACTTCTGTATCTATTGATATGATCATATGATTTTTATCTTTCAGTTTGTTCATGTGATGTATCTCATTAATTGATTTATGGATATTGCACCAATCTTGCATCCCAGAAATAAATCCAACTTGATCATGGTTTATGATATTTTTTTATGAATTTGATGTGCTAATATTTTCTTGAGGATTTTTGCATTAATGTTTATCAAAGATATCAGCCTATAGTTTTCTTTATTTGTAATGTCTTTGTCTAGCTTTAGAATCAGGGTAATAGTGATCTCATAGAAAGACGCAGAGAGCCTTCCCTCTTGAGTTTTTTGGAACAGTTTGAGAAGAATAGGTGTTAGTTCTTCTTGGAATGTGTGTTATAATTCGCTTATGGACTGCTTCAGGACTTTTTTTTTTTTGGTCGGGGACAATTTGATTACGTATTCAGTTTTACTGGTGGTAATCAGTTGGTTCATATTTCCTGTTTCTTCTTGACTCAGTTTTGGAAGATTGTATGTTTCTAGAAATGTATCTATTTCTTCCAGATTATCCAATGTATTGGCATATAATTAATTGTTCATAGTATTTTCTTATGTTTCTTTGTATTTCTGTGGAATCCATAGTTACTTCTCTTTCATTTCTGATTTTATTTATTTGGGTCCTCTTTTTACTCAGTGAGTCTGGTTAAGGGTTTATCAATTTTGTTTATCCTTTCAAAGACAAGGCTTTTGGTTTTATTAATCTTTTGTATTTTTTAGACTTTATTTTGTTTATTTCTCTTCTACTCTTTGTTATTTTATTCTTCTTACTCACTTTGGTCTTTGTTTGCTGTTTTTTTCTAGTTCTTTTAAGTGTAAGGTTATTGTTTATTTGAGTTTTTTCTTGTTTCTTGAAGTAGGCCTGTATTGTTATGAATTTCCCTCTTAGGACTGCTTTCACTGTGTCCCATAGATTTTGAGTCATGTGTTTTTATTCTCATTTGTCTCTAAGTATCTTTTGATTTCTTCCTTGATCTCATTGTTAAACTATTCATTGTTTAGTAGCATGTTATTTAACCTCTATGTGTTTGTGTATTTTCCAGTTTTTTTTTCTTGTAGTTGATTTCTAATTTCATATCACTGTAGTTGGAGAGGATGCTCGATATAATTTCGATATTCTTAAATTTATTTAGATTTTCTTTATAGTCTTACATATGATCTGTTCTGGAAAATATTCCATGTATGCTTGAGAAGAATGTGTATTCTATTGCTCTGGGGTGACAAGTTCTGAAAATATGAATTAAATCCATCTGGTCTAGTGTGTCATTTAAGCTTACTGTTTCCTTGTTAATTTTTTATCTAGAAGACCTGTCCATTAGTGTCAATGGGATGTTAAAGTTCCTTATTACGAGTGTATTACTATTGATTTCTTCTTTTATGTCAGTCGATAGTTGCTTCATATATGTAGGTGCTCCTATATTTACTAGAGTTATGCCCACTTATATTGATTACTTTATCATTATGTAATGCCCTTCTTTTTTTCTCTTGTTATAGCCTTTATTTTAAAGTCAATTTTATTTGACATAAGTTTTGCTACCCTGGCTTTTTTTTTCCATTTCTATTTGCATGAAAAATATTGTTCTACGTCTCTGCTTTCAGTCTGTGTGTGTCATTTGATCTGAAGTGGGTCTTGCAGACAGAATATGCATGGGTGTTGTTTCCTTATCCATTTGGCTACCCTATATATTTTGATTAAAACATTTAATCTACTAACTTAAAGTTATTATTGATATACCTGATTATTGCCATTTTATTATTTCTATTTAAGGTTTGTTGTAGTTTGTTTGTTTGTTTGTTTGTTTTGCCCCTTCTACTTTTTACAGAAGTTTCTCTAACTTTTTTTTTTTTGGTAATACTGGCTTGTCGTTGATGAATAATACTTGTTGGTGATGAATTTTTAAAGCTTTCTCCTGTCTAGGAAACTCTTTATCTCACCTTCCATTTTAAATTATAGCTTTTCTGGGTGGAGTACTCTTGGTTGTAGTTCTTGTTTTTCATAACTTTGAATATTTCTTGCCAGTCCCTTCTGCCCTGCAAATTTGTTGAAAATCAGCAGACATTCTTATGGGAGTACCCCTGTAAGGAACTAGCTGCCTTTCTCTTGCTGCTTTTAAAATTATTATTTTTTTGTCTTTAACCTTTGGCATTTTAATGATGATGTCTTGGTGTGGGTCTGAGTTTCTCTTGCTTGAGACTCTTCGTGCTTCCTGGACTTGTATTTCTAATTCCTTTGCCAGGTTAGTGAAGTTTTCTATTGTTATTTCTACAAATAGATTCTCAATCCTTTGTGCTATCTCTTCACCTTTTTGTACCTCTGTGATGCAGATATTAGTACACTTGATGTTGTCCCAGAGATCTCTTAAACTATCCTCATTTTTTAAATTCTTTTTCTTTTTGTTGTTCCGATTGGATATTTTCTGCTGCCTTGTATCCCAACCCTTTGATTCGATCTTCTGCTTCATTTTATCTACTGTTGATTTCTTCTAGTGTATTATTTATTTTAGTTAGTTTATTCTTTATTTCTGACTGTTTTTTTACGATTTCTATCCTTTTTTTATGCTTACTATCTCTCTGTTGAAATTCTCATTGAGAACATCTATTCTCCTGCTGAGTTCATTGAGCATCTTTATAACCATTGTTTTGAACTCCATCTCTAGTAGGTTGTTTGCCTCCATTTTGTTTAGATTATTTTCTAGAGTATTTTCCTGTTGTTTTATTTATGGCATATTTCTTTGTTTTCTCATTTTATTACCTCTCTGTGTTTGCTTCTATGTATTATAAAGATTTGTTTTATCTTTCAGCCTTGGCCAGCTGTCCTTATGTGGTTGATGCCCTGTGTGGCCCAGTAGCACAATCCCCCTACTCACCTGGTCTAGGGGCTCTGGACGTGTCCTTTGTGTAGCTTGCATGTATTCTTCTGTTGCATTAAGGTTTTATTGTTGTTAGCACATAAGTGGATGAGCTTTACTCTCGGGATGACTAAATGTGGGAATTGGTTATGCCCACATGGTATGAGTTGCTATGTGGGGGCTGACCCCACAGAGTGAGATTTTCTCTAGCAGGTGTGTGTACTTGTTGAGACCACCTTTTGGGTGAATCATTTATGGGAGTAGTTGTGGTCTGTTGCCAGCCTCTGGGTGCATTGGCTTGTGACCCCTTGGGAGGGATTCTCTAGCAGGCCCAGGTCAGCCACTGCTTTTTATTGCGCAGGGCTAACTACAAAACAATTTGCATTGGTTTCTGCCTATGCTTGATTCATAGGTAAGTGGAAGAGAATATCATAAGCCATGGTCTGGTTACCCCTACTACCAAGCCTGAAGTGTTTTAGCAGAAGGACCAGTGTGCCTCAAGGCCTGAGGCTGCCTTTCAGTTTCATGAAAGATTCCATGACTAGAAGGGACTTTGGGTAATATATAAGTTGGGTGGTGTGGGGACCCAGAAAATAACTGGGTTGTATTGAGCAGATTTCCCCTGACCACTGCAGTGTCAGTTTTTATGTCAGCACCGTCTCTGTGACTTCTTATAAAAGTCTCAATTCTCAGCAAGGCCAGCAATGCCCACCTCATACCTACACATATATAAGATCTGTTCAAGATATACTGTAGCTTGAGGGCAGGGGTTATGGCCTGCCATTGAAAGTCTCTTGCGGGATGCACAGGCCTTACATGGGTCACTCAAACTGACTGCTGTTTCCCTGAGACACAAATTTGTCAGGGAAAGTACAGGGTGGGGCTGGCTGCCTGGGAACAGGTAATTTGTGGGTTGGGTGGGGCAGGGGTCTCAAGGAGACACAGGACCACTAGGTCAATACAGCATCAAATTTACTGCCAGTGCTGAGTCTGCAGGTTCCCACAAAAGTCATAAATTTCAGCAAGTCCAACTGCCATCTGTAATAGGTCTACAGATACCCGTGATATGCCCAAGCGACACAGCAGTTTGTGCTGGCAACAGTGATTCATCAGCAACTGTCATCCCCGAAATGTGTGTGCATTGCTAGATGAGGTCTGATGTCCATGCAGAATGCATAGCCCCCGGAAGGGGGCAGGGCGGGGATGGCTATCTGGTAACAGGCTGACCTAGATGATTTGGGGGTTGGATGTGGTGAATCGATCTCATTGAGCTAATGCAACTTCAGAATTGGCCCGGTGGGAGGAGTATTTAACACAGGCAAGATGGCACCTGTCTGTGGACTGCCCTGGAGCAGGGCCTGATGAAAGAACAATGGTGGCTGTCTCTCCAGCCCTTGCCCTGGTGCCCCCCAATGCAATCTTTCCTCATATGTCTCTTGTGCCTCCTGAGCTACCTACCTCCACTGGTGGCCAGGATGGGTGTCAGCAAGTGAGTCTGTGTGCAGGACCTTTAAAGCAGTGGTCTCTAACCTTTTTGGCACCAGGTACTGGTGCTTCTATGAGAATCTAATGCCTGATGATCTGAGGTGGAGCTGAGGCAGTGATGCTAGTGCTGGGGAGCAGCTGCAAATACAGATGAAGCTTTGCTTGATCTCCTTCCACTTACCTCCTGTTGTGTGGTGCAATTCTTAAAAGACTACAGACCAGTACTGGTCCAGGGCTTAGGGGTTGGGGACCCTTGCTTTAAAGGAGATGTCCGGGATTTCAGTTTCCTTCTGTCTCACCCAGATGGACAGAATACCCATTGATTTTTACAGTCAGATTTTTTGAGAACTCTATTCCATGGCTGAGACCTTGACCTGAGAATCCCTTGTATGGGGCTAGAGCTCTTCTCTCGCTCCTGATGTTCTTCCTGACGCTCCACCAACATGCACAGGTGTGTGATCAGTTGGTTTCATGTGTCCGTGAATCCTACTGGTCTAAATGTGGCTCTTTGTTTTTATCATCAGATATATGTGCTATGATCAGCTAGACTTCAGGTGATTGTCTATGCTGATTATTTTATAGTTTGGTTATAATTTTAATATAGTCCTGAAAAGAGGCAAATATTGCTTTTAAATAGTTTACCATTTTAACCCTCTCCCAAGAATTTCAATTATTATTATTCTAATTAATATTAATATAAAATAATAATAAACTTTTCAATGAAATAGTTATATTCCTATATTCAAACTCTGAAAACATTTACTTTTAGATATTACCTATGGATTTGAAATAATACATATATTTTGTTTAAAAATATTTTTAATATTGCTATTTAATCTTTTAATTATTTTAATTGAAAATAATTAAAAGACTATTTTAATTAGCTCTTTGTTAAGTGAGTCATTTTGAGAGTGATTTTTTTTCCCCCACATTAGAGTGAATCCACAACCATGTTTAAAATAAGGCCATGTCTCCAGGCCAATGATTGAAAGCAGCAGAAATATTAAGACAGTTTTATTTTTGTGGGATGGGTCTTTTCTGACAAATGACTTTTGCTTGAGAACTTCCACGGGCCCAGACAAAACTGTTTATATAACTGCATTCTAAGTCTATTTGAAGTCTATAGTCTAAGAATATTTCTACTTAGTCTTTCTTACTTTTATCTCTCCTTTATAAAAATCATACCTACATATTTCTTGCAATATTATTGACTATATTCCCTGTGCTTTACTTTATACTCCCATAACTATATTGTAACTATTAATTTATTCATTTTATTTTTAAATTCCATGTATAAGTAGAATCATATAATTTCTGTCTTTCTCTGTCTGACTTTTATTTAGCATAATACCCTCTAGGTTCATCCATGTTATTGCAGATGACAAAATTTTATTCTTTTTTATGTCTGAGTAATTGTGTGTAATAGAGCCTTGATTGCTGTTGGCATGTCAATGGGAGGGACTGACCTTCAAGCTAATTGGTTGTAAAGACTGGCCATAACTACAGTGGAGGAGCAGTTATTCAGGGGCTGATCCTACAGAGCAGTATTCACTTTAGTGGGGTCCTGTGCCTGCCAACTCTGTCCTTTAGGTGTGTCATTGTCATTTTGAGTGGTGCTCTGGAATGGTCTGAAGCTGTCCACTGGGAGTGTTGTTTCTGGGGCCTCTTTAGAAGGGCTCTGTAGAAGGACAAGGTCAGCTGCTGCCTGTGATCATAAAAGATTGTTCTGGATAAGGAGACTATATCTAAACATGGAACCTGATGCAGGCAGAATTAATTCTTTAGATTTTCAGTCATTTTAGTTCTATATAACATTTTAGCCTTCAAAGCACAAAAGTTATTTTCATTTACAGTTTCATATGGGCTGCCTTTTTGTGTCTATTTCTATGTGCTAAGCAAAGCTCCTAAGTCTCCTGGTCTCATTAGTGTGACTTTGGGTAGTAGGCATCCAGTGGCACAGTCCTGAGAGGATTTCAGCGCAGACCAAGCTTAGCTCCAGCCCGTACCCCTCCATGGCCACCTGTTAAGATTCAGCAAGAAATCCATAAATGCTATGCCTATAGCTGCCTCAAAAGTCCATGCCAGAAACCAAGGCCAGCTGCCACCAGTGTGAATCTTAGAGCTGCTCAGCCAGGAGCACCGTACTCGCCAAGGACATAACTGAATGTGGCTTGGATGAGGCCATGAGTTGAGGGAGGCAGAGTTTCAGAAAATCCTCTGGGAAGAGCGACCTCTGTTATTCAGTTTGATGATATCTCAGCTATCGTGGCACTGCTTCCGCAAACTAGAAGAGGGTAGGGCTCAACAGAGGAACAATGGATACTATCAGCACTTCTGCCCAAGAGAAAGCCTCACCTCTGGCCCTCACTCCAACAACTCAGTGTCCCCCTGTAAGTCTCTGGTGCCCCTCAAGCAGCTTACCTGGCGCTGGCACTCAGAGTGAGTGAGTCCATCATCACGAAACTGGTCGTGGACGCAGCCCCTTTAAGAGGAACGTTTGCAGCTGCCACAGCCTCTGTCTCTCTCAGACACTCAGGACTGAGCAGCCTCATCATACCTTTGCTCCTTTCTACCTCCTACCGTTGAAGGGTGATTTTTTTTATTTCTCTCCTTAGTTGTAGGGCTTCTGTTCATCTAGATGCCGGGAGACTGTGCTTGCTCGTTACCTCATGTTTTCATCACAACTTTGATTTGGTCACAAGAGAAGATGAACAAAGTCTCTATCATCGATGCCATTTTACCTGGGCTCCTAATTCAAAATTTTTAAAGTCAATTTATTTTTTTCTTCCCATAGTTACATCTGCTGTATTTTTTCAGATTAAAAACACCAACAGTTGAAAGATGCACCATTATTTTATTCATCATTAAGGAAAAAAAGGCTGGAAATTAAATATAATGCTATCTATCATTTAGAACATTTTTAATACTTATTTTAAAAGGTTTTTTATACTTAGGCATTTTTTAACATGTTGCTTTTATTCATACATTAAAAAGGAAACTACAAGTAAAATAATTTGGGTATGGTAGTTCTAAAACTACTTAACATTTTATAGTACCAATTTTCTTATATTCCATTGCGGAATAACCAAAATTTATTTTTATATAGCATTCTTCTTACCATCAAGAGCTTTGTTAATGCAGCATTTTTTTTTAGAAAAATCCATAAAATAACTATAAGCATCAGTGCTGGGCTCTTATACCAGCTTTAAAATTATTAGAACTATATTATTTTGATTCTCACTTTAGAAATGTTGCTATATAATCTGATATTCACCTCTATGCTTCTCTTCCCACAACTGTTCGGTTTCTATAGGTTAAAGCAGTCCATTATAAGGTCAAAAAACTTCACCATAATCTTCAAACCTGTGACATCCATGACACATGTGTTGGTGATGTTGATGCTTTTTTTTTAGAAGCAATAACTATTAAATTACAATTGCCACCTAGATAGCACCGATTATAAAATGTCTTTGATTATGAACTACATCTCAATTTTTGATATGTAAAAATGTGAAAAAAGTGGTTTGCAGAGTCCCAGCCACAGCACTGAAATGCACAGTATAGAATGGTGAGTTCAAAACCGAGAGTTAGTATTTTAATTATTCTTCCTTCTGACTCAAAAACACAGTATACATATTTTGATTATAACATAAAAATTATCAATTTTTTATTTAAAAAACAAGTAATGTAAATTCTAAGTAATAACTTTGCTGAGGAAGTGCTGGCACCTGAGACTGAAAAATTAGTTCCTTATTAGAACTAAATTTTAAAATGTTAGTGCAAATTGTTATAAATATTTTTCCATAATTTTTAAAAATTACTATATAGGCTACCAGTGTCTTCTGCTGGAGTCATTATCAGATCACATTGAATATAAGAATTTAGAGCACCCTTGAATTTTGGAATACTGTAAATACTAGAGGCTATAATACTATACTGTGATTATAATAAACAGAAAGTTATAATAAACAGAAATAATATTTTATTTACATGAAAACACTATATTCTAGTCTTTGGAATGACCTTAGGCAATTTTTATGAGAAAATTATTCTCTGCTCAATTATGGTGACTGTACAATTATGCTTCTGAATTGAATAAAATGGATGTAATCTCTTTATTGTAAATAAAACTATTCTTAGTTTTAAAACCACAACAAGAAATGTGAATCCTTTCTTTTCCCTTGCTTCTAGTCATTCATATGACAAATAGTTTTAAAAAGCTGAAGATGCAGCAAGTATATCTTATTATTGTTTTAGAGATATACTCTGATTATTTATGACCACATTTCAGTAGCCATAAAACAGATGCTAAACAGTGGATTGAAAAGAAGTCAATCAAATTCTATGAGAAAAAGCAGTAAATAGCTAAATTACTTCTAAGAGCTGTGCAATTCAAGAAATTTAGTTATCTAAAACTGTCATATTCATGTGATGAATATGTGAGACAGAACTGTGGCCATGGTATAATTTCTTGACAGGCATTAGAGATAATCAAAATAGCCTATCCTATCATTTTATAAAAGATGTTTGACTCAAGTAAGTTCAGAATTCAAATATTATTTGGAAGTTTTTTAATGAATGAATAAAATGGTATTTCTGTGTGTTCTGTGGTGTGCGTGCGCGCACTTGTGTGTGTGTGTGTGTGTGTACCTTTTTTATCCTTAAAGAGAGTGAACATACTTTTTTGGAAGAAAAAAGATCACAAAAATCACTGGAAATAAGTTGGCAAGGTTTTGTGAAAATAACTCTTCTGAAAAGTGTCAATGTAAATAACTTTTAGGCCTTGAAGTCTAAAATGTTATATAGAATCAAACTTACTAAAGAATCTAAAGAATTAGTTCTGCCTGAGTCAGATTCCTTATTTGGATATAGTTTCTTTATCCAGATCAGTCATTTAAAATCAGTGACTAAAACTGTGGTCCCAAATTAAGCTTAGTTTTATTTCCACCTATGTATTGCAGTTTTATCAAAGCTAGTTACAAAAACTACTTATAGTAATTCTGGCACATATATCTCAGAATATTATGAGTTGACTAAATAGGAGATAAACATTAATATGTTCATCATTTATCTGACATATTTATACATCACATTACTCTCCTTGAATAATTGGGTGACTGCTGTCTCTTTCAAAGTCTCTCTATATAATTCCACTTATTCTTTATTTATTTGATGTGATGGCTAAACCTGTCCTAATCCTGAAGTTGCATCATAATAATTATATTAAACACAAACTTCTCACAATAGTTATAATGCTTTTGTAGTCCTTCTCAAACTTAAGTGTACATTTAGTTATCTGGAGATGTTGATATAAAATACAGATTCTGATTTAGGAGTTTGAGATAAAATCTAAGATTTAAAAAAAAATTAATGAGCTCTTATGTTAATGTTGCTGACTGGAGAACCATACTTTGGGTAGCAAAGCATTTGAGAATCTGGTTTCAAATTCTGTCTTTTTATTTTAAAATTTGTTCTAGGTCCTAGTGTACATGCATTCATAAAATATACTCTTATTCTTGTGTGCACTCAGTATCTCTGTCTAATACACATATTCATACACATAATTGTGGTAACTAAATTGCTTGTTATTGTGCAATCAAATCTTATCTGGACCTCATCAACATATATATATATATATATATATATATATATATATGAACCACTGTAAGAGTAATAAGCAAAATGTCACTGCCTTTTGATCTACCTATCCACACAGGATAGTCATAATCTGTAAATATTTCTGAAGTGTACAAAAGTATCTAATATGCATACAAGAAAGCTTTTTTCTATAGATCATCATTATCTCCTGCTGCTCCAAAGCAGTGGAGTCTTCAAGATAGAAAATCATGGTGTCCCAGGTTACACGAGGGAAAAGTAACTTTTTTTTTGCATAAAAAATATTAGAGTACCCAAGTATTTCTGCTTGTATCACAGGTTTTTATGTAATTTATAGTGTTACATGACTATCAATTTTGGCTTAGAGTTTTTTTACACTCTAGAAAATTTGTCTCTAAGTTTAAGGGGGAACTGGGTAGAGAAATTAAGCCAAGTAGAAAATAATGTCTCCTTAATAATGATAATAAATGTTTATTATTTAATCAGGATAGTCATATCTAGTTGTTCTTCTGTAAAATACATATACATACATACATATATGTGTGTGTGTATATATATATATATATATACACACATATATATATATATATGTATATATATATAAAATCCTTGGCATCTTTATACAAATGATATTTATCCACCATTTTGCTAACAGTTTCCCAGAAAACCCCACATAACAGTGAATCTCAGGCCATGAGAAATCTGACATCACAAGTTGAAATTAAAATTACTATCACCTGTTCTTTAGATACCAGTTTATACTTTTAAAGTAATGGACTCAGTGCTGCCTCCTTAAAAATACCTCCAATAAACTTATTCCTTTTTTAAAAAATGTAAGTAGTTAGTAGACAATATTATATTAATGATGTTAATTTTGGGTGTACCAAAAAAATTAAAATGGATTAAAGAATTTAACGTAAAGCCTGAAACCATAGAATTCCTTGAAGAAAACATAAATAGTAAATGACTTGACATCAGTCTGAATAATATGTTTTTGGATATGTCCCCTTTAGCAAGGGAAATGAAAGCAAACATTTTAAAAAATGAGACTTTATCTAACTAAAAACTTCTGCATAGTGAAGGAAACTATCAACAAAACAAAACAAAACCTACTGAATGGGAAGAGATATTCCCATATAATATATCGGGTAAGGAGTTGATAGCCAACATGTATAAGAAATTCACACAACTCAATAACATAACCAAACAAACAATCTAGTCAAAATGGCAGAAGACATGAAGAGACATTTCTCCAAAGACACACATATGGCCAGCAGACATATAAAAAGATGCTAATCATAGAAAAATGCAAATCAAAATTATAATGTGATACCACTTCACATCAGTCAGAATAGCATTTTTCAAAAAGTCAGCAAATAACATGTTTTGTCGAGGTTGTAGAGAAAAGAGGATCCTTGTGCACTGCTGGTGGAACAGCAAATTGGTACTGCCACTATGGAAAACACTATAATAAACTTATTTTTAATTTACTCTTCATTCTTTCAGCAATCTTATTAACCCATTTATTATCATGATATCACTTTTATAATAATTAATTTTCAAATATGAATATTTTCTTTTTTTGGCCTTTTGGTTTTTTTTGAGTGGGTAACACTTATAACCATCTCTATTGCATGTGTTTTTATTTTATCATTTTGTTGAGATACAATTTACATGTAACATTGTATAAGTTGAATGTATACAATGAACTGATTTTGAAGCATTTATACATTGCATTGTGATTATCTCCATAGCATTAGGTAACACCTCTATCACATCATATAATTATGTTTTCTTTTTTGTAGTGAGAAAAATTAAGATGTAGTCTCTTAGAAACTTTGAAATTTATGATATAGCATTGTTTACTATGATCACTATGCTTTGCATTAGATATCCAGGACTTATTTATCTAGTAGTTGTAAATTTGTACCCTTAAACAACATCTTCCCAATTCCAATACCTCTCAGTCCCTAGTAATCACAATTCTACTCTCTGTTTTTATAAGTATTGCTTTTTTAGATCCCACATATAAGTGATAGTATGCAATAGTTGTCTTTTTCTGTCTAACATCTCACTTATCATAGTGTTCTTAAGGTTCATCCATGTTGTTGGAAATGGCAAGATGCCCTTTTTTTTGCGGCTGAGTGATATTCCATTGTATCTTTATCTTTATCTACATCTAAATCTATCTATCTATCTTCTTTATCAATTTTTTTTGACAAGTACTTAGGTTGTTTTTGTATTTTGGCTGTTGCAAATAATGCTGCAATACACATGGGAATGTGCATATCTCTTTGATATTCAATTTTTGTTTCCTTTTGACATATACTCAGAAGTGTAAATATTGGATCATATGGTAGTTCTACTTTTAAATTTTCTGAGAAACTTTCATATTGTTTTCCATAGTGGCTAAACCAATTTATATTTCACCAAAAGCGTTCAAGTGTTCTTTTTTCTCCACATTCTCACAAACACATGTTATCACTTGTCTTTTTTGATAAGTCATTTTAGCAATTATGAGGTGATATCTCTTTGTGGTTTTGATTTTCATTGCTCTGACAAATATGATGTTGAGCATCTTTTCATTTACTGTTGGCTATTTGAATATCTTCTTTGGAAAAATGTCTGCTCATTCCCTCTGCTCATTTTTAAATTAATTTTTTGGCAGGTATTGAGTTGAATGAGTTCTTGTATATTGAGATATTTATTCTTTATTAGTTATTTGGTTTACAAATATTTTCTCCCATTCCATAGGTTACCTTTTTATTTTTTTAATGGTTTTCTTTTCTGCACAGAAGCCTACAGTTTTATGTAGTCCCACTTATTGAGTTTGTTTTTTTTCTTGTGCTTTTGGTGTCATATCTTAAAAAATCATTGTCAAATCAATGTTGTGAGATAATAGAAAATATATATTGATCTCTATCCCCCATTCTTGGCACAGAGCTCCTGACAAACTCATAATTTCCTAAGTGATAAGAGCATCTTTTGTTATCTGGTCTTTGTTTCCAGGTGGATGAACACATCCATATAATGGTAAAGTGATGCACCTTAACTCCATGAGAACAGAAGCTCCTAATCTTAGAAGAATCCCAGACCTTTTTCTCATGTATCTCTTCATCTAGCTGTTCATTATTATCCTTTATCATATCTTTTAATATACTGGTGACTGTTTCTCTGAGTTCTGTGAGCCAATCTAGCAAATAATTGAATCCAAGGAGGAGAAGAAGGAGGTCATGCAAACCTCCAATTTGCAGATAAACTGGACAGAAATTGTGGGTAACTTGAGGACCTACTATTTACAGTTGGTAGCTAAAAGCTGAACTCTTAAACCTGTGGGATCTGTCTCCATGTAGATAGCATTAGAATTGAGTTAAATTGTAGGACAGACTTCTGTTGTAACAGAATCATTTGGTGTGGGAAAATAAGCCCACACATTTGGTTTCAGAAATGTTGTGAGTATGGTAGTAGTCTGAGAGTAAAGGAGAAACATAGGATAAATACTGAACTGAGTCTTTTTAACTCAAATGACAAGAAGTTTTTTTTCTGTTTTCTTCTAGGAGTTTTATACTATCAGATCTTGTGTTTAAGTGTTTAATCTAGTTTGAGTTAATTTTTGTGAGTGGTTTAAGATAAGAACCTACCCAATTTCATTTTTCTCCATGTGGTTAACTTGTTTTTTCAGCACCATTTGTGAAAGACACTATTCTTTCCACCTTGAATAATCCTGGTTCTCTTATCAAATGTTAGTTAACTATGTATGTGAGGGCTTATTTCTGAACTCTCTGGTCTCTTACATTGGTTTATGTATCTACTTTTACTTCTGTACCATAATGTTCTAATTCACGTAGTTTTGTAGTATAGTATGAAATCAGAAAATGTGATGCCTCTGACTTTGTTCTTTTTTTCTCAAAATTGTTTGGCTATTTGAAGTATTCTATGTCCATAAGAATTTTAGAACTGTTTTTTCCATTTCTATAAAAAATGCCATTGGAAATTGGTAGAAATTGCAGTGACTTTGGATAGTATGAAAATTTTAACAATAATATTTTATCTGACCATCAACACAGAATACCTTTTCATTTGTGCCTTCTTCAATTTCTGTCATCAAATCTTATAGTTTTCATTGTACAGATATTTTACTTGGTTAAATTTATTCTTCTGTGTTTTTTTATATTATTGTAAATGGGATAGTTTTATTATTTATTTAGATGTTGTATTCTTAGTGTATTAAAACAACACTAATATCTGCAGGTTAATATTACATTCTGAAAATTACTGAATTTGTTGGTTAGTTTCAAGAGGTATTTTTTTGTTGAATCTTTATAATTTTCTCTGTAAAATTATACTACTTGCAAATAATAACAATTTTACTTCTTTTTCATTTGGATTTTTTTTATAATTATGGTGACATTCGTTAACAAAATCTGATGGATGCCTTTTATTTATTTATTTTTGTACTACCTAATTGCTCCAGCTAGGACTTCCAGTAACGTGTTCAATAAGAGTGAAGAGAGTGGGCACTCTTGCCTTATTTCTGATTTTAGACAAAATTTTTAAAAAGTTTTCATCATTATATATGATGTTGGCTATGGGTTTGATGCATATGGCTCTTATTATGTCAAGATATGTTGTGCCTTCTATACTCAATTTGTTAAGAGATTTTTATCCTGAAAGTTGCATTATGCCAAATATTTTTTCTTCATTTATTGAGGTTATATGTTTTTTATCTTTCATCCTATTAATTTGGTATATTTTATTTATTGATTGCATATGTTGAACCATCCTTATATCCCACTTGGTCTTATATAATATTTTCTATGTGTCGTTGAATTTAGTTTGCTAATACTTTGTTGAAAAAAATTGCAACTATATTCATCAAGAATATTAGTATGTAGTTTTCTTTTTTATAGTGTCTTTATCTGGCTTTTGTATTAGGGTAATGATGGCCTAATAAAATGAGTCTGAAAGTACCCCCTCTTCTTTAACTCTTTGGAAGTATTTAAGAAGAATTAGCATTACTTATTTTTTAAATGTTTGGTAGGATTTGCCAGTAAAGCCATTTGGTCTTGGGCTTTTTTTGTGGGAAGTTTCTTGATTAATTATCAGTTTTTCTTACTCACTATTGGCTTGTTCAGATTTCTTATTTATTCCCAATTCAGTCTTGATAGCTTGTATGTTTCTAAGAATTTATCTATTTACTCCAGGTTATCCAATTTGTTAGCATATCATTGTTTATGATAGTCTCTTATTATTCATTGTATTTCTATAACATCAATTGTAATGTGACTTATTTATTTGAGTCTTCTTTTTATTCTTAGTATAAGTAAAGGTTTATTATTATTATTATTATTATTAAAAATCAGCTCTTTTATTGATCTATCATCTCCTGGGCTCTATTTCATTTATTTCTGCTCTGATCTTTGTTATTTTTTATATTCTGCTAAATTTTGGCTTAGTTCTTTTTCCAATTTCTTGAGGCATAAATCTCTTTTCTTATTTAATAAAATTTTGTATTATTGAGAACAGAATACACACATGCACACACATACAATTACTATTTGCAAGACAACTTTAAAAAATGCTTGTTGACTAAACAGTTGTGAAAGGATGTGACACAAATAAATAAAATTAAAGGGGATATATGAAGTAAAGATAAAGTTTTGAAACATTATTCATATTAATAACATCATAAACTATGTGTTAATAAAATTTTTAAAAAGATTTTGATTAAAAATTAGAAAAGAGTAATATAAAGCAAATGTTAACCAAAATAAATTGTATCAACACTCATATCAGTCAAAATTGAACTTAAGGCAAAAAGCATTAATAGGGATAAAAAGAGACATTATTAAAAAATAAAAGGTAATCATCAAAGATATATAATGTTAGTAATTTTTATGCACTCAACAGCAAAACTATAACCTTCAAATGATTTCTTAAGAAGTGAGAAATGAAGAGTAAAGTCAATAAGATAGCAGATAAAGAAGCTCCATGTTGTTGATATTCATAGAATATCAAGTAAGCAACAACAAAGTGACTGGAATAGCTATGTAGGCATTTTAAAAACTAGTCAAGAATTCTTAGAAATTAAGCAAATGATCAACTGAGAAAAAAATCCACATTTAAAACAATAGAAACTTTTATTCACCCTCTCCCTAGCTCAAAATGAGACAGTTTTGAGAAAGCTACTTAATCCCTGGCTCCTTCTTTGGAATGGAAGGAGAAAAGTTCAAGGGCCTTTCTGAAGAACTTGTTTTTGTCTCACATGACTTGGAGCTCAGACAGAAATATGGATATAGTTTGGATAGCAGGTTAGAGATCACTGAAAGCAGTGGTGAGTATCACAGCACATAAAAGCAGCAGTGGGACTACAGACATGCTGGCACCTTCAGTAAGAAATTATAGTCAAAGAATGTAATTGAACATCTAAGACTTAGGGGAAAAACAGAAAAGAGACTTAAAAAAACATTTAAAAGCAGCTATGAATTGAGAAAATAGATGTACACAAGTCCAACAGCTATATACACCTAAATGGGGTCTAAGAATAGTATAACCCTAGATTCAAAGATGATTTTTGAAGGTCTTCTACAGCATGGAGCAAGTTCTCATAGACTGTAAGAGGTAGATATCTTTTTAAAGGCCTAATTTTTAACAAAAATCCTGTGGTCTCAAACAAAGAGAAATACCACCCATTTGAAGGAACATAATATATCTCCAGAAACACAAAAGGAGTCAGTAAGGAAGGAACTGATGGACAAAACAAAAACTGTAAGACATACAGATAACAAATAATAACATGACAGTAGCAACTCCTTCTTTAACAATAATTATTTAGATATGAATAAATTAAACTCCCCAATCAAAAGACATAGAATTGTAGAAAGAAAACAAAACAAAATATAACATTATATAACTGTATGCTCTCTGCAAGAGACTCACTTTAGATCTAAGGAAAAAAAATAGATTGAAAGTGAAAGGACAGGACAAGATATTTCATACAATAATAACAAAAAGATAGCAGAACTGGTTATACTAATATCAGACAAAATTTTTAAAAATGTTAGAAGAGAATTAAAAGAATTACATGATAATTAAAGGGTCAATTTACCAAACATCAGAGCTTCTAAATATATGACACAAATATTAACAGAATTGAAAGGAGAAATAGACTTCTCAATAATAATAGGAGGAAACTTCAAAACTTTTTATTTGATATTGACTGAACAACTAGAGAGAATATCAATAACAAAATAGAGGGCCTAAGAAACACTATAGACTAATTGAATCTAACAGACTTATACAGAAAACTACACAAAACAAAGCAAGATATACTTTTTTTTCTCAAATGTACATGGAAATATATTTATCAGAATAGATCACATATTAGTTCGCAAAATTAGTCAATATTTTTTTTTCAAATTGCTATCATACAAAGAAAATTTTCATTCACAAAAAAAATCTAGAAATCTGCAGCACAATAAGCACTGGAAAAATCTACAAATATGTGAAAATTAATGAACACATTAATAAAAACAATAGTTTAGAGAATATATAATGACATAAATTAGAAAATATCTTAAAATAAATAAAAATGAACACCCAATGTTACAAAATTTATGGAATGTAGTCAGAGCAGTGCTCAAAGTAAAAATTATAATTGTAAATGCTTGCATTAAAAATGAATAAAATTCAAAACTGGCAACTTAAATTTGTATCTTAAAAAAACTAGAAAATGAAGGCCTATTGTCACTATGAGTGGCCTCTTCTACCTGGGCTAGGAGACGCGTAAGGTCCCATTCATTAACCAGGCAGCCAGGATGAGGGTGGGTGTGGTAGCTTGCACTATCATGTGTGCCCTGGTAGTTGGGAGTGATGCTGGCCAAGTACTATAGAAAATGTATAGAAAATAGATTACAGGAGATATAAACAAAATAGATAATAAAATAATAGAGAAAATCAACAAAACCAATACTTGGTTCTTTGAAAAGATCAATAAAAGCGAGAAACCATTAGTTAACTAAGAAATAAAAAGAAACTTGAATTACAAAAAAATAAAAAATAATAATAACAGAAATGCAAGAGGGGTCAATACTACCAATTTTCACAAATAAAAAGATTTATGAGAGTACTCTGAACAAATTTATGACAAGAAATTAAATAACCTAAATGATATGGACAAACTTCTAAAAACACAACGTACCAAGACAAAATCATAAAGAAATAGAAAATTGATACAGAGATATATAACTTGTAAGGAGATTAAAATCAGTCATAAATAATTTCATGACTAGGATTCAAGATGGCATACATAGAAGTAAAAGCTGTACATGCTTCCTCTAACAATCACACCAAATTATAACAAAACTACAGAGCAACCAGCATGTGAAGTCGACAGAGGTTTGGCTGAACAGAAGCCCTACAATTAGGTCACCTCGAATAACAGGTTAACTCAAAATGGTATGCGGGGTGGAGATATGAAATGGCCGGGTCCCATGACTGAGAGTGGCGATAAAGAATTAGGAAGGCAATCTTGGCTGCAAAGTCCCTTTCCCAACCTGTGGATAGAGGGGTCCTGGCTGCACACTGGGCTTCCTAGCTCAGAGTTCCAGTGCCAAAAAGAGATGCTTCCACAACCTCTGGCTGTGAAAACCAGCAGAGGTTGCGATTGAGTGAGACGGAGAGCTGCGAAAAGCGGAGACCTTCTTCTTAAAGGGCCCATGGCTGGCCTTACTCACTGATGGATTTGCTCACTCTGAGTTCCAGTGCTGGGGCAGCTGCTCGAGGGGCATCAGGGATATATGGGAGGCGCTGAGCTGTCGGGCTTTAGGGAGAGGCCTGGAGGAGTGGTTAGCTCCCAGATAGAGGTTCAGTTAGAAGCTAGTATTCGTTTGTTGAGCCTGCACCCTCCCAGCGTGCAGACACAGGTGTTGGTCAACCTAGATAACACAGGTCGTCTGCCCAGGGGGTTCTCTGAGACTCTGCACCTCTCAACTTGTGGACCCACACAAACTGCTTCCAGTGGATTATTCCATACAAACAGCCTGTCTTGGATCCTGCTGTGAACTTTCACAGACTCTCTCAAAGGCTCACAAAACCCAAAGAAGTAGCATCTGGACTTGTTGTGCCCTGTATCTCTTGCTGAGCAGTCCCAAACCCTGTACTACTGGCATCTGGGTTCGGTTTTAGATTTGACCCCTCAAGGCACCTGTAAGTCCGGCGTGGTGGCAGCCATATGTGGATTCTTTGGAAACTCTTACTGGGTGGCCCCAGAGGTGCACAGGCTGCAGTTGAACTTTAAATATACTGACAAATAGAATTTATCAGAACATTAATATAATTATACACCATGACCATGTGAGATTATTTCTGCATTCAAGGATGGTTCAACATATCGAAATCAATCAATGTAATATACAACATTAACAAAATAAAAGGAAAAATGTGATCATTTCAATAGATGCAAAAAAACAATTTGGCAAAATACAACATGGTCTCAATTTTAAAAAAAAGAAAGAAACTATGGCAAACTAGAAACAGTAGAAAACTATATCAACATTAAAAAAAGATAATTAAAAACCCACATCCAACATCATACTCAACAGTAAAAAAACTGAAAGTTTTTTTCTCTAAGATCAGATTTAGGACAGGAATGGTCACTTTTATTAAGTCTATTCTACATAATAACAGAAGTTCTAGCCAGAAAAATTAGGCAAGAAAAAGAATTAAAATTATCTATACTGAAATGGAAGAAGTAAAATTACCTCTGTTCATGGATGGCATAATCATATGTCTATAAAACCCTAAAGATTCTACAAAAAAGAAACTGTTACAATAAACAAATTCAGCAGATTTATAGGATACCAAATCGATATTCCAAAATTAGTTGCATTATTATATCCCAAAAGTGAACATCTGAAAAGAAATTTAAGAAAACTATTCCACTTACAATAACATAAAAAAATACTTTTGAGTAAACTTGACCTAAGAGTAAAACACATTCTACTGAAAATTGTAAAATATTGCTGAAAGAAATCAAAGTCACAAATAAGTGTAAAGACATCCCATGCACATTGATTGGAAGACTTAATATTGTTAAGATGTTAATACTACCCACGGCTATCTACAAATTTAATGCAATCCCTATCAAAATCCCAATAAGGTTTTTGTTAAAAAAAAAAAAAAATTCTAAAATTTAAATTGAATCTCAAGGGATCATGAATATTTAAAACATTCTTGTAAAAGAATAAGGTCTCACATTTCTGATTTCAAATCTTACTACAAAGCTACACTAATCAAACAGTGTGGTAATGTCATAAAGATAGGTATATAGATCAGTGAAATAGAATGCTGAGCCCAGAAATAAAACCTCTCACTTATGGTCAATAATTTTTAACTTAGATGTCAAGACCATTCTAGTGGGGAAAAGACTGTCTTTTCATCAAATGGTACTGGGAAAGTGGATATCTATCAACACACAAAAGGACAAAGGTGAATCCTTGCTTTACACCACATACACAAGCTAACTCAAAATGGATTAAACACCTAAATATAAGAGCTAAATCTACAAAACTCTTAGAAGAAAACAAGGAAACATTTTCATGACATTGGATTGGGCAATGATTTCTATTATATGACACTAAAAACAGGCAACAAAGAAAAAAATAATAGATAGTTTGGGCTATGTCAAAATAAAATGAAAAAAAAAAACTTTTGGTCATCAAAGAACACACCCCACAGAGTGAAAAGGAAATTAAATCAGTGGGAGAAAATATTTTCAAATAATTGATTTGATAAAGGGTTAAAAATGGAAAGGCTTATATACTGCTGGTAGAAATGCAAAATGGTATAGCTGCTATGGAAAACAGTCTGACAACTCCTCAAAAGATTAAGAATAGAATTACCATATGATCCAGCAATCACCTTCCTGGGAATACACTCGAGTGAATTGAAATCAAGGACTCAGAAATATTTGTATACTTATGTTTATAATAGCACTATTTACAATAGCCAAAAGGTAGAATCAATTCGAGCCTTTATTGATAGAAGAATGAATAAACACAATGTACTATACACAGACAATGGAATATTATTCAGCCTTGACAATAAAAGAAATTCTGAAAAATGCTACAAAATAGGTAAACCATGAACATATTATGCCAAGTAAAATAAGGCAGATATAAAAGGTGAAATACTGTGATTCTACTTATATAAGGTACCTGAAGTAGTCACGTGGGAAATTATTTAATGGGTATAGAATTTCAGTTTTGCAAGATGAAAAGGTTCTGAAGATGGATAGAGGTGATGCTTGCTCAAAAATGTGAATGCACTTAATGCCATTAATCTGTACACTTAAAAATGATTAAGATGGTAAATTCTGTTACATTTATTTTACCACAATTACAAAAAAGTAGAAAAGGAAAAAATAAGAGTCAAGAAATATCAAAACTAAATAAAGTAAATATTTAATTTCAAAAGGTAGAAAAAGTTCACTTCTGCAAAACCAAGAAAAGTAGAAGAATATAGATATAAGCACAAGTTGATTTAAAAAAAAAGAGCTATATTATTTCTTCAGAAGCCACTGATGCTAATTGTTTACCTTGAACTCTTTTTTTTTGAGATACTAAGTTCCCTGACATTTATAATAGTTTTATAGTCATTATTATTGTTAGTGTTGTGCTCATTAATATTAATATGTATCAGATTTACTAGTGTTGTCAACACTTTTGTGTTCTATGCACACACTAGTAAATATTGTGTCTGTGGTCTCCCTGATATTATTTGATCTGAAAAAGTGAGTAAAAAAATAAATAAAAGTGTTCATAGTGAGGCAAATGATAAAGCACAATATTGGTAATCCTCTATTCAGGAGTACATATAAAGGGAATGCTCAATTTCCTTGTTTCACCAGGTGCTTGGAAGTTTGGCACAATTTCCAACTTGGACCTGAGGGATACACTTCAAGTTAGTTGACTTAGATTTTGCTCCAAGTTATGCCACCGAATTAGTGTTCCTTCCAGCGTGTGGTCCTCTATCTCCCTTCACTACAAAAGTTATAGACACATAAAGCAGATAGATTATATTGTCCTCTACTAAGCTCTTGCCTGACCTGTCTTCATGAAAAACAAAACAAAACAAAACAAAACAAAACAAAACAAAACAAAAAACAAGATTTTATTTTCTAGTGAGACATTCTTCAAAATATCCAGGAAAGAAGCATTTTTTTTTCTTTTTAAAATACTTATATATTTGTGTTAACTAGAGGATCAAGAAAAAACTGACAAGGGTTTTTGTGTCCTTCACAGCCCTTAGTGCATCTTAAGAGTTCTATTGAAATAGAGAACTTCATCCTACAAATATTTCCTGAGTATTCCTGTATTTCTGGATACCTGAGTTCGTTCATGAAGTCCATTTGGGCACTTTACTTCTAGCTTTTCTCTAAATGGAAGGCTTTTTCCTTGTGGCATCCACATCTGTATGCAAGAGGGAATAAGTGGGTTCTGGAACTTTACTTACATCGGCCTGCACTTCTTTCACAAAACTCAGTCTGCTCATCACAGTATGTCTTAAGAACAAAATAATTTCTTTTCATTTTTTTGTTCTCATCGCTGTTTTTGTTTTTAAATAAGAAAGAAGACTTTGTTCTTTTAAGTAATGAAGGGCATGATAAAGCACAAGAAATTATTCTGATAAGACACAGAATCATTTTTTTTCCTAGGTGGATTACTTAAAAGGTAAAGAAAACTTTTTATAATCTCTTATTAAAAGCGGACCAATAATTTAATAACACTTTGTTAATTTAACAAGAAAACCAAACTCTAGTTTTGCATCAGTACACTATTGAGCTTGTTAAAAAACAAAATAAAAACCTTATAAATAAATGCATTCAATCTAAGCCAGCTTCACTATACAACATAAAATTTCTTTCCAAGAAAATATTCTCCATTTTTCTGTTCATTCAAGTTTTGTTTTCCCTTTTCTTTCACTTTAACAATCAGTTATTTTACTTTAAGAGAAATTACTCTCCTTTTTCTCTTGACAAAAACATATTCTTTATACTTCATGCCTTTTATACTTTTTTATAAAAGAACACCTCCTACTTTTTTGCATTCTTTGCATACAGAATTTCCCTTCATTCATAATTTCTAGTAATTTTATTCATAAATATTGATTATATTTTTTAACCCTTAGTAATATTATTTTTTCAGAGAAAATTAAGAAGTAGACAATTGTAAATTCTCTGTTACATACAAAGTTTCTGTAGTAGATTAGCAAATTTACAAATGTATTATTTCACAATTTCTAGAGGCATGTGTTCCCTCATAATACTATTTCTCAGTGTGGCAAAAATAACATGTCTATTGGCAGACCCAAGTATCTTTAGTCACTGTAAAAATAAAATGCCAACACTATATAAGTGTAAACTTAATTTTAATAAAATTTTAGTTTTTTATCTTATTTAGAAGTGATCTATGTATTCAATGAATATCATTTAACTTAATTTTGTATAACTTAAAGGTTTCAAGTTATGAAAAAGTTTTTGAAAACTACTTCTCAACAGACATACAAAACACAATTGTTAAATTAAATTTGTCATAATAATGACTCATTTGATTAAAGTCAAATCTATAAATTTTATGATCTTAAACATTTAGTGATATATTAGCTTATTTGATGAGTAGGGTCAAAGTAGAATAAAAGTGTATTATATTTAATGATAACAACTCTGAAGGTATACCTGTTTTATCAAATCAACAATATCGAACTATTCTTAAAAAGATTTTGCCAAATCATGTGAATTTGAAAAGTGTTTGGGTCAATTCCTATATTTCTGAGAGTTTTAGAAAAATTTATACATGCGTCTATATTTTTTCTAAACCAATTTAGAATACAGTATTTTGAAGAGATTTTATAGATTTATTTGTCATTATCATCAGAAGAAAATGTCATATATATATATATATATATATATATATATATATATATATATATACACCATATACACATGCATAAACATATAAGGCATACAAACAGAGATCTACTGGCTTTTATTCTATGATTTTAGACATGAGTCAGGAAGAAATACAGTAATCCTAGAGAGAATAGTTTTGGATGATAAAAGATTTACATCTCAAAGTAGAGCGAGAAAGAGTGCAAGCTTTCCAAAGTAACTATTAAAAGAGAAATTTTAGGTTATATTTTTCTATTAAGTTTTTAGCTAGGACAAACAGTAAATTCTGACAGCACTGAGCTTTATTGGGCAGGCATTTGAGGAGCATTTTAACACAATCATTATTTGTGTTGAGAGCCTGCAGTTTTTATAGGTTCAGGTTGAGACTTAATTAAAAAGAGGGCTGAGGAGCCTGATGGAAGAGGCTAAAGCCTATGGATGAGCAAACATTTGGTCCTGTTCAAAATGTCACCTCTTGTAACATTTGGTCCAAGCCAAAAGTTTCTTAGTATTTAGTCCTGTCCAAAATGTCATGGAGATGTTTGGTCTATACCAACCCATCTACTTAACCTCATGTGCCACGACCAGCTAAGTATCAAAATGAGAAAGGTCATCATTGGTGATACAGCCACAAAACAATTATTGAACCAATAAAACAAAATAGTATTTTCATTTATTAATTCTGTATACAAAAAGTACAAAAAGACTTTATGGGTTATCTGAAACCAGAGATGATTCCTAAGCATGGATGTTTTGGACAGAATAAAATTTCAAGTCCCTTTTAGTGTCAACCAAATGTCTCCATAAACATTTTGGACACAACCAAATATCCTGCAAGGAGGCCTAAGGTAATTGCTATTTAAGATTTTCTTTTTATTAAGTGTGGGTCAGCCCCTTTCCAATGTCCTGACTTTTCACATTATCTGCAAACATCTTGAGATGAATAGAGGAGGCGTTGGGATTGGTAAGAAAGGTGAGTGGCTTTAGGGTTACCACTAGAACCACATTTCTATTTTTATAAAAACTTGCTTTGTAAGACAAGGGTAGTGTTTGTTTGTTTGTTTTTCTCAGTTCTTCAAAATATTGGTTTGCATTCTCATCATTAACATTAAGAGAATAACTCACACTTCCAACTACATTTTATTAAATCTGCTTCTTTATATTAGAGAGATCCCCAACTATGATGGGAATCAAAAAATTCCTGTGTTTGGGGGATGCTAGATTTAGAGCTGTGTGCCTTTGGAACGTTTTTATAAGTCATTTAACAAAATCTTTAGAATGTATTTCTTCCCTTTGAGTGAATCATCCCACTTTAGCCCAATTAACCTTCAAAGGGAAGGCTTCTATCACAGCTTCTATCAGGCCTTGGATAGTGACTTCCAATTGATAACCACTAGTCTATTGTCCATATCAATGAGTCTCTCTTTGTTCTATTCATTCATTGCTTTTAGGTCTATATCACACATATAAGTGATATCATGTGATTTTCAACGTTTTCTGTTTGGCTTATTTTGTTTAGCATGATTATCTCAAGGTTAACTGGAGCATTTTATGGTCATTTGCAAAGGGGTCTGAAAGAGGGTCTGGACATTTGTTATCTTGGTGAGGAGAATTTTCTCCAGGGGGCTCTCTGTCTTATTGTATAACTACAGAGTAAGTATGAGTGGGAAAGTTTATGGTGGGTATGAATTTTAATTTTTGTACTAGATTTTATTTCTTCTCTTTAATTTTGTTGAGGAAATGTTTGGGCTAGCCATGAAATTTTTGTTGTCATTCTTTCAATTCCATCCTTCCATAGGCACCAATAGAATATTTGTTTCAGGTGAGTGCTCTCAAAATTTTTTTTAAATATAAGTGCTTTTTTCAAATCAAATGATATCTCATCTGGTCATTTATGATTTAGGATCTCCAAAGGTATACCTCTTCTAAATGTGGCTGAAATCAATAAGCCTTTAAATCACTTAACCATAGATATAAAAAGCATCTCCAAAAAGTGTACAGAAGATGTAGCCTTCATAATCCAAAGTCACTCTCAAAGATAGCCAAAGAGAAGAAAGCAAAGACCTTTGTTGCCCTAGGTGGTAGGAATATTTGTGAAAACTCATGTTTCTGGCCTCCCGCAAAAGTGAAATGCCTTTACTCATGGACCCACCAATCTGTGATACCAGACAGGTGATGCTGAGATGAGATTTTTCAGCACTAGCAAGGCAAAGAGGAAAGAAATGACAAGGGACTTACAGACTGTGACCCTCTATTTAGACTTGTACAAACCTCCTGAGAACTGGCAACAGTTCATAGAATGTCAGCTGCAAATGAGGTACCCAATCTACCCATATTTCTGTTTAGCCAACTACAACTTCTTGGGCCTCCAGTATGATTGTTGGCCACCTCTGAGTGCCAACAATCTATGCCTCTCATCAGGTAGAAAAGCAGAGACAGAATACTCTCACTGAATCCAAGCCAAGTTCTTAGAAAAGAAAATAAGACAGCTAGGGCATAGTGGTTATCTCTTGGAAAGAAAGAATCTATAACAAGAATACACAAACCAAGAGTCATAATTCCCAAAGAACTGGTCCTTATAAGTGTTTTTTCCTGCTAATCTGAATCTTGGAAAGAAAAGGCAAGAGGAGAATTTTTTTTTACTATTTTTTTCCAAATAATTCTCTAAGATTAAGGTATCTATACTTCTTTAACCTGCTTCCCCCATAACTCTTTAAGGAATAGTCATGTATAGCCTTAATCTCTTTGTGGAATATCATATTCTCTTTTATTTTTCCTAGTACTATTTTCTTAAAACTTTTTAGACTGCCTGTATTTTAATAACTGGCAATCGGGTAATGAAAACCTATGTTTTTGCCATTTTATAGACATCACTTTTGTCCTCTTACTCTTTCTCTCTGATAAAGTAAAAAAAAAAAAGAATGGCAAAAAAGAACACAATTTTTGTGATACATAAGTACTTTTGTGATATGTTAATGAGACATTTGAACAGCAATGGGTAAAATGAGATGGAGTAGAAGTGATAGAAATGTGCAGAGGGACATCACAAAGTTCAGTGAGACCAATTTTCTTCAAGATTCTCCCCTCCTCCCTCCAATAATTAAATCTTTGTAGAGGCACCCAATAAAGAGTCCTTTGAATAAAGGCACCTGAGCTAGGAAGGCAGACATGAGTAAGACCATGGCTAGACAAAGAGGCCTGATCCTTGACTGCATTTCTCTTTAGAGACTGCAATATACTGGTTGCTTGCCAAGTCTGATGTGGCGAAAGCAGATCCACTGTGAGCCCTGCCAAGTAAAGCCTTTGTAATTGCCTATAATCAAACCTGAAAACTACACAAGATTTTAGCCAGGGGCTGGACTGCTTAGGCATGGCTATGTTTCCTATGAAGTCTATAGGAAGAGATTTCTTCCTTGCCTTTCTTAGCTTCTGGTGGTTGCTGACATTCCTTAGCATGCCTTCACCTTAGATTCATCGCTCTAATCTTTACCTCTGCATTTACACTGTGTTCTAAACTCTCTGTCTCTGTATTCAAATTTATCTCTTCTTATCAGGAAACCAGTAATTAGATTAGAGCCTGCTCTAATTAACTATGACCTCATATTAACTTGATTATATTTGCAATGGCCCTATTTTCAAATAAGGTCATTCATAGTTTCTGGACGGACATGAATTTTGGGAGACACTATTAAACCCAGTATGTTTAATGGGCCCAGGCTGAAATTACTGATAATTATTTTCTTGATTTGGGGGCCAAGTGCAGTTACAGAGGCTTTCATTTACCTTTTTCCACTAAAATAGTGTTTTAATTGTCTTTTATTCACCCCATTGCCCTACAGTTATGGGGATGGCCAAACATACACTCAACACTAGATAACTGCAACCAACAAAGTTTATTAGTCACATATATTCACAATCTGGGGGAGGAAGAAAGTACATGCCATGAAGGGTCACATGGGATTGCACTTGGGAACAGAATGAACAAGTAGAGACTATGAGAGACAGGCCTTGTTGTATAAAGATAGTGAGGTGCCTCCTTGCTTCCATGAAAGAGTGTGTTAGCTTGTTGGAATAATTCCATGGGTTAGCAGAGAACTGAACATGGAATAAGCAGAAACTTTACCTGGTCCATTTGATAAAAGCATGGTCTTACTACCAGGACATTATCTACAGGAGCAAAGTGGAGAGGGAAATTTGTGCTTGGCAATTCTGGGCCCTCCTGGTTTCCCCAAGATGTTAAGGCACACATGATACTGTGACTTTATTTTAGGCCTTACATCAAAATTAGCTCTTCATAGACTTAGAAGCCAATAGGAATGTTCTGAAATTAACAAGGAGATTAATTCCAATTATACATTTATGGACCAAGGAAATGATCACCAGGTATGTCCATGGACAGTAGGTTCATTGTGACACAGACTCAGGTCAGGACTCTATTTATTGTCTAGCCTCTATATGCCCTCATTAACAAAGGGACCATGTTGATTCTTCAGATCCTCAGGTATTAATACCAATTCAGACTCTAGGTCCAACCATCCTTAAAATATCTAGATATAATCCTTTTCTCCATGTTTATATATTTGAATAAATGGTCATCAAAAGTCTTGGGGAGATCAGTAGTATGTATAATAGTTTCTGGATCCTTCCTTCTGGGAACTCAGCCTTTCCTTTAGTCAAGGAGTTCTGGGTTTAAAAGCCAGCTCAGAACTGACATCAGGAACATGGCAGAGTGAGAGACATCCCCGGATATCTCCCCTTGAAACAACAATAAGTTGAACATCTAAAACTCAACAAAAAAACATCCAAAACTCACACTAGCATGTCTGAGCATGAGATCTGTGTATAAGAGCTACCACAGGTCAGAACCTCGGGTGTTGGGTGGTGGGTTGGAAGAAATAAAGAAGCTGCCTATCAAAGCCACTGGTACTCCCTGTAAGAGAAAGAGGAGGGGAGAAGAAGTGGCGAGTTCTCTGAACAGCCCTGCCAGGGAGAGCTGTGAGCTTCATGCTTCCAGTGGCAGGGCCCAGTCATCAGAGCAGAGAGCAGAGAAGCAGAACAGCAGGGAAACAAAAGTTGACTTTACCAGCCCTGAATGAAAACTGAGGCTAGGCTGCCGCCCCCCTCACCCAACCCAGAGGGCTCCTCCTACTCATAGTGCCTGAGACTGAACACTGCAGAGCCCCAGGGGAATCTGAGCAAACACTATTGAAACTGTTGCCAACACTGACAGGGACTGAAACTGAGGGTAGAGAGAGTGATTAAACATCTATAAGAAAAAAAAAGCATTATTAAAGCTTTATACAAAGCAGGGATCCAAGAGGCTTAGAAGCCACCTATTGGAAACTAAAAGAAAAAAAGAAAAGTACCTTATTTACAACAGACTAAAGAGACAACTTTATCTAATAAAACTTCTTTCTGAGTAAAAAAAAAAAGCAAAATATACTTTCATTAATGTCCAGATGGAAAACTGTTCATTAAACACCATGAAAAACCAAGGTGACAAGTCTTCTCATAAAGAAAAAAAAATCTACAGAAAATAAGCTTACAGACATAGAAATATGCAACTTAATGACAGAGAATTGAGGATGATACTTCTGAAAAAAACTCGAGATAAGAAATGAATCATATCAACAATTTCAGTAATTGAAAAACAACTATAAGAGTAGAATGAGTTCTTTAGCAAGAATATTGAAACCCTCAAAAAGAATCAAATAGAACTTCTGGAGATAAAGAACACACAGCAAAAATTAAAAAATAAAATAGCAAGCTTGGAAAATAGAATCGACCAAATGGAGAAAAGGATCAATGATATCAAAGACAGAAATCTAGAAATAAATCAGAAGGAAGAAGAGAGAAACTGAAGAATGAGAAATCATGAAAAATAAATACAAGAACTAGCTGATACCATAAGGAGAAGAAACATAAGAATAATGGGCATTATCGAAGGTGAGGAAAAAAAAAAACAGGGATTAGAAAGCATTTTCAGTCAAGTAGTTGACAAGAATTTCCCAAATCTAAGGAATGAGCTGTAGCTTGGAATTCAAGAAGTCAACAGAACACCCAATTACCTCAATTCAAAAAGGTCTTCGCCAGAACACATTTTATTTAAATTATCAAGAATCAACAACAAAGACAGAATTCTCAGGGCAGCCAGAAAGAAGAAGACAGCAATTTATAAAGGAAAACTCATTAGATTATCGTCGGACTTTTCAGCACAAATATTACAAGACAGAAAGAAGTAGAATCAAATACTCAGAGTATTAAGTGAAAGGAACTACCAGCTAAGAATAATGTATCCAGCTAAGCTCTTCTTTAGATATGAAGGAGAAAAAAAGACTTTTCTAGATATGCAAAAAATGAAGAAATTCTTCACTATAAGGGCTGCATTACAGGAATATTGAAAGAGGTCAGCTCAACTAAAATAAAATGACAAAAAATATGTAATTAGTAGTAAAGTGACTATCAGGCAAGTAGAAGCAGAGGAGCACAAACTTTACTAAGAACAGGGCATTATAAGCTTAACCATAAGAAGAGAATTGCTTTAGCAAGATAATAATGAACATTCATTACACATAGGGGCAAACTGAGACAGCAATGACTGTAGTTATATATAACTATTCATTACATATTTATAATGCTAACCACACACTAAAGATTCAAAACTTAAGTATACAACATAAAACAAAAGGTATCAGAGGGTAAACCCACAAAAGCCAACCAAAATAAATAGAAACACAAGGAAAGGGAAGCAATGGAAACACCGAGCTCAGAAAGCAAAAGATAACATAACTATAAGAAGACTTTACATTTTAATAATCACCCTAAATGTAAATGAACTGACCTCACCAATGAAAAAGCACAGAGTTGCAGATTGTATTAAAAAACAAAACCCAACCATTTACTACCTCAAGGAGACACATCTCAGTTCCAAAGACAAATATAGACTCAAAGTGAAAGAGTGGAAAATGATATTTCAAGCAAATGGCATTCAGAAAAAAACAGGCATAGTGGTACTAATATCAGACAAAATAGACTTCAAAATAAAAAAGATAAAGAAAGATATTGAGGAACACTTCATAATGATAAAGACAATCATGCACCAAGAAGACATAGCACTTACTAATATCTATGCTCCTAATCAGAGAACCACAAAATATATAAAGCGATTACTAAAAGAGCTAAAGGGAGAAACAGACCAAAACAGTATCGTGGTAGGGGACCTAAATATCCCACTCTCAGATATGGACAGATCATCCAAACAGAAAATCAATAAGAAAATAACATCCATAAATTACACATTAGACCAACTATACATAATTTACATTTACAGAGCCTCCATCCAAAACAGCTGCTTACACATTCTTCTCTACTACAAAAAGAATATTTCCAAGGACTGATGACATACTGGGATTCAGAAATAGCCTCAACAAATATAAGATTGAAATCATATCAACCATATTCTCTGATCATAGTGTTTTGAAACTAGAGATCAACTGTAAAAAGAAAGCTGGAAGAACCAAAACTACATGGACATTAAACAATATATTACTGAAGAATAACTGGGTCAGAGAAGAAATAAAAAGAGAGATCAAGAGAGACATAGAAATTAATGATAATGATAGTACAACATGTCAAAACTTTTGTGACACGGCAAAAGTGGCCATAAGAGGAAACTTCATATCATCACAGGCAAACCTCCAAACACACAAACAAGCCCAAATAAGCAACCTAACTTAAAAGGAGCCTAACTAAAATAAGCAGCCTAACTAAAAAGGAAGAACAAATGAGGTCTAAAGTCAGCAGAAGAAAAGAAATAATCAAAATTAGAGCATAAATAAAATCAAAAACAAAAAAAAATAGAAAAAAAATGCAACAAAGAGCTGGTTCTTTGAAAAGGTTAATAAAATTGACTAACCCCCTGCTAGATTCACTAGAGAGAGAGAAAGAGAGAGAGAGAGAGAGAGAGAGAGAGAGAGAGAGAGAACACAAGTAAACAAAAAATCAGGGATGAAAGGAGAAAATTACAACAGACAAAGCAGAAATACAAAGAATCATACAAGAATACTATGAAAATGTACATAACACCAAATTTAATAATCTAGAAGAAATGGACCAGTACTTAAAAAAATACAACCTTTTTAGACTGAATCAAGTACTTGAGAATCTAAAGAGACTGATCAGCAGCATTGAAATTGAAACAATCATCAAAAACCTACCAAAAAGTAAAAGTTCAGGACCAGATGGCTTTGTCAGTGAATTCTACCAAACATTCAAAGATTTAATACCTAGTCTCCTCAAACTCTTCTAAAAATCAAAGAGGAGGCAATACTCCCAACTCATTTTATGAGGACAATATTACCCTTATACCAAAACCTGATAAAGATAACACAAAAATAGAAAACTACAGACCGATACTCTCATGAACGCAAATGCAATAATCTTAAAGAAGATACTAGCGAACTGAATACTGCAACATATTAAAAAGATTATACACTAAAATTAATTGGGCTTCCTTTCAGAAGCACAGGGATGGTTCAACAGACATAAATCAATTAATGTGATACACCACATAACAAAGTAAAACATAAGAATCATATGATCACATCAATAGGTGAAGAAAAAACCTTCGACAAGATACAGCATCCATTTGTGATCAAAACACTTAACAAAATCAGTATAGAAGAAAAGTACCTTAACATAATAAAGGCCATATATGACAAACCCTCAGCCGACATTACACTTAATGGTGAAAAACTAAAAACCTTTTCTCTAAGATCAAAAACAAGGCAAGGCTGTCCATTATTGCCACTGTTATTCAATATAACATTGACTATCCTAGCAAGTGCAATCAATCAAGAGAAACACATGAAAGGCATCCAAATAAGAAATGAAGTCAAATGGTCACTATTTGCAGATGACATGTTTCTCTATATAGAACATCTTAAAGATGCCACAAGGACAATACTAGAAACAATAGGCAAATACAGTAAAGTTTCTGGATACAAAATCAACATTCAAAAATTCATAGTGTTCCTATACTCTAATAACAAAGTGTCAGAAAAAGAAGTAGAAAAAATAATTCCTTCTGCAATTGCAACAAAAAGAATAAAATACCTAGGAATAAATCTAATGAAACATGTGAAGGACGTATATAATGCAAAGTATAAGATCTTTTAAAAAATTGAAGAAGATACAAAGAAATGGAAAGATATTCCATGTTCTTGGATGGGAAGAATCAACATACTTAAAATGATCTTATTACCAAAAGCATTATACAGATTTAATGCAATTCCCATCATTGGCATTTTTTTAAGGAAATGAAACAAAACATCATCAGATTTCTTTGGAAGTACAAACACCCTTAATTACCAAAGCCATCCTGAGAAAAAAGAATAAGGCTGGAGGCATCACTCAGTCCGATTTCAATTTATAATACAAAATGACAATAATCAAAATGGCATGGTGTTGGCAGAGGAACAGACACATAAACCAGTGGAACAGAATCGAGATTTCAGATGTATACCCATATTTATATAGCCAAATAATTTTCAAGAAAAAAGCCAAAGACATGCCATGGAGAAAGGAAAGCTTCTTTAATAAATGGTGCTGGGAAAACTGGAAAGCCACCTTCTAAAGAATGAAACTAGACTGTTGTCTATCACACACCCAAATTAACTCAAAATGAATTAAAGACCTGAATATCAAACTTGAAACAACAAGATGTATGGAAGAAAACATAGGAATGAAACTCATGGACCTTGGACTTTAGGAGGATTTTATAAATTTGACCTCAAAGGCAAGGGGAGTAAAGGAAAACCAAATGAATGATCTACATTAAATTAAAAAGCTTCTGCTCAGTAAAAGAAACTGTCAACAAGGTAAAGAGACAGCAAACTAAATAAAAAAATATATTTGCAAGTAACGCCTTTGATAAGGGCCTAATATCCAAAATATAGAAAGAACTCATACAACTCAATAACAATAAAAACCAAACAATCCAATAAAAAAAAAATTGGCAGAGGGCCTGAACAGACACTTCTCCCTAGAGGACATACAAATGACCAACATATATTGAAATGATGCTCAACATCACTAGCTATTAGGGAAATACAAATCAAAACCACAATGTGATACCCTTTCATACCTGTTAGGATAGCTTTAATCAACAGGACAAGTAATAAAAAATGTTGAAGAGGACACGCAGAAAATGGAACTCTCATACACTGCTGATGGGACTGAAAATTGGTATGCCCACTATGAAAAACAGTGTGGAGTTTTCTCAAAAAACTAAGAATTGATCTACAATATGGTCTATCAATCCCTCTACTGGGTGTTTGCCCCAAAGACTTGAAAACTCATATCCAAAAAGACATATGCACACCAATGTTCATATCAGCATAATTCACGGTAGCCAGGACATGGAAACAACCGATGTTTCCTACAGGAGATGATTGGATAAAGAAGCTGTGGTACACATATACAATGGAATATTACTCTGCCATAAGAAGAGATGAAATACTGCCATTTATAACAACATGGACACACCTCGAGATAATCATGCTGAGTGAAATAAGCTGGACAGTAAAAGTTGAAAATTACATGATATCATTTATGTGTGTGATATAAACCTAAAAGCAACAAATGAGCAAGATAAACAAACAGATACTCAAGGACATGGACTATAGATTGGTGGTTACCAGTGGGTGGGGGCAGGGGGGAGGTAGATGAGGTTAAGGTAGTCAAAGAAATCTAACTATTGGAGGTGAATACACAGAGTCAATATATATATATTGACTTATATATATATATAAGCCTTATTCTTAAAATGTACAGCTGAAATTATTGGATTACTTTAACCAATGTCACTATTTAAAAGATAATTAATTAATTAATTTAAAAGAAAGGAATATCTCATATCTGGAAAATAGAGAAGGACTTGTAACTTTTTATCAGGGAGTGGGGAAACCTTCAATCTCCTGATCATTCAACTTTGATTACTTTTGTATGTATAATTGAGCAATAAAGTGTTACACCCACCCCAGGGTGGGTGTATAACTTGGAGTGAATCAGCTTCACCCATTGAGAGCAACGCCTATAATAAAGCTCAGCTGTGAGCAATCAGCATACAACATACCTGGCACAGATTGGCCGGTGATGGTAGTTAAGTGCCTTATTTCTGAATGGGGGATCTGCATGATACACAACATTATCTACAACACTTGACTATTAGGACAGGTCATCAGGACATGGTTAGCACAAGTAGGTTCTAAGCCACTCTAGGGAGGCAGTGATAAGGAATGACATGTTCCACAACACTTGATTTTGCACTCTTCATTAAATACAAAAGAAAATTCTTACTCTTATCTGAGGGCAGTGTCCTGAAATGGAATTCACCCTTAGTAAGAGATAATTGAGATTTCTGCTTGATTGGTTTATTTCTCTCAAGGAGCACTGCTGTCAAGTGTGATATTTGTGACATCGAGGGCTATGTTTCTGGATCAAAAAGCTTTGGGGTCTCTTCAAGCTTGGATTGTAGCAGAGAAATTTATCAACCAAGAATGTAAGGAGCAACTTATTTAGAAAATTTAAAATGTTTACACTTCGGTATTTTGTGCACTGCATCTTAGATTGGTTTACTTTTTCTGAATAAAAATAAATATCTTAAAATAAGATGTTCATCTAAAATAGAAGTCTAGGAAACCAAGTAAGCACACAGGAAATGATCATTACTATTGTTGTTATTGTTATTACAGAAATTATATAGGGTACTCTTCCACATACTGTACACATGTAAACTTATTTAATAATGGCAACAGTCTTCTATAACAAGAAAGTACTGGAAAGATAGAATAATTGGTATCTTAGAGTTGCTCAAGTAGCCATGTAAAACTGTGAACCAAATGATCTTAGAAACTGAAAATCAATATGTCAGGATAAAACAACGTATATAGTAATTCATAACAATAAGAAGAAAAAGATGAAATGTAAAAAGCATGTTGCAAATTTTATACTCTTGAGGACACTTGTTTTCACAGAGAACAGATAAAGCACTGTGTAATCAAGCAAGCATGAAGATGAACAGAGATATGATGGCTAGCAAAAAAATATAGAAAGATGCAGAGATTTCTTTTTAAATTTATATGGCTATACTAGAAAAAACTTTTCAAAGTTCCTGACTGCATTTCTTTTCTGATCATTCATATCTAAAAGAATTATAATTAGATAACTAATATCACAAAAAGCCAAAATATAGACACTTTCCCCCATTATCTGGTTCAGTTAGTTTCCATTATTCAGGCTTCCTTTGATCTGTCCAAATAGTGTATTCTCTTAAATGTTTCTATAAATTATAACAAACTATTTTGTCAGCCTCAACAAAATTTTCTATACCTAAAGGAGAATAATGTGGAGAAGGACCACAAAGAATGCTCAAATGGACAGTGAAAATAATTGGTCAAAACATATAATTTTGGTAAATCCACAAAGACAAAATAAAAGAAATATTACTTTCATTCCATCATTAATTCATCTTGCTTCTTTCAATACAAATATTTTGTTATACAAATAGAGTGAACACATATAACACATACACACACATATCACTGTTCTCTACAAGATTTTTGAAGCATTTGGTGACGACTATATGAGAGAAATAACATGAAAGCTATACGCTTTTATGATCTAATTAAACATTTCACAGTACTATAAAGTGAGATTCATTTGTAAATAGCAGTGTATAATAATTAATCCACACAAATATAAACATATTTTAAAAATGTTTTATATGCTTTCAAACCTCATAGACCTAAGTTTTAATGTTTAGTGAGATAATTAAAACACATGCTTGATCAATCTAACATAGCACACTAATTTCCAAGAAGCTAAATGTCAACTGAAAAGATAATTTTGAAATAGAAGTGAGTATAAAAATCTCAGAGAGCTTAATTATGTTCAATATAGGGCTATTGAATGATAAGCCAAGGGCTTGTCAGGAAAGAATCATTTGTTTCTTATAAAATAGCATTAAAACCAAAAAAATGTATATATATGTAATGTATATTTATATTGAAATAAATGTTAAATGAAAATAAATATTAGAATGTCTTTTAGTTTATATTAAAAATAATAGTAACATGCAAATGCTTGAATATTGAAGAATAATTACCCCTTGTCTACTGTCACAAAATAATATGTATTGATTTCCAGAATGGTGGAAATCCACTCCTACATAAAGAAGTGAGAACACTAACAAAAACTTTCAAAATAAACTTTTATAGAACTCTGGAAATTATCTAAAAGTTTGCAACAATCTGAGAAGTATTTAATACATTTATTTAATACATATATACATACATAGATTTATTTATACATACATTTATTTAATACATATATACATAGGGGGCTTTGAAAAGCTATGACATGTCATAGGAAAGCCTGTGCACATGCCCAGTCAAGATCTGAGAAGACCTTAATCTCTTAATTGTAAATAACCTTGAGGCTTGATCCTATTGGGAAGTAAATAAGGAGGTAGATCTGTAAACTACCTGAACATTGAAGGCAGGCCCAACACATATACAGAAGGTGGGACATGTATCAGTTCATTGCATTTCAGCAAATCTCTGCCCAATCATTAGCAGACCACTAAGCTAAGTGAAGAGAGATTTTAGTGGCCACATATAATAGGTAATACAGACTTTACAGAAATTATCTAGGAAATGCACTCTACAAACAAATAGGAACTATCATTTAAGAAGTCTGTATGCTAGATTTAGTAGACAAAAACTTAAAATCTGATTTAATATGTTCAAAATACTAAAGTGAACCATGTCTAAAGAATTGAAGAAATAAGCACATTAAAATACACTCAACATTATTAGTTACTAGGGAAATGCAAATCAAAACCACAATAAGATATAATCTTACAATGAATAGAAGCCTACAATAAAAAAACAGATAAGAAGTGTAGATGAGGATGTAGAGAAATACAAAATACATTTCTAGCAGGAGTATAAGATGTTGTGACCACTTTAAAAAAAACACTTTGATAGTTTCTAAAAATGTTAAACATTGAATTTTAACATGACTAAGCAATTAAACTTCTAGTCATGTATTCAAAAGAAATAAAAACTTAGTTCGCACAAAAAAATTGTACATGACTATTTATAGCAGCATTATTCCTAGCAGCTTAATATAGAAACAACCTAAGTGTCCATTAACTGATGAATAGATAAGCAAAATGCAGTATATCTACATAATAAAATATTATTTAGTCATAAAAAAGAAATGAAATACTAATACACACTGCAATATAAATGAATCTTGAAAATATTATGCTAAGTGAACTAATTATAAAAGGCCATATATTGTATCTTTCCATTTATATTAAATGTCCACAATAAGTAAATTCCATTGAAAGGGCAGGGGGAAGAAGGAATAGGGAGTGATTGTTAATGAGCATGAGCTTTCTAAGGTGGGTGGTGAAAATGTTTGGGAATTAGTGGTGACAGTTGCCAACATTTGTGAATATAGTAAAAGCTAAAAGTGACTTGTACATATTAAAGGATAAATTTAATGATAAATGAATTACAGTTCAAAAAAGCTAATAATTATAATAAGACTTGTTTTAGAGGATTTCCAATGCTAACTTAAACTTTATAGTTTCATCTACTTTTGGATCTATTTTACTCAGATCATCTAGTGCCATTTGTGTGGTTAAGTGCAAAGGAAGTGATGGAGAAAGAGCTGGTAAAAATAGTTGGTGGGGAAAAAACCAAGCGAGTGACAACATAAATTTTAGCAAATAGAGAGAAATGTTAAAAATATTTCATATTTTAATACATGTAAGCCATATAAAATGTAATACTTTTTTCATAGACATCCTATAAACAGAGCACAAGCACTTTTATAATGTCAGATCTTTAGAAGGAAACATATTTATTCAAATGTTTAATATTTTTTCCTGACTGATTTCAAATATCTACTTTCCATTATAATGAAACAATAAAACGAAGGGCCATATAAACTTTTTTCAGGGACAGGTTAAAGTTCCTAATAACATTTGTTTATTTCTGAATAATTTTCACGACTGCCTCAATTTTATTGCCACTTCCAAGTATGAAGACAACTGGTGCAAAAAAAAGTAATGTGATAAATATATGGCGACATTTTACTATTAAGTACCTGGTTCTGATTTTTATCTATTGATGTCTTTCAATGTACTATATATTGTATACCATGTATTTGATTGTTTTAATTGACAAACACACAGGAATAATTAAAATGTGAGAACATTAAATAGTAATAGTTTTAAGTAGTAAGGTTTGTCTTTCTTTATTCTGTGTAAAGTTCATTTTTATGTATGTACGTATGTATGTATGTGTGTATGTATGTATGTATGTATGTATGTATGTACATTTGTATGCAAAGAAACATTGTGGCATGATGTAAAAGAACAACCTTTGGTATCAGACAGTCCTAGGCTCAAATCTTAGCTCTGCCACTCATAAACTATCAGGTTACAAAAACTGATTAATCTTTCTGAGATTTAGTTTCTTCATCTGTAAAACTTAGAGACTAATCAGGATAATCATGTCATATTAAACAAGATTTATTTAGTATCTAGGATGTTCCTAGTCTATATATATATATATATATATATATATATATATATATATATATTCAAAATATTTATCAGTAGAGGATCAGTAAAAATTAATCAATTCATTTGATGTTGAATTGCAGGGAGGTAGAGGGTAGGGGATATAGGGGTACATTTGTGGAATGATCAGGGGGATTAAAAGCAGCTATTCACCACCAATTACCTTTTTCTTCTTTTGGTGTAAACCATTTGAATGTTAGCCTTGCATGAACTATATTATCTAATCTTCACCAAAAAATAAAAATAAAATCTTAGAAAAAGTTATTATAGACATTTTATATATAAGGAAGCTAAAATTCAGAGAGATAAGCTATTACACAGCCAGTAAACATAAAAGTCAGGATTTAAAATCTACCTGGGATGTATTAACAGTTAAAATTTTGATTTTCCAATTAGTATAAGTTTCTAACACTCAGTTTACCATTTCAACAATTATTCTAATTTTCTAATTATAGCTGCCAAGTGAGGTTTTTGAGTCAATGTATTAAAGTGAATTATGACATTTCCTCTTAGGACTATGTCCCATAGATTTTTAAAAATTTATCAGTTTCAAGTATACAGTACTTTGGTTAGACATCTATCTAGTTCATAAAACGATCCCCCCAATTACTCTCTCCTTCTCCTGGCCTTCCACCTAACCATTATATTAATGCTAACTGAATTCTCTATGCCATGCTCCCCATCTCCGGGACCATCTATCAACTACTACTTTGTACTTCTTTAATCTTTCACCTCATTCTCCTAATCCCCCAACTGTCCTCCCTTCTATTCATCACCAAATTGTCCACTATATTTTGAGTCTGTTTTTTATTAGTCTGTTTTATTTGTTTCTTAGATTCCGCATATAAGTAAAATTGTATGGTATGTATCTTTTTCTGCCTGACTTCTTTTACTCAGCATAAGAGCCTCTAAGTTTATCCATGTCATTGCAAATGGAAGGATTTCATTTTTTCAATGGCTCAGTAATATTCTATTGTGTGTGTGTGTGTGTGTGTGTGTGTGTGTGTGTGTGATAATTTTATTATCCAATTGTCTGTTGCTTCCATATCTTGGCTATTGTAAATTGTGCTGCCATAAATATTGGGGTGCATAGACTTTATGAATTATTGTTTTGGTTTTCTTTTGATAAATACCTACAAATCAATTGCTTGATCAAAAGGCATATCCATTTTTAATTTTCTGAGAAATTTCCACACTGTTTTCCATAGTGGCTGGACCAATTTGCAATCCTACCAACAATGTGTGAGGGTCCCCTTTATTCCACATCCTCACCAACACTTGTTATTTTTTAATATATTGATGATAGCCTTTCTGACAGGTGTGAGGTGATATCTCATTGTGGTTTTAATTTGCATTTCTCTAATAGTTAGCAACCTTGAGCATCTTTTCATATGACTCTTAGCCATCAGTATTTCCTCCTTGGAGAAGTATCTGTTCAAATCTTCTACCCACTTTTTAATTGGATTATTTGTTTTTCTGTTGAGTTCTTTATATATTTTGGGTATTGAACCCTTATCAGATATATCAATAATGAATATCTTCTCCCAAATAGTCGGTTGTCTTTTTGTTTTGTTGATGGCTTCCTTTACTATACAGAAACTTTTTAGTTTGATGTAATCCCATTTGTTTATTTTTTCTTTTGTGTCCCTTGCCCAAGGAGAAATATTTGAAAAGAAATTACTGTTAGTAATATCAGCAAGTTTACAGCTTATGTTTTCTTGTAGAAATTTTATGATTTCAGATCTTACATTTAAGTCTTTGAATCTATTCTTGTTTATAATGTAAGAAGGTGGTCTAGCTTTCTTTTTTTGCATGTATCTGTTCAATTTTCACAACATCATTTATTGAAGAGACTGCCTTTACTGTAACCATTGTATATTATTACCTCCTTTGTCATATATTAACTGAACATATAGGTATGGATTTATTTCTGGGTTCTCAATTCTGTTCCATTGATCAATGTATCTGTTTTTATGCCAGTACCATACTGTTTTGATTTTTGTAGCATTATAATATAGTTTGATAACAGGCAGTATGATACCTCCAACTTTGTTCTTTTTTCTCAAGATTCCCACGGCTATTACAGGTTTTTTTTATGACTCCATAAAAATTTTAGGATTATTTGTTCTAGCTCTCTGAAAATGCCATTGGTATTTTGATAGGGATTGCATTGAATCTATTGATTGCTTTGGGTAATACGGCCATTTAAACGATGTTGATTCTTTCTATCCATGAACATGATATATGCTTCCATTTATTTGTATCTTCTTCAATTTCTTTTTTCAAAGACATAATTTTCTGAAAACAGTTGTTCTACCTCTTTGATTAATTTGATTTTCAGGTATTTTATAGTTTTGGATACAGTCATAAATGGGATTGTTTTCTTAATTTTTTTTTCTGAAAGTTCATCATTGGTGTATGAAAATGCCACTGACCTCTGAATATTTATTTTGTAACCTTCTACTTTACTGAATTCATTGATCAGTTCTAACAGTTTTTTTTTTGGTGGAATCTTTAGAATTCTCTCTATATAGTATCATGTCATCAGCAAATAATGAGAGCTTTACTTCTTCCTTTCCAATTCAGATGCCTTTTATTACTCTTTCTTGCCTTATTGCTGTGGCTAAGCAAATACAATGTTGAAGAGGAGCGGTGAAAGTGGGCATTGTTGCCTTCTTCCTGATTTTAAGGAAAATGCTTTTAGCCTTTCCCCATTGAGTATGATGTTAGCTATAGGTTTGTCATATATGGCTTTTATTATGTTGCGATATGTTCTCTCTATTCCCATTTTGCTGAGAGTTTTTATCATAAATGGATGCTGGATTTTGTCAAACACTTTTTGTGCATCTATTGATATGATCATATGGTTTTTATCTTTTGATTTGTTAATGTGGTGTATCACGTTAGTTGACCTGTGGATATTATACCAACCTTGCATGCCAGGAATAAATCCAACCTGTTCATGGTGTATGATATTTTTAATATATTGCTGAATTAGGTTAGTTAATATTTTCTTGAGGATTTTCACATCAATGTTCACAAGAGATATCAGCCTATAGTTTTCTTTTTTTGTAATGTCTTTGTCTGGTTTTGAAATCAAGGTAATGGTGGCCTCATAAAAGGAGTTAGGGAGCCTTCCCTCTTCTTGAATTTTTTGGAATAGTTTGAGGAGAATAGGTGATAATTTTTCTTTGATTGTTTGGTAAAATTCATCTAAGAAGCCATCTGATCCAGGACTTTTGTGTTTTGGGAGGTTTTTGATTACTGATTCTATTTCATTGGTGGAAATCAGTCAGTTCAGATTTTCTTTTTCTTCTTGACTCTGTATGTTTCCAGAAATGTGTTCATTTCTTCCAGATTGTCCAATTTGTTGGCATGTAATTGAACGTAATATTTTCTTATGACCCATTGTATTTCTGTTGAGTCCATAGTTATTGCTCCTCTTTCATTTCTGATTTATTTGCATCCTCTCTTTTTTTCCCTGATGTGTCTGGCTAAGCATCTGTCAATTTTGTTTATCCTTTCAAAGAATCAGTTCTTGGTTTCATTAATTTTTGGTTTTGTTTTTCTAGACTCTATTTCATTTATTTCTCTTCTGATTTTTATTAATCCTTCCTTCTATTTACTTTGGGCTTTGTTTGCTGTTTTTTTTTTCTTAGTTCTTTTAAGTGTAAGGTTAGATTGTATATGTGAACTTTTTCTTTTTTCTTGAGGTAAGCTTGTATTGCCATGAATTTCCGTCTTGATACTGCTTTCACTGTTTCCCATAGATTTTGAGTTGCTGTGTTTTCATTTTCATTTGTCTCTAGGTATCTTTTGATTTCTTTCTTGTTCTCATTGATAACCCATTCATTGTTTAGTAGCATGTTATTTATCCTCAATGTGTTTGTGTATTTTCATTTTTTCTTGTAGTTGATTTCTAGTTTCATACCATTGTGATCAGAGGATGATTGATAGTATTTCAATCTTTTTAAATTTATTGTAATGTGATTTGTGTCCTAACATGTGGTCTATCCTAGAAAATGTTCCATGTTCACTTGTGAAGAATATATATTTCACTGTGCTGGGGTAAAATGCTCTGAAAATATCTATTAAATCCATCTGGTCTAGTGTGTCTTTTAGGCCCATTGTGTTCTTGCTGATTCTTTGCCTGGAAGATCTGTCCATTGGTGTCAATGAAGTATTAAAGTCTCCTACTGTGAGTGCATTACTATTGATTTCTTCTTTTATGTCGGTCAATAATTGCTTTATGTATGTAGGTGCTCCTTTGTTGGGTGTGTATATGTTTACGAGGGTTATGTCCTCATGATTTAGCAATTCCTTTATTATTATGCAATGCCCTTTTTTATCTCTTATTATAACCTTTGTTTTAAAGTCTATTTTATCTGATATCAGTATTGCGTGAAATATATTTTTCTATTCCTCTTCTTTCAGTCTGTGAGTGTTTGATCTGAAGTGGGTCTCTTATAGACAGAATATGCATGTATCTTGTTTTCTTATCCATTCGGTTACCCTATGTCTTTTGATTAGAGCATTTAATCCATTTACATTAAAAGTGAATATTGATAGGTACATTGTTACTGTTATTTTATTATTCATATTTGTTACTTCTGTTTTTTTTTATCCCCTCTCTTTTTACAGGAGACCCATTAACATGTATTGTAATGCTGGCTTGTTGGTGATGAATTCCTTAAGCTTTTTCTTGTGTAGGAAGCTCTTTATCTCACCTTGCATTTTAGTCAAAAGTCTTGCTGGATAGAGTATTTGTGGTTGTAAATTCTTATTTCTTATAATTTTGAATATTTCTTGCCATTCTCTTCTGGCCTACCAAATTTCCATTGAAAAGTCAGCAGACATTTTTATGCGGAATCTCTTATAAGTAACCAGCTTCCTTTCTCTTGCTGTTTTTAAGATTCTCTCTTTGTCTTTGACCTTTGGCATTTTAATTATGGTGTGTCTTGGTGTAGGTCTGTTTGAATTCCTCTTGTTTGGGAACTCTTTGTGCTTCCTAAACTTATATGTCTAATTCTTTTGCCAGGTTAAGGAAGTTTTCTGTCATTATTTCTTCAAATAGAGTCTCAATCCCTTGGCTCTCTCTCTTCCTCTTTAGGTACCCATATGATTCAGATATTTTTATGCCTCGTTTTGTCTCAGAGGTTTTTAAAATTATCCTCATTTTTTTTAATTCTTTTTTTTTTGTTCTGATTGGGTATATTTAGCTACCTTGTCTTCCAATTCGCTGATTCAATCTTTTGCTTTGTTCAATCTACTTTTGAATCCTTCTAGTGTAGTCCTCATTTCTGTTATCATATTCCTCATTTCTGCCTTTTTTATGGTTTCTGTGTGCTTTATGCTCTCGTTGTGCTCATTTATTCTCCCCATAAGTTCGTTGAGCATCCTTATAACCATTATTTTGAGCTCTGACTCTGGTAAAGTTGCTTACCTCCATTTTATTTAGCTTATTTTCTGGAATTTTCTCTTGTTATTTCATTTGTGGCATGTTTCTTTGTTTTCTCACTTTATTAGCCTCTCTGTGTTCTTTTGTACATGTCAGAAATATTCGTTTCATCTCTCAGCCTTGGTCAGATGGCCTAATGTTGAGGATGTCCTGTGTGGTCCAGTGGCGCACTCTCCCTAATACCTTGTGCCAGGGGATCTGGAGGTGAGCTTTGTGTGTGTTGTGTGTGATTTTCTGTTGTTGCTAAGCCTTTATTGTTGTTAGTAAATCAGTGGGTGGGACTAACGTTCAGGCTGACTAATTGTGGGAATTGGCTGCACTCTCAGGATAAGAGTTGTTGTGAGGGGGAATAATTGCTTTTCTTGACTGTATATTGAAAAGCTAATATCATGGATATATTAATTTAAAGAAAATGTTATTAATTTTGTAAGAACTAACAATATTATACAAAACAATATTAAGAAATAGGCTTTATTGATAAAATTTAAAAGTAATATTCAGCAAGAATATTACTAGAAGATGCTTATAACCTGCCCTCCTTTTTTATCACGTCCTAGAGGGGTATGCTGATGTCTAAGTAATTTAGTAGATTCATTGGATTTATTATATTTTAATGAAGTTACCCTGATTCACTGTTGCTTTCCAGTTTTATATTGTCTGGTAGGCAGAATTCAAATGTAACTCCCAATAACCCCCACATTTATATAAGCCCCTGCTCTTTTAGTATGGATAAAAATATAACAAGACATTCTCCCTGTGAGTATGTCATATACTGAGATTATCTTCTGTATGCCTAACTTAAGGAAGTGAGCTCTTTAAAAGCACAGACCTTTCTCTAGCTATTCACAGAAGAGAAAGTCAGAGAGATATCCTCTAATTGTTCTGAAAGAAAAGTAATTATAATGTGAATTGCCTATGAGTTACACATGAAACTTTAGAAAACTTTAGAAGCAGAGAATGAGCCTCAAACAACAAATAGTCGAAAAATGGGTCTATAGTCCTACTGATGCAGGACAAGGCAAATTCCCCCAATGGCAGAGTGTGTGTGTGGTGGGGGTGGGGGGTGCACGGGGAGACTCAAGTCCTGCACTGAGAGAGAAGAAGGTTCTTGGCAGAGTTTAAAAAATAATTCAAACATATGTCAAAGTTAGAATAAAAAAGAAAGTTTGTTAGAGAAGGGGAAAATAAAAGAGAAAAGAAAGCAAAGACAAAAATCCTAGACAAGAGGAAAAAAGCCCGGGATTTAGAAAATCCAGTTTACATACCATTCTTTAGTTCTTGTGACTTACAATTTAAAGCCTTTTTTCCCATTTTCCTTTGATATGAACATGCAGTGGGGAAGGATAAGAGTATGTAGCATGAAAAGGTAAGATTATATATAACATAAAAAAGTAAGAATATGTAGTAATAAAGTCCTGCAGGCAATTCTCAGCCTCTGATCCATAGGTTCCCCCAAGGTTGTATCCATAGGGAATGAATAATTTTATTTTGTGTAGGGTGCCACTTAAAGACTCTGTTTTTCCTGTTTTCCTTGCACAGTGTGGGGGAAATAAGATGTTAGCAATCCTAGATGAAGTTTTCCTTTGTTCTACAGGTTTCCTTGTGGTCTGGCTGCAGGGCTGATCAGCATATTGCAGTCTCTGAATAAGCTTAACAAGTTTTCTTGCCTCCTCCCTACATTACTATGCCCACAAGAAACTGAATTCTAGCCCAAAACAGTAAGATTAGAAAAAGTCACCAAGCCCAGATAAGAATCACATCCTGGCAAACAACTTGATTTTAGATGCCCTGATCAGAAAATCCATTCATGCTATGCTCTTATTTCTGACTTACAGAAACTATGAGATGTCGAATTGATATTGCTTTAAGCCACTGAGTTTGTAGCAATCTATTATGCAGCCACAGAACTCTAACATTAATGCTGGTATTTGGAAATGGGCTGCTGCCATAACAAATACCTAAAAATGTAAAAGTTGTTTGGCAACTGGGGCATGGATAAATGTTAGAAGGATTATTTTCAGGGGCATGCAATTAGGTCTATATTGCCCTGGACACACTGTTAATACAAATAGGATGTTAAAGACTACTGGTAAAGGACAATAAGGAAATGAGAAACATACTATTGGAAACTAGAGGAAAGAAGATGATTGTTATGCAGTGTCAGAATGCTTATAGGAAAAAAAAATGTGTTCTGCATTATGTAAAAACCAGAACTTGTAATTGATGAATCTGGATACATAGCTAAGGAGATTTCTGAGCAAATTGCTGAAGGTGCTGCCTGGTTTCTTCAGGCTACTTGCAAATATGAGAGAAGAAAGAAATAAGTTGATGGAAGAACTGTTAAATAAAAATAAACTGGCATCTGATAATTTTGACACTTAAGCGTCTCTCAAGATGACCAAAAATGCTAAAAGCAAGATATGGCTACTGAAAGTATGGCATAGAGCAGGGGTCCCCAACCCCCAGTCACAAACTGGTACCAGTTTGTGGCCTATTAGAAACCGGGACGCACAGCAAGAAGTTAGCGGTAGGCCAGTGAGCAGGCAAAGCTTCATCTGTATTCATAGCTGTTCCCCAGCTCTAGCATCACCTCCTGAGCTCTGCCTCAGATCATCAGGCATTAGATTCTCACAGGAACAACAGTACTTGGTGCCAAAAAGGTTGGAGTCCAGGGGCAAAGATGAAAAGCTTAGTTTATGTCTCTACATGTTTTTACTAAAACCTCAGGGAAATTAAAAGATCAAATATTCAGTGATTAAATGTGTGACTCACACATTTTTTCAAGCAAACCAGAGGTTCTCTACAAAGCTTAAGAGCATTGTATCTCAGGCATTTAAGCAAAAGCTAAAAAAAAAAGAAGAAGAAGAAGAAGGGATTATCTCAGAAATATATACGGACCAGACTTTTAGCTAATGGAGCGAAAGCCAGTGCAATTTATGCAAAGCCCACAAGGTTCTTGAATATATTATACTAGAAACACTGTCAACTGGAGTTGAAAGAGATAAAGTATAAGATAAAAGAAGGTTGTCGGGTCTTCAATATTCTAATGGCAGGTAGTGGGTTAATAAAACTATTGAGATACAAAAATATGCTACTATTCATGAAAAAAAAGGATGACTCACCAAGCACAGTTCAGAAGTGGGAAGACAGAACCAATAGCTCATAGATTCTAATAAACATCCAGAAGGGAAAATCAAAAGCTAAGGGGAATTATTTCTAGGCCCTGAAACTTAATTAAGAAAAACCTACATTTCCTGGCTGGGTTTCCAAACTATTTAGAGCTATGATTCCTGTGTACCTTCTTGTTTTTATTAAACATGTTTATCAATGTTTTACTATACTTACCTCACCATTGTATGTTGGAGGGAGTATATGGCAGATTACATTTTATGTTAGTAGTAGTTGGGAACAGATAGTTTAGAATAAGAGATGTTGTGGAGTTGTGCCCCAGGACTTTTCATACCCGGGAGGCTCATCCTCATATGAACATCCATCTGAATTAAATGATGAGATTTTGAACTTTGAGCTATAGGGGGGGGATTATTTTTCCTCTACCCTTCTGAGTTATTAATTGACACTCTTATAATAAATGACAGATTAACAACAACAACAACAAACAAAGTTTATGAACACATACACCTTATGTATAAATGGGAGATACCCAGGGGAAAATAAGCAACTCAAAAAGTAACTCCAGCTTATACAGCATCTTTAGCTAAAGACAAAAGAAAAAAAAAAAAAGAAGGCCAGTTATAGGATGTTACCAAGAAAATCAAGGTAAATAATAGCAAGGTTTATTAAGCAGATAATAGTGTGTCTTCGCTGTTGATAAGGGTCTAAAATTATCTCTGAGTATTAACTCTTTTTCTTCCTGGTAGAGAGGGCAGGAGGGACATCTGTAAATTTATGTCCTGCTTTAAGGTAAATAGGAGTTAGGTGATTTTTGTGTGTGTGTCTGTCAGTTTCTTCTTAATTGCCTTCAAGCAAAATAATACTTATGCCAAAATGGCATATTTTGGGGTAACATATTTTGTCACTTTTCATAGCTAAGAGAATCTAAATGAGATTTTAAACTTTATCTGATGAGATCATAAGACATATTTAAAAGATGAAATTTTGTACTTGAGCTGATACTAAAGTGAGATGAAAATTTGGGCATTTAAGACAGTTCAAATGTATTTTGCATGTAAAAAAAGACATAAATCATAGAAACAAGAATGAATTTTGTTCCCTGACATTAGTGTCATGATTATGTTCTATTACATCGAAAAAAGGATTTTACATATGTAATGAAGTTTACTAATCGTTTGACTTTAAGAAGGATAAAGTACCTGGGTGAGCCTAACCTAATCATATGAATCTTTTAAAAAGTAGAGAGCTTTCTGGACAATTGCAAAAGTGGTGAGAAGGTACAGACAAATTGGAAGTAGCCAAGAATGATTCAACTCGAGAAAGATATTCTATTGAAAGTGTGGAAAATGGAGAGGATCATGTGGAACATATCTAAGAACATCTGTGAGCTGAGTGCCACTCCCAGGTGACAGCCAGCAAGAAAACAAGAATCTTAATTCTACAGCTAAAAATAACTAAATTATTTCATCAATCTGAAGAAACTCAGAAGAGAATTCTTCCCCAGGCCTCCAGATAAGTATGGAATCAAAATGACACATAGATTTTGGCCTTGTAAGATCCTAAGCAGAAAACCCATCTGAGCATACCCAGACTTTCAACCTACAGAACTATAATATTATACAGTGTTGTTTTAAGCTGATCAGTTAGTGGTGATTTGTTATACAGCAGCACACATGAGAGTAACTTTATCTTTGGGTGGATAATTAGACTATTAGGTGTCAGGATATCTGAGCTTAGGTGACAACAATTTGGAAGGGCTATCTTGGAAAGTGAACTGCCTGGCATCTTGAGGACCTGTGTGAAGATGCAATCCCTTCTGCTTGGTTGGAGAATGGGAAAGAAAGCACAGTCACCTTTAAAACTGAGTTTAGATGCCACCCATCCTGCTGGGAAATGAAATTGATCACTATAACATAATATAATAATATAAGCTGTATTATTGTACAGGCAACCTATCCAATCTCTGAGGATAATTTTCAGACATTTCTGCTTGTCTTAGCACACAACCTATCTGTATTTACTCCAATATACTCTGACTTTTCTTACATTACTATGAGTAACTTTTCTGTGCTCCTTTCTATGACCAACTATTCTGTGCATTCTAGCCTAGCTACACTAAACCACCCCAAAATATCACTCTAGCTATTGTCTCACTTTCCTTAATAATCAAATTTTTTCTCTCTACTAGATAATTTCCATTAGAATAAAAACATCCTGAAAGTTATTTAATCTAAAAATAAAATAGATTTTGGTTCAAGATGGCAGAGTAGGTAAACACTGTGCTTGCCTACTCTCACAACCACAAAAAATTGCAACTAAACAACAAAATAACCATCATTGAGAATCATCTAAAGTCTAACTGAACAGAAGTTCTATTAATGAGAACATACAGAAGAAGCCATGCCAAGATTAGTAGGGAGTGCTGAGATGCAGAATAGGCTAGTCTCACACCAGTGTGAGATGTTTAAAAATTAGGATGGTTATCTCAGCTGTATTGCTCTCCCCTAGAGGAGTGAAGGGTCCCAACCCCACATGCAGCTTCCCAGCCCAAGTTTCCGGTACCAAGAAGAGAAGTCCACCAAACTTCTAGCTGTGAAAACCAGTAGAGATTGTGGCTGAGTGAGACAGAGAGCAGTTGGAGTCCTAAGCACTCCTCTTAAAGGGCCCACACATAAACTTACCTGCTGAGAGACTCATTCACTCTGAGTTCCAGCTCTGGGGCAACAGCTCGAAAAAGCCAGGGACCTATGGGGAATGACTGAGTTGTCTGACTTCAGGGCAAGAGCTGGAGGAGCAGCTGTCTCTCAGACAAAAGTGCAGGCAGAATCCATTATTTCTTTGTGAGGCTCTTTCAACTTCTGTTGTACAGATGCAGGTGGCTGCCATATCTGAGTCTCCATTAATCTGGCTAACACTGTTGCCCTGCAAAGGTGATGAACTGACTTCACACAACTTGCAGGCTTATCCAAGCAATTTCTGGAGTATTTCCATACAAATGGCCTGTCTTGTCTCATGCTGAAGACTTTCCTAAAACCTCCCAAAGGTTTGCAAAACTCAAACAAGCAGCACCTTGCCTTGACATTTCCAGTATCTTTTGCTCAGCAGCCCCAAACCTGGCACTAGTGGTAGTAACCTTCGTTTTGTGACTTGGACTCTCCAGACATTTTCAAACCCAGTGTAGGTGGTGGCTATCTGTGGATTGCTTGGTGGCTCATGCTAGGTGGCCCCGGGGAAGGCACAGGCTGTGGCTGAAGTTGGTCTGCAGCAGGGCCCCTCCCAGGAGGCCTTTGGGCTGGCACACAGAGTTGGAACACTGCCTGGGGCCACATCTAAGATACCACACCCAAAAGAAAGATTGAGCAGGCACCAGAGCCTTGATAAAGTGAATTCTGCTTTGTAGGACAGCTCCTGCACTGTAGTCACTAGCCAGTCTTCACAACCAATTGGCCTGAGTCAAACAGCAAACAAGGCTCAAATACAACAGAAGTTAAAACACAATACATATAAGGAACACACTTGGAGCATTTGACTCAGGTGACCAGGGAGACTGTGTTATTGGGCCCTAAAAAATACCTACTACATAAAGACACTCTACTAAACCCAGCAGACATAGCAGTCCTACCTAATACATATAAACAAACACAGGGAGGCTGCCAAAATAGGAAGACAAAGAAACATGTCTTAGATGAAATAAAAGAACAAAGCTTTAGAAAAAGAACTCAACAAAATAGAGACAAGTGATCTACCAGATACAGAATTCAAAACAATAGTACTTAGAGGAAGAATAGATGAACTCAGTGAAAACTTTCACAAAGAGACTTAAAACATAAAAATGGAGAAGAAAACACAAAAAAGAACCAGTCATAAATGAAGAATATAGTAACTGAAATGAAGAATACATTAGAGGTGATAAATAGTAGATTAAGTAAAGCAGAAAATCTAGTCAGCAATTTATAACATAAGGTAGCAGAAAATACCCAATAAGATCAGCAACAAGAAAAAAAGAATTCAAAAAAATGAAGATTGTTTAAGGGGCTCTGGGACAACATCAATGTCCCAACATTTGCATCATAGGGATACCCAAGGAAAAGAGACAGCATGAAATTGAAAACCTTTTCCAAGAAATAATAATAAAAATTTCCCTAATCTACTGAAGAAAATAAACATACAAGCCCAGGAAGCACAGAGAGTCCCAAAGAAGATAAATCCAAAGAAGCCTACAGCAAAACACATCATCATTAAAATGCTAAGGTTTAAGGACAAAGAGAGAATCTTAAAATCAGCAAGAGAAAAGCAGTTAGTTACCTACAAGAGAGCTTCCGTAGAACTATCAGCTGATTTATCAACAGAAACTTTGTAGGCCAGAAGAGATTAGCAGAAAATATTCAAAGTGATACAAAGCAAGGGCCTATAACCAAGATTACTCTACCCAGCAAAGCTATCATGCAGAATAAAAGGACAGATAAGGAGCTTCTCAGACAGGAAAAAGCTAAAGGAGTTCATTACCACCAAATCAGTATTATAAGAAATGTTAAAAGGACTTCTTTAAGAAAAAGAAAAAAAATAAAAAAGAAAAATAAAAAAATATAAGTAATAAATTAGCAATGACTGCATATCTATCAAAAATTAGTTTTAATGTAAATAAATTAAATGCTCCAATCAAAAGACATAGGCTGGCTGAATGGATAAGAAAACAAGACCCTTACATATGCTGCCTATAAAAAACTCACTTCAGATGGAAAGACACACTTTGATTAAAAGTAAAGAAATGGAAAAAGATATTTCATGAAAATGAGGGAAAAAAGCTAGAGTAGTAATAATAATACCAGACAAAATAGACTAAAATAAAGGCTATAACAAGAGACAAAGAAAGATCCAGTAATCTCACTTCTGGGTATTTATCTAAAGAAACTCAAAATACTACTTCAAATGAAATATGTACATTCATGTTTATTGCAGCATTATTTACCACAACCAAGATATTGAGGATCACACCTGAGTATCCATCAATGAATGAATGAATAAAAAAAGAGGCAGTGTGTGTGTGTGTGTGTGTATGTGTGTGTGTGTGTGTGCGCGCGCGCATGCGTATGTATCTATATCTATCTATCTATCTATATCTATCTATCTATATATATAATGAAATATTACTCAGCCATAATAAAACATACATATATAATATATAATATATGATATATGATATGTGACATATGATATATGATATATGATATGATGTGTGATATGCTATATAATATATGATATATAACATATAATATTTAACATATAACATATAACATGTAATATATAACATATAGCATATAATATATAATATATGACATATAATATATAAAATAAAATATCATATTATATAATATATAATATGATATATAATATATAATGTAATATATAATATAAGAACATATATAATATAATATAATATAATATAATTAATATATATAACATATATATGTATTATATATATTATATATATTATCTATATCTATCTATATCTATATATCTATATATCTATATCTATATATCTATATCTATATCTATATATATAATGAAATATTACTCAGCCATAATAAAAGAAAGATATCTTGCCATCTGCAATGCATAGATGGACCTAGAGGGTATTGTGTTGAGTGGAGTAAGTCAGACAGAGAAGAACAAATGCCATATGATTTCAATTACATGTGAAATCTAAAGAACAAAATAAACAAACAAAACAGAAGCAAACTCACAGATACAGAGAACATTTTGATGACTGCCAGATGGGAGGGGGATTGTGAAAGTGGGCAAAAAGGGACAAGGAGTGAGAAGCACAAATTGGTATTTACAAAATAGTCATAGAAATGTAAAGTATAGCATAAGAAATATAATCAATAACTGTATGGTGTCAGGTGGGTACAAGATTTATCAAGGTGATCACTTCATAAGTTATAGAAATGTTTAGTCACTCTGTTATACACCTGAAACTAATAAAATATTGTACATCAACTGTATTTTTTTAATAAAATTATTTTTAAAATAATACAAGCAAAAAATACATATATTTTTTATCTTATATTTTTTCTGTAGCTACTACCCATTTATTTACCCACTCCCTTTAGAGCAAAACTTCTTGAACAAGTAATTGATAAGATTTTCTTTTCAAATTCTCTTACTATATTATCTTGAACTAACTTTAAACAAAAAGTTTGCCCCCACCACTCTATTTGAGGTCATCAGTGACTTGTATAAGAATAAATTCAATAGCCGCTTTCAGTGTTCATTACACCTGGCCTATCATCTAGCAACTATCACAGATCATAAAATGTTCTCCTTGTCTCTCACTATGCACTTACTTTGTGCTACCTTGATATATATTTTTCCTCATCTGCTCAACATCCAAATATTACAGTATTTTAGTTGAGTGTCATTATCTCCTTCCCCACACAGAGAATACCCTGAGTAAATATCAATAAAGGTAATAGAGAAATAAAACAAGGAAAGAAGAAAATATAAGGTTGTTGGTTATCGAGCAAGTTTTGTGTTCTAGAGGAACTTAATTGTACTGGGAAACTATGAGAGGCAGTATATAACACATACATTGCATTCGTCCCACGGGAGTGAAGGAAATTAACATATTTATCTATCAACTCTAACCTTAGGTTGGCAGCTACTCCTGGGTGAGTTGCATTAAATATTCAAAACTATCAGTTTTCTTTGTGTGAGGACAAAGTAGATGTTAGTATTCAAAGATAATCCTTATAAAAAGATGTATAGGTGCTGACTCTTGGAAGTTGGGTTGCATTGCACAAAAACAATATAGGCGAAAGTATATGGACAGGGCATCAACAGCATTAGTTATTTTTGTCATATATAGTCTTAGGACCCTTTTAATTGTCTGTCTCTACAAAGTTCTTTGTGATCTCAACCATTTCATATATGTAAATACCATCAATATATTGACTCCCAAAACTATATCTTTAACATGGACTTCTCCCTTTAACTCTAGACTCATATTTCTAATTTCCTACTTCTATCATTATCTGAAGTTTTAATATATGTGTGAAATTAATTATTGACATCAACCATATGCTATTTCTCTCTAAAATTATTCTTTTCATATTGTCCTCTATATCATTAATATTGTACCATCAAGCATGCAGTTGTTCAAGCTAAAACCCTGGCATCATCATTCTCATTAACACTGTGTATTCAATTCATCATAAACTACAGTAGTCTCTCAAATAAATAAAGTCTCCAAAATGGCCTGTTTCTGCTTTGCCTCCTGTCCCAAGTCTATTCTAGGTGCTGCAGCCAGAATGGTCTTTAAAAATTATAAGTGGAATCATGTTATTACTATGCTCAAAATCCTCCTCCAGTGGTTTCTCATCTCATTCAGAGAAAATGCCAAAATCTTTACATTAATTAAAATATCTTACATGATTTGTACTTAACTGCTCTCACAACCACATATAAATTCAGTGTGCTTGAGACCAAAGCTTATGCTTTTACCCTTAGGCAATCCTGCTCCTAAAAGCTATGCTTCTTTCCTCAAGCTCAATTATATCTAGTGCTATTTTCTATATGTTTTAGTACTAATTGCCATTTATCTTTACTTATATTTATTTAAATATGAACTATTTCTATTTTACATTTATACTTTTCAATGCCAGATAATAATTGTGGATATCTGGGAATTCTTAAAAGACTAGTGGTTCAACATTTACAATATTCAATTGAAGACACTGACATTCAGAAAAAAACAAATTACTGATTTACTTTGGTAGCAGAGCTGCACTTAGAAATTGGGTTCTTTGTGTCTTTACTCTTTTCACTTTTCTACAAAAAAGTCAATGATTCTATATTTACAAAAACAAAAAAGAAAAGGAAAACAAAGAAAAAAACTAAGTCTCAAAAATTCTGTTTTTAGCTCTACAATCAGGACTTTATTGACAGTATAGCTACAACTAATACATAACAGTCAAAAGAAACAAATAGAGTATATAGAGACAGAGTGACTAAGAAAGAGAAGTTGATGCCATATTTAAGTTGATAAATGCCTTATGCCATCTAGGATTAGAAGGTGTGACAGAATTATTTTTAATGTTAATGTTGGAGAAACTAGCTATATTCTATTATATTTAAGTGTGACTAGTAAATTGTTAGAGGTCATGATATGACCCACTGTTTACTTGAATGTATGCCACATAAAACCATGTTGAATAGAATTCTTAATGTGCTACATATTTTTTCTTCAAAAGGTGATTTACACAAAATGATCCTCATACTGCATCTCTCACCAGTGGTCATTTGAGCTGTAAAAAGTAATCTCACTTTATTGCTGAGGCTTTTATTTCTATCAAAAGATTTTATACAGACACCAAAGTGTTAAGTAATTTAGCAGTTGGATAAACTGAAGAATTTTAGCAGGAGCATTATTTTGCTTTGCCCTTTGATGTGGAGAACAGGGATAAAATGAGAATTTAGTCAGTGTAATTTCTTCAATAAATCTATCGATAGCATTATAAATTTTTTTTTCAAATCTTCTAAACTTTGCAGACAGAGGAAGAAATGAAAAGAGAAAAGTATAAAGCAACAAGAAATTAGATTAACTGTCCCAGTAAAAGTACCCTAGAGGAAAAAAAATAATTTTTCACAAACATACCCAGCACAGAAGATGAAAACAAAGCTACCTGCTTTTATACTATTCCTGCCTGCTAGGATGGTTTAATGCTCTGCATACTTCATAATTATCGATATTAAGAAAGAAACATGTTTTGAATATAGTTTCCTCAACCAGAATACCTAGTAAAGATTAATAATTCCTAAATATAAAAATTATGGGGGAAAATTGTGTAGATGATAGAGGTTCTGTTTATACCTCTGGTGACCAAATCAAAGTTGTATCATAAAAAAGGAGCAAATGGAAAGAAAAAAATCACCTGGGATCTAAATAAACGAGCCATACAATTAGGGAGAAATCTAAGAAATCACCCTGCAATGGCAGAAGGTAGGATGGGGCGAGGACATGAGGTTGCCCAGTCCCCAGTGGCTGAGTGGGATGGAGATTGCAGCAGCAGCAGAGGAAGACGTTTCTTAAAGGGCCTGTGTCCACAAGTGGACTTTCATGGTGACAGACCTGCTTGCTCTGAGCACCAATGCTAATTTGGCTGTGCACAAATTAGGGCACCAGGGCACCAGGGACTTACAGAGGGAAACTGAGTTGTCAGAGTGAGGGCCTATGTGAGACTCTTTCTGTACAGAAGTGCCAGCAGTATTCATTGTTCCTCTGTTGAGTCCTTCCTTGTCCCAGTGTTTGGACTCAGCACTGTCATAATGCAGATGACATTCAACTGGATAACAGAGGTTGCTCTGCTCATAAGATTCCCTGAAACTCTGCCTCCTACAGCTCGTGGCCCCCACCTAAGCCACATTCATGTGTGTACTCAGAGTGTCAGGTGCTCCTTACAGAGCTGCACTTAGACTCACATTGGTGGCAGCAGACGTCATTTTCTGGTATGGCCTCTTGAGGCAACTATAAGCACAACATTTGTGGATTGCTTCCTGAATCTTAACTGGTGGCCCTGGAGGGGTAGAGGCTTGGGCTAAGTTTGGCCTGCCACTGAACCCCTCTCAGGACTGTGCCACTGGATGCCTACTTCACAAATCCATAATAAAGACAGGAACTGAGAAGCTTTGCTTAGTACAGATAAACAGATACAGAAAGACAGCTAAAATGGGAAGACAGAGGAGCAGAAATCATATGAGAGAACAAAAAAGTAATCCAGAAATAATGGAGTCAAGTAATCTAACAGATGCAGAGTTCAAAACACTGGTTATAAAGATGCTCAGTAAACTTTTGGAAAGTGTAGATGAATTCAGTGAGAGCTTCAACAAAGAGATAAAAAAAACATACAAATGAAAATAGAAATTATAAAAGGAAACCAGTCAGAAAAGAAGAACACATTATCTGAGATGAGAAGTATATTAAATGGAATAAACAAAGTGCATAAAGAAGAAGATCAAATGACCTTTATAGAGTATAAAAAAGCCAAGGACACGCAATCAGAACGGCAAGAAAAAAGAAGCCAAGAATGTAATAATAATTTAAGAAGCCTATGGGACACAAATGTAAAAATATCTATGTCATCAGGATACCTGAAGGAAAACAAGAAGTTGAAGAGCTATCTAAAGAAATAATGATAGAAAACTTCCTTCACCTGGTGAAGGAAATAGATATAAAGCCCCAGGAAACTCAGTCTCAAAAACCGGGAACACAAAGAGGCCCATACCAAGAAACATAATTAAAATGTCAAAGGTTAAATGCAAACAGAGAAACTTAAAAGGAGCAAAAAAAAAGCAGTTAGTTACCTACAAAGGAACACCCATAATACTGGCAGCTGATTTCTCAAAAAGAACTATGAAGGACAGGAGAGCTTGGCACAAAATATTAGACGTGTTGAAAACTCAGGATCTACAACCAAGAATACTTTATCCAGCAAAGCTATCGTGTAGAATCCAAGGACAGATAAAGAGCTTCCCAGATAAAAATAAGCTAAAGAAATTTATCATCACCAAGCCAGTATTACAGGAAATGTTGGAGGGACTTCTTTAAGAAGAAGAAAAGAAAACCATGTATCAACAACACAAATAAAGAATGGTAATAACTACATTCCTATCAACAAGTACCTCAAATGGAAAAGAATTAAATGCTCCAATCAAACTATAGAGAGGCTGAATGGATTTAAAAAAAATAAAACCCCTACATATGCTGCCTAAAAGAAACTCACTTCAGATTAAATGACCCACACAAACTAAAAGGAAGGAAATAGGAAAAAATATTGCCTTGATAAACCTAGAGAATATTGCGCTGAATGAAATGGGTCAAATAGAGAAAGACAAATATTGCATGCTTTCACATACAGGTGGAATCTAAAGAACAAAATCAACGACAACAAGAGAGGAAATAAACTCATAGATACAGAGAATATTTTGAGGGATACTAGATGGGAAGGGAGTCAGGGGATGGCAGAAAAAAACAAAGGGATTAAAAGGTACAAATGGACATTTGCAGAGTAGACATGGAGATGTAGAGTATAGCATGGGGAAGATGGTTAATAATGTTGTAATAAATATGTAATGGGGAAGAGGAGTATTAGATTTAGTGGGGTGATCACTTTGCAATTTCTGTACATTTCTGTTCACTATTCTATACAACTGAAATTGATATATTATTGTAAGCCAACTATATTTGAAAAATAATCATTTAATTGTACAATGTAAATACAAGAAACTAATTGTTTATTCTATTCCAATAAAGACAAAAAAATTATTGGTATTGAGGATTTAGCTAAGCTTCCTATAATGTTGCTACTCCTAGCATCCATTTTATTTGGCCAGAGGCCTTCAGGAACCTTAGACTAACATTAGCCCTCTCATGCAGGCACATGTCCTAGATAACCTCCCTCAGAGTCACAAACAAATGTAATTTCATGATATTAATTTCTCAACAGCCCTGGTGATCAACAGTCTCTTCTGTTTCCCAGGGCCTTTCCCTTGTGTGTCCCTTAGATAAGACTCCAATGGAGCTTACCAAAATCCCACTCTTTTGATTTGAATTGACCAATGCAGCCTTAGCTTGGAAATCTTAAAGCACTTTATACAAAGACCCTAATAAAAGTATTTACCTCAGGTTCTATTGCTTTCTCTTGTACACTGCTTTGACTTACTTCCTTATGCAGCCCCTAATGGCATTACATGCACTTTCTCCAAGATCTGAGAGTAATAAATTCTCTATTTCAATTTCTCTTGTGATCTGTTGTTTAACTGTGGCTCATCATTTGGCACCATATGTTCCAATGAACAAATATTAATTTAACAGTCATATTATTATTAAGAAGAGTAAGAGTTGGATTATTTTCCCTTTGAAAACTTAATAGCATCTTCTTGTTGATGAGCAAAAATAAAATAAAACAAACAAAACAAACCTTTGGGTTCCATTTTATAAGTATAAGTTAAATTTTATGTATACACTTTGCGATAGGTATCTCTAAACATTCAATTTTGTTACCTCCTATGTGGCCATTTGATTGATAGCAGAGTTATTAACTGCAACAATGGAAGCCAAAGGGGGGAAAAAAGCCAATGATATCAAATGCTAAAAGAAAAATAACTTTTAATCTAAAGTTATCTTAAAAATTATATTTCAAATATCATAGTGTAATATATTTTGCATAAACAACAACAAAGTTTACCACCAGCAAAACCTTCCCTAAAGTAAGTTCAAAATAATATAAGAAGAAAATTAGAACTTCCCCCTTCTTAAGTATAAAAAGCAAAAAAAAAAAAAGAGAAGTCTTAAATATAAAAAAAATTGAAAATAAGCAAATTGGGAAACTTGTAGGTAAATCTAAAAATAAAACAAGTATAAAAAAATGTCAGTGATTTATTTTAACATTGATAGTGAAAAAGGTGATATCTTTTATAGGTTTTTAAAGAATTTTGCATAATTTAAGGAAGAGAGTTTAGTTTATACTTTAAAAATGCATGGAAAAATTTTAAAAGTAATCATTCAAATAACATATTTTAATGATATAAAAATACAAAGTATCCAATAAAATATATTATTGAGGCAAATTCAATCAAGCAAAAATTCAATCACAAAAAATAGCTTTTAAACATATATTTAGAAATAAAATACCAATTTCCATATTGCTTATAAATTGAAATCATAATAAAAATTTTAATTCTTTGTATCTGAAAAAGGATGGCAATGGTGTGAATAAAATTAAATGTAATATAGTAAAAGTAGTATGTAAGTAAAACTATTTGCCTTAAATGCTTATATAATAAAACAAGAGTCAGCAAATTATTTCTTGAAAGGACCAAATATATAAATATTTTTGGCTTTGTAGGCCAAAAAACCTCTGTCACAACTATTCAATTCTGTTTCAACTCAAGAAGCCATATACAGTATGCAAATACATGAGCATGGCTGTTTAAACTTTATGGACATTGAAATTTGAATTTTATATGATTTTCATGGGTTGTAAAATGCTATTCTTGTGGTTTCAAACTTTTAAAAAATAATAAAAATTATTCTTAGATCACAGGCCATAGTAAAGAGTGGTGGATTATATTTGGCCTGTGTGCTGTAGTAGCTGGCCCTTGTAATAAAAGAAGACTAAAAATGTATGCGCTAAGCATTTAGAAAGACGAATAGTTTCAGCTAAAATAATTTCAATTATTACTTCTAGGCTTGTCAAAATATAGTAAACTTGTTTTATTTTTTTAAATTGTATTTGAAATAAAATTGAAGCCTCTTAATCTGTTCTCTACATATCTTAACTTTTCTTCCATATTGTAAACCTCTTTAGTTCTCTGTTGTATCCAAGGTAAACTTCTCAATACATTATAATACCTCAATGTATTGATTTTCTTACTCCTCCAGCTGAGAAAATAATTTATTGAATAATTTATTCCAAACCCTGTACTTCAGTTGTACAATTCTATGTATCTCTTCCATTTCTAGCCCAATATTATTTTTATTTCATTTTAAGTATGGCTTTGATTGTTGTTAATGGCTTTTTTAAAAAAAATAATTTGTTTGGATTAGGATTGGGATTATGGAGAAGAGAGAGATGTCAACTTGACTTACACATGCCTTTGGTAATCATCTAAAATGTATTTTTTTTTAAATTTTCAGTTATAGTTGGTATACAATGTTATATTAGTTTCAGGTGTACAACATAGTTGTTAGACATCTATATAATTTACAAAGCGATCAACTAATAAATCTAGTACTCCTCTGATCTAGTACTACACTGTACAAAGTTATTAAAATATTATTGGCTATATTTCTTATGCTATACTTTCTATTTTCATGGCTATTGTGTAACTACCAATTTGTACTTTTTAATTCCTTCCCCTTTTTTCACCGACCCCTGCAACTCTCCTCCCATCTGGTAACCCTTAAAATTTTCTCTGTATTAATGAATTAATTTCTGATTTTTTGTTTGTTTTGTTCTTCAGATTCCACATGTATGTGCAATCATATAGCATTTGTCTTATTCTATTCAATTTACTCCACTCAAGCACACTACCCTCTAGGTCCATCATAAAATATCTTTTTCTATCCCATTACTTTTAGCCTGTGTGTGTCTTTTGATCTGAAGTGAGTCTTTTGTAGGCAGTATACGTAAGGGTCTTGTTTTCTTATCCATTCAGCTGCACTGTCTTTTGATGGGAGCATTTAATTCTTTTTCACTTGAAGTACTTGTCGATAGGTATATAGTTATTGCCATTCTTTATTCATATCTTTGATACATATTTTTCTTCTTCTTAAAGAAGTTTCTCAAACATTTCCTATAATACTGGCTTGGTGGTGATGAACTCTTTTAGCTTTTTCTTGTCCGGAAAGCTCTTTATCTGTCCTTCAATTCTAAATAACTTTGCTGGGTAAAGTAATCTTGGTTGTAGATCCTGGGTTTTCATCACTTTAAATATTTTGTGCCAAGTTCTTCTAGCCTGCAAAGTTTCTGTTGAGAAATTGGCTGACAGTCTTATGAGCATTCCCTTGTAGGTAACTAATTGCTTTTCTCTTGTTGCTTTTAAAATTTTCTCTTTGAATTTAATCTTTGGCATTTTAATTATGATGTATTTTGGTGTGGATCTTCTTGGGTTCATCTTATCTGGGACTCTCTGAAATTCCTGGAGTTGTATGTCTATTTCCCACACCAAGTTAGAGAAGTTTTCTGTCATTATTTCTTCAAGTAGGCTTTCAATTCCTTTCTCTCTCTCTTCTCCTTCTAGTATCCCTATGATGCAAATGTTGTTACACTTAACATTGTCCCAGAGACTTCTTAAACTATCTTCAGTTTTTAAATTTTTTTTCTTGCTGCTGTTCTGATTGGGTGCTCTGATACTTCATCCTCTTTGTTGCCAATTCAATCTTCCATTTCATCCACTCTGTTGATTCTCTCTAATGTACTTTTCATCTCAGTTATTGTATTCTTTAGTTCTGACTGGCTCCCTATTATGTTTTCTATCTTTATTTTTATGTTTTTTTTATCTTTTTGTTAAAGTTCTCACTGAGTTCATCTACTTTTCCCCTAAGTTCCTTGAGCATCCTTATAACCACTGTTTTGAACTCCACATCTAGTATACTGCTTATCTCCATTTTGGTGAATACTTTCTCTGGAACTTTGTTCTGTTCTTTCAAGTGAGGCATGTTTCTTTGTCTCCCCATTTTCACTGCATCTGTGTCTCTTTCTATGTATTAGATAAAGTTCCTAAGTCTCCTGGTCTTAGTAGAGTGGCTTTATGTAGTAGTGTGCTGTGGGACCCCTTGGCACAGACTGGGGAGGGATCCAGCTTCAAGCCAAGTTCAGCTGCAGCCTGTGAACCTCTGGAGTCACCCAGTAAGAGTCATCAAGCAATCCACATATAACTGCCACTTGTGATGTGCTTATAGGTGCCTCAAGGGTTTAAGTCCAAAAACAAGGCTGGCTGCCACTAGTGAGGATCTTGGGGCTGCTCAGCAAGAGGGCACGCCAACGCCAGATGTTGTTTCTTTGGATATTGTAAGCCTTTAAGAGATTTTATGAAAGTTCACAGCAGAAGCCAAGACAACCTGTTTGTATGGTATAAATCGCTGGAAGTGGCTTAGGTGGGCCCACAAGTTGGGAGATGCAGAGTCTCAGCTAATTCCCTGGGTGGAGCAACCTGTGTTACCCAGGTTGATGGCATCCATGTCTACAGAATGGGAGGGTGCAGGGCTCAACAAAAGAAAAATGGTTTCTTCCTGTGCCTCTGTCTGGGAGCAAACTACCCCTCCAGACTTCGCCCTGAAGCTCAACAGCTCAGTGCATTCCCATATGTTCCTGGTGCCCCTGGAGCAGCTAACCCGGCTCTGGAGCTCAGAGCGAGTGAATCCATCAGCGAGTAAGGCCGGGAGTGAGCCCTTTCAGAAGAAGGTCTCCGCTTCCCACAGTCATCCATCTCACTCAGTCACAACCTCCACTGGTTTTCACAGCCAGAGGTTATGGAGACTTCTCTTCCTGGCACTGGAACCCTGGACTGGGGAGCCCAATATGCAGCTGGGACCCCTCAATCCTCAGGTGGGAAAAGAGACTCTGAAATCAAAATAGGCCTCCTGATTCTCCATTGACACTTGCATTTGAGGGACTGGACCATTTGGCATCTTTTCACCTCATACTGTTTTGAAGTGACCTGTTATTTGAGGTAACCTAGCTGTAGGAATGCTGTTCAGCCAGACCACTGGCAACTCTGCATACTGGTTGTTCTGTAGCTTTGTTACAATTTGGTGTGGTTGCTAGAGAAAGGGCATACAGCCTTTACCTTCTACACCATCTTGAATGTTCTCATAATCATCTAAATTTAGCCTAGTCAATTAACTGCAGAGATCAACTTCCTGACATGGAATTATTTTGTATGAAACTAACTTGAAGAGCTAGTCAACCAGTTCTCGTAGTTTGCTACTGGTCTGAAAGTTCCTTAAAGACAGGGACTCTGTCCTATCTGTATTTCTCTCTGTCAATTAGCATAGTTGTTAACAAATAGTCATGAAAAATAAATGCATGACAATAATAAAAAGAATGATTTCTATTATTGGACCTATCATTAATACCATACTTAAGCTCAGTGCTGCTGATCTGATTTCAGCTGGAAATAAAATGTAGGGTTCATCTTTTCACAAATATATTAATATTTGCTATATGGAAAAGTGTTTCATGGTCAAATGAGTCTAAATAAATAATGTCTTTAAAATATTAAAAATCAATTTTGACTACTTTTTAAGATTTTATAAATCTTAAAAAGGGTAATAGAAATTTGTATCTTATATGAGATTTAAACAACAAAAATAAAAAAACACTTGATAGTATAAACATTTTAAAGACAAATTTTGGAAAATGGTGGCATAATAGATTTCTAAAACTCGGATTACATTGTCAATAGAGCATATATTTTGGAATTATTCAGACCTTATTAACTGTGCAACTTTGAGAATGTCATTTAAACAATCTAATCTCAATTTTCTCATTTATTATAGAAAATAATAACTATCTAATAAAACTCTGAGAGAAATTTAATGAGATATTGTACCTATAGCACTTAGCAATGAATTATATTTAAGCATTACATGTACATAGATAGCTTCACAGGGAAAGAATGTTTTGAAAGTGAAGTCAGAATCATGGTGGAGTGAGTTAATCCCTTTGTATCTCCCTATAAATCTTCAACTAGTCAGGCATCTACACCCCAACAAAGTTTCTTCTTCTCAACACAGTAAATCATCTGAGTGATCTCCACATCAGTACATGTGAAACTGGGCATACTGGAACATTTAGGAGAACCAAAATATGAGGAAGGACAGAGATGCTGCTCAGATATGTGGTATCCAAGCTACTACAGCTCAGCCTATGGCCCTAGCAAATGTGGTAGCAGCAGTGAAGGAATCAAAGTACTGCCCTCAAACCATGACTGGCAGAAAGTAAGAAGGGCAGCAGCAGCCTTTGTGCCAGAGAATCTATCTCTCTCCTCCAACTGTAGCATATCCAGGTAGCAGCAGCAGAGACAATTCTACAGCCTCCTGCAGTACCTACTACTAGTCGTAGAAAACGAGGAATTAGTGTGGCAGGTTTATAAACCTGGCTCCCCACATGTGCCCCACACCTCCGCCACTATGGTGGTAACTCATGACCCAAGTGTCTCAGACACATGGGGGCATACACCACCTGTCATCCAGGCAGGAAAACCCATGACCACAACAATGTTCCCCACAGTGACCCTGGAGGAGCAAAGAGCCTCATAAGAGAAAGCAAAACTTGTGCTATAGTACTATCTTCTAGAAAACAAAAGAAAAATATTTATCAACTTGCTAAATTATTAAAATCAACCAGTACCTAAATAAGAAAAATGTTCACTACTTCAACTGCACCAACTAGGTAATGACCCATTAAACTCTATGAACAACCAAAGTAACATGATAACACAGAAAAAAAAAAGTGACAATTCTCCAGAAACCAAATTTAAAGTCATGGAAGATTGTGATCAAAATGAGATAGTACAAAATAGCAGACATGAAGATACTAAAGTCAATAAGAAAACTTGGAAAGGCAGTTCAATGAACTCAGGAATAAAATTAATGAACAGGAGTACTTTACCAAAGATTGAAACTATATTAAAAAAAAGAAACAAAACAGCATTCTGGAGCTAAAGAACTTAATAAAATGAGATAAAGAATGCACTAGAAAGCTTTGGAAATAGAGTTGAGCATATAAAAGAGAAAATTATCAAGCTCATAGATGGAAATCTAGAAATAATTTGGATGGAAGTAGAATGAGAAAAAAATAATTTGATGAGAACTATATAACTCCATTAGAAAAGGCACCATAAGAATATTGGGTATCCCAGAAGTAATAAAGAGGGAGAAGGTAACAGAGAGCCTATTCAAATTATTGATGAGAATTTTTCAAACCTAGTGAAGGAACTGTACATTAAAGCTCAAGAAGCTAACAAAACACCTAATTATCTCAATGCAAAAAGACCTTCTCCAACATACATTATATTTAAACTGTCAAAGTTAATGATAAAGAAATAATTACCAAGATACCTAGGGAAAAAAGATAGTAACTTTCAAAGGAAACCCTATCATGTTACCATCAGATTTCTCAGCAAAAATGCTACAGGCCTGGGAGAGTGGGATGATATATTCAAAATACTAAAGGAATGAAAGCAATAGCCAAGAACAATATATCTAGCAAAGTTATTTTAGATATAAAGAAGAAATAAAACCTTTTCCAGACAAATAAAACATGAAATAATTTACTATTGCAAGAACTCTACTACAAAATTATTGAAAGTTCTTCTACCGAAACAAAAAGACAAAAGTGTACAAAACTTTGAGTAAAGTGACAGAACAGAAAATTGCAACTCTATTTCAGAATAGGGTGTTAAAGCAGTTGAATATAACATAAAAGTTAAAGGGGAAAAACTTAAAAAACATATTTATAGCTACTTTAATTTGATAATAAACATACAACATACAAAGAAATAATTTGTGACAACAAAAACATAAAACGAGAGGAGGAAAAGGATGGAACTTGTATAGGTAAATGAAGATAGATGCTATCAGAAGAAATAAGACTATTTTATCTAGGACACATTTTATGCTAACATCATGGTAACCACAAAACAAAAATACACAAAACAGAAAAAAATGGAGAAAAACATAGAAAACCACAAAACTAAAATAACTGACAGAAACACAAGGGAATAGAAACAATGGATATAGGGAGCAATCAGAAAACAAAAGATAAAATGTTAGGAAGAAGTGTTTATATATCAACAATCACCTTAAATGTAAATGGACTGAATTCACCCATGGACAAAAAACATAGAGTATCTGATGAACTAAAAAAAGACCAAACTATACACTGCCTTCAAGAGACCCATTGAAAATACTGAAGAAATGAAAGCCTTCAAGAGACCCATTGAAAATATTGAAGAAATGAAAGCAATAGCCAAGAACAATATATCTAGCAAAGAACAATCAGAGAAAGAAATGAGGAAAATAATCTATTTACAATTGCAACAAACAAAAATACCTATAATTACATTTAATCGAGGAGGTAAAACACTTGTACAGTAAAAACTATAAGATGCTGATAAAATAAATTGAAGAAAACACAAATAGAAAGATGTTCTGTGCTCTTGAGTTGAAAGAATTACTATTGTTAAAATGTCCATAATACCCAAAGCAATCTACAGATTCAACACAATCTTAATAAAAGTTCCAATGGCATATTTCACCAAAGGAGAACAAATATCTCTAAAATTTGTATAGAACTGCAAAAGATATAAAATAGCCAAACAGTCTTGAGAAAGAACAAATCTGGAGGTATCAAACTTTCTGATTTTAAACTATACTACAATGCTATAGAAATCAAAACAAAGTGGTATTGGCACAAAAATAGATACACAGATCAATGAAACAGAACTGAAAGCCCAGAAATAAATCAATGCATATGTAGACAATTTATGACAAAAGAGCCAAGAACATACAACGAAGAAAGAACAGTCTCTTCAGAAAATGGTGTTGGGACGCTGAAGAACCACATCCAAACAAATGAAATTAAACTGTTATCTTACACAATATATAAAAATTAACTCTAAATGGATTAAAAACTTTAATATAAAATCTGTAACCATAAGATTTCTAGAAGAAAACAGAGGCCATAAACTCCCTGATATCTGTCTTGCTAATGTTTTTGTGGCTCTGACTCCAGAGACAAGGGTAAAAAAGAAAAAAAAATAAAACAATGTGACTACATCAAACTAAAAAAAGCTTCTGCATGGTGAAAGAAATCATTATTTAAATGAAAAACAACCTACTGAATTGAACACTATATTTGGAAATAATATATCCAATAATGGGCTAATATCCAAAACTTATATTAAAACGATACTCATGCAACTCAACAACAACAAAAAAGAAACAACTGTATTAAAAAAATGTGTAGAAGATCTTAACAGACATTTTTCTAAGCAAATATGCAGATGGGCATCAGGCACATAAAAAGCTTTTCAACATCGCTAATTATTAGGAAAATGCAAATAAAAATCACAATGAGACATCACCTTACTATATAATGGCTATTATTAAAGTGACAAGAAATAATAAGTGTTGAAGAGAATGTGGAGCCAAGGGAATCCTAGGATACTGTTGGTGGGATTGTAAACCAGTGCAACCACTATGAAAAACAGCATAGAGGTTTCTCAAAATATTAAGAGTAAAACTACCAGATGATCCAGCAATTCCTCTTCTGAGTATTTTTCTAAAAAATATGAAAACACTAATTCAAAAAGATATGTATTTCTTTGTTTATTGCAGTATTATTTACAAAATAGTCAAGATATGGAAACAATCTAAGTGTCTATCAATAAATAAATGGATAAGATGTAGATGTTGATAATGATATAGATGTAGATATAGATAAATGGAATACCACTCAGCCATTAAAAAAGATGACATCCATTTGAGATGACATGGATGGATCTTGAGGGTATTATGCTAAATGAATTAAGTCAGATGGAGAAAAAAACATATAATTTCATTCATGTGTGGAATATAAAAGAAAAATCTAACAAATGAACTAACAAAATAAAAACAAACTCATGACCCAGACAACAGAATGGTGGTTACCAGAGAGCAAGGGGGAGGGAGGGCAAAATGGGTAAAAGGGGTCAAATATATAATAATGGATGAAAATTAAACCTTGGTAGTAAACACCCAGTAGAGTATACAGATATCAAATTATAATATTGTATACCTAAAATTTATATAATTTTATTAGTCAATATTATCTCAGTCAAAAATGAATTAATAAAATAATAAAAATTAAAAAAGAAAATTTAAATTTATATAAAAGATGTGTCTATACCCTAAACTGACTATTCTTCTTTTCCCACTCCTTTTCATATTGTATTCTCCCCCCATACATTAAACCTTTTTTATTATTCATTTAAAAAAAATTTTTTTTTTTTTTAGGCAAGGCAACCCTTGGTTGACCTCACAGATTGCAAAGACCTTGTCAGCTTAAGATCCCTTCTTTCTTTATTTTATTTTTTACACCTACAGCACCTGGTTTTCCTAGGTGGGCTCCCATCCAAGTACTAACCAGGCCCAATCCTGCTTAGTTCCCAAGATCAGACGGGATCAGGCTCGTTCAGACTGTCATGGCCATAGACAACATAAAAACTTTTTATCTTTCTGGGTATAATACTCTGTGAGGGTTTAAAATATATCAGATCACCAATAAGTGATAGGATTCTAATATTTTGCTTAAAAGGAAATTATTGTCCCATTTAGTCCTCAAGATTAAATTATTGTCCTATTTAGTCCTCAAGATTAAATAACATGTGCTAAGCAAGCTTTGTCTTTTCTATTTATTGAAAATATTGGGCATAGGATCAACTAATAATAAAGCTGTATTTTAATTTTAATTTTGCTACTTTATTTTTTGTTTTAGAGTTCTATTTAGAGCTTTGTATTAAGAATGGTTGGTTGGTAGGGCATGATTTGGACTACTATTTTTATTCCAGCCAAATCAACAAAATATTTTCAAAATTTCACCTTGAATTCAAGTATCTGACATTCAATCTCATGATAAGTGGTTGTTATTGATAATAATTTTTGATTAGGCATATTTGTATTTCTAAAATAATTTCACATTTTGATCCCATGAAATGAAAGCATGTCTCAGGCAGATTTCTAAAATCTGCCACATATACAGATATTTGTTAGCAAAAAGACTGGAAATGTAAGATAAATGAATCTCAAATCTTTTTCCTTTTAAGTGCTCTAACATCACCTTACATGAAGCAATTCACTTTTATCTATTAAGAGTGTGGCAACCAAAAGTCCTCAAAAGTCAGTACCTAGACACAGAACTACTTAGAAATCAAACCTAAGGAGTCATCTTTAATGTTCTAGGCCACTGAGGTTACTAAATGTATATACCTTGTATACGAAAGTATAATAATAACCTTAAAATGCTTCTACACAATGCACATATTTTTAACTCTAGAAATTTCTCTAGTGAAAATTCATTTATAATAACCATTGTGCCATTCAACAGTCTCTACATGACCCATGTATAGATGGATATATCAGACATCACTTATTTCCCAGCTCATATCCTCTCAGTTCAACTTTTACTCCATCTACTACTTAGGCAACCAGCTTCATGTAGATGCAAACTGACAGCATTACTTTTTGCCTGAACCATGTTATCTCTCACGTTCTGCCCCAGGGCTTCACTAAATCTATGATAAAGGATGCCTGCAGCTTGCTCAGCACTTTTCTCATGCTCAAACCTGGACAAATGTAGTAGCATCTTATAGAGAATGAGATCCAGAGGATAAATACTCTTTTCTTTCATCCCTCAAGTAGACATTTCTCAGGAACAATCTACCCAATTTCTCAAAGGGATCTAGCCTTATTGATCCCTAGTTGCCCATAGCAGTTATCAGATCAGTAATTTACCCTCCTATTGGCTCTCCTTCCTTCCCTAGTTCATTCTTCATTATTTTCCACTCACATGTCCTGGAATCATTTTCAAGAATAATCAATCTGGACACAAATTCATAGTTTCTGCTTTCTGTAGGAACCCGAGATAAGACAGTGACACTGACTCTAAAATATATCTAGCCAATCTAGATATCTGGAATATTCTGAATTTCACCAATGACTATTCATTTGTTACATCCAGTCTGCTAATTAACAAAAACAACTGTGTAGCTTAGAGACAATGATAATGGAAGCATTAATAGTAGCTACCCCCATAGTGTGGGCTTTTATGAAAATCCTAGCTAATCAATCCTGGAGTGTGCATTCTTGAATAGGAAAAATGGGTTATACAATATAAAATTATTGTATAGAAGTATAATGCATTATGAATGCTAAAGTAAATAAAAATAAATTACATATCAGAGAACTTATATTTGATTTGTTTTAATTTTCGATAGTACCCTTTCATATTATTTGAAGAAATAATTTACAAACATTTTTTTTTCTAAAAGGAGCTAAATGTTTTGGGATTCTTCTTAATTGTTATATCTGCATTAAAAAAATGTTGATCAAAAATGATTAATCAGACTTGGAAACTTTCCTTAGAACTAAATGGGGTTAAAGTTTCAGATAATTATTGGAGGGAGTTACATTTGACAAAAATAAAATTACAGAAAACATGGCAAGACAGATCTATATACACATAATTATACCTCAGTTTTATATGAGTACATTCTTCAGATGACCTATATCAGAATTACTTAGAGCATTATAAAAAATATACAAATTTGTGTTCTACACACCAGATGTATTGAATCAGAATCTCAGAAGGTGGAGGCCAGAAATTGTTATGTTTAACAAGCTACAAAAATGATGAATACACACCTAAATTTAAGAACTATAATAATAAAGAGTAGTCAAGTGTTGAAAATTAGCCCTTGATTTTAAAATTCCCCTTTTCTTCTTTTTCTGAAGATTTTCTTTTTGTCTCATCTTTAATAGATCCTTAAATTTGGAGGGTTATCACTCTGGTTCATTATAACTATAGTTGTCAAAGGAAGCTTTGTGAAAGCTCATTATCTATATTAGTCCTGAGTTCGGGGGATGTCACATATACCCTCAATGAAAAAATGCACTAATCTCCCACCAACCAAAGCTTCTGCTATGGGCTGCAAATATAACTATTTTACTGATTCCTTGAAGACCTCCTAGTGTTTGCATTTTGACTGAGTTAAATTATGGTATTACATGAGAGTTAATTTGTTTAAATAACATCTTACTGCTAACTTTCAGAGAGATGATGCCCGAGAGTGTGAGAAACAAGTAAATTTTGATGGGAGACCAATAAAAGAAAGTAAGGTCCAAAACACATTACTTCATACGGAAAGCTAGAGGAACCATGAGATCACTTAATATCCATGTATGGTTATATTTGTGGTAAGGAAAAAAGTACTGAAAAGTCAAGGAAATATGAAAGTTGGAACCACCAAAAGAGATGATGAAAATAAAACAAATGTGTCTAACTCAAAGTTTTCACTAAGAAATTTACTATACTTATTCAAAATGGCAACTCAGCCTCATGTAGCCTTATATGTGTTTTCATTTGGAAGCTAGACATGTTTTCTAGCTATTTTAAGGTGTTTTAGATAGTTCTGTGCATTTGTAATTTAAAACTGACAGTTCAAAGTGTGACATTGTGAAAGGGAATTAATATAATATACAAAAATGATCTACTATGTTTGCGGCCATATCAAGTTATTCAAATTAACCTTTGAAATCTATTTTAAATTAGAATATATTGTGTTTATAGGACAATTTAGTTGAATGGCAGGTTAAGTTTGGGTGTTAAGTTTTGTATACTATTGCAATTTGCTATTTCCAAGACGTTTATAGATGTTTTATATTTCTCTTTATGAGAAAAAAATATCAAACCTATTTAGAGACATTGAGAACTCAACTGTACATTTCCAGCTGTAAATGTAATATGCTTCTTGCTAATAAGATTTCTAAAATAACTACTAAAAGTATATCATCTTGAAAATTTCAGCTTATGCACATATATACATCATTCTTTATCTTCCCTAAAGTTATTATATATCAGAATTTAGACGTACTGATAAGGAAAATTATCTGGTTTATGTACTTTATGCTTCTATACTTCAGGGTGATAAAAAAAAGTGTTGATTAATGATTTCTTTGTCCCTAACACCTTTCTGTATACTTATAACAACTGAAGGATGATTTGGAGTGGGTGTTGAAGCCCAGGACTAAGAAACCATAAGATTATCTCACTGCCATTAATGAGTTTATAATCTAGTTGGTAAAAAGAGATATACAAGCATAAATCCAAGTCGGGAAAACAGACAATAACGTATAATCATGAGTAATTCTTCATACTCTATTAAATATTATAAGTCAGAGAAGGGACCCAGTAGGCTAGGGTACTCACAGGAAGCTTTACAAAAGATATGGGGCTTGAGCCTACCTTGAAAAAAATGGGTGGAATTTGAATATAAGAAAAAAATGACATACAAAACAAAAATAACATGAACAAAGTTATAGAGAAATAAGTATGCAATATTGTTCTGAGAAGCAGTAGGAAAGTAAAGTAGGATTATTTAGTAGCGAAGAAATTTGTAATTTTCTTGTTTCATACACCTGACAAAATAATTATTGTTACTATAATGGCATAGTATAATCAATTTGTAGTGAATATGGATTTAGCACAGGAACATTGAAAAAATGTAGAGACAAACAGAAACATTCTAAAAGCCATATTACCATTTACTTGAAAAGGGCAGATGTGAAAGAAGCTTGGTTAAGGAACACCAATAATGTCAAAATGTCATGACATTATTAGAATTAAAAATTTGGTTTGAACCACGAGAAAGATATTCCAAATTATTAAAAACCTCAGAGATTTTGAATTCTTACCTAATTACCCTGTAGCAGAATTGATTTGACTTAGAAAATATTTTTCAATTATTTCTCAATATCAAGTATCATTCAATATTTCTTCTTCCTTTCATCATCAGATTAAAGCTTTTTACGTTTTTTGTTATTATTCTTTCTTCAGCTGATTCTCAAACCACTGTAATCTACATTTGATTTACACCAAAATAGTGACCATCTCTTAAATGGGTTCATGAATACATCCTATTAAACTTAATGATATTTCTTTTACTAATTTAAACTATTTTGATGCTGACAGAAATATGACTCTCCTGAAAACTTTATTATTAAAATTTTCTTCTTGTTTGGCCATTGTAACTTATATTTTGTTTACTTTCCACTGTTCTTTATCAAGTTCTTACCTTTATTCTTCAGCCTGCTTTTATATGTTGGTATCAGCTTACACTTTTAATCTATTCTTCAGGCAGTCTCATCATTAAAAAAAGTCAAATAAATCAACTTATTTTTAGTCTAACCCCTTTTAACTAAGTCATTATGAAGTTCTATAAGTTCTCACTTCAAAATGTTTTTCAAATCTTTTCTCATCCCTCCAGAGACCCATATTTAAATTTCTCATCCCATTTGGCCTGAATTAGCCAATGAACTCATCACTGATCTATCCTCAATTTCCTTGCTTTTATTTTATAATATCCTCAATGTCCCCATAATTAAGTCTGAACATGACATTTCCCTCATTATAGTGGTTTAATCCTCACTGACTACAGGGTAATTTAAAAATTTATTAGTATGGCTTTCATGGTTTTTCTCCTATTATCCCACAAGTATCTATAAATTTATTAATCCTTTTTCCTTGAAATACATTCTGTATTTAGCTGCAAAAAAAGAAAAGAAAAAAAAAGTAAAAGAAAAAAAACACACACAATAACCAAAAGTACTGTCCAGTGGTTTCCTCTCATCTTATCAGTAAATTTCTTTATTATGAAAATATTACCTTATAACTAGTTAAGATGTTAAACCTCCTAGAAATATAAGCATTTTAATAGATTTTTGAAAATAAAATATTTTCGAATTTCACTCCTTTCTATGGGAGAATTTCAGGTACCTTATTAAATGATGAAACATTGTGTTCGTCATGAACACTGAGTTTCTGAGAATAAAAAATAAATAAAATATTATTGATCAGCTACTATGAAATGCGCACTGTAGCAAATGTTTAACATGTTAGCTTACCTAGTCTTCACCAAAAAAAAAAAATTGATTTAATCTCATCTTAATATGCTTTCACATTCTATGTTGATATATTAAAATATAGGGGATTTTCTTTTCTAAAACCAAGTCAATCTTTTGGTCAAGAATAATCCCCAAATCTTTTAGAAGATTACTACTATTTTATGATAATTTACCTGGCTTCCAAATAAGTTGTAAAATATAGTTTATTGGTATGATGACTGATATTCTAGATTTGTACACACTATAATTATAAATGCACATTACAGTCTATAGTAAGTTTGATGCTTGAATTCACTTTTTAATTAATTAAAATCTTGTAGATATTATTTAAATTACATTGAACAATAAGATTTCTAATACTTATAAGCAACACTTTTAGAACCAATTGCTCTCCTATGAAGAGAAATCATTATGTTTTCTCCATCTTCCACTGTGAAAATTAAATTTTAGAGTGTTTGTAAGTTGTTAAAATTCCACAGCTAGTTAATGGCAGAGTAAAAATTTCAATTTAGAACTACATGAACCTAAAATCTAGTCTCTATCTATTCTAATACACTATTATGTCACAGGAATTGCTGCATTAGCATCATTGTCTGTAGGCTGTAAATTTGGACCTTGCTTAGGACAAAATACCTACACTGACCAGAAATTACTTTTAAAAAAATCTATCTCTGTTTATCCATCTATTCATTCATCCATTCTATCATATTTCCTTCCATTAATTCATTTGTTTATTTATATTTTAGGCATATTATGCTCTACTGTGGAGATTTCAATTTATTTTGTTTGGCTATAAAAACCTTTGGTTAAAAGAACTATTATCCAAAATGTTTAATATAATATAGATTAAAAACAGACTGCAATTAGTTAAAATGGGGGTTTGAATTATTTAAAATTGTTTATTCAATATAGTTACATGTAAGTATAAGTTCATGTCAAAGTTTTATTTCAAATTTATAAAGAAAGAGACTAAAGCAGGTTAATTCAAATGAAACCTCTTGGTGAAGACATTTTATAGAAAAAAAGAATATTATTAGATAATTATTGTTAACTGGATTCAAGAATGTCTGACATTAAGATGAGAGTCCAGGTGAGGCAGGAACAAGAAAACTTACCCATAACATTAGCAGGGACTGAGGCACAAGTACATATTGATGTCCACATACCATATGTCTAGATATTTAAAAGGTGTAAATCAAGATAAAAATAAATCAATATATTCTTCATGACAAAATCAACTTTTATAAAGAGCTGGAAGGTGAGATTATAACTCAGAATAATCAGACTCCTAGGATTGCTGTACCAAAAAAGTGGCAATTCCAGGAGAGCTGATTCATAATCTATCTCTTGTCTTTCCCCACCCCTGGCTTATCTGAATTTTATCTCAAGGAGCCTTTCACACAGAATCGTGGACACCCCAGTTTACAAGTGTAAGTTCTGTTAATACCTCCACCTTGACCTTCGGCTACCTCAGACCTAGAGATGTACAAATCAGAAGACTGTCCTACCTTAGTTGAATGGGACTAGGAAAAAAAAAGTAATAACATTGAGAGCAAGTTAAAAGCCATTTGGGCAAAGAATATTCCAGATTCTAGTAGATATAGCATAGCTTAGAAAGAAAGTAGTGGCTAGGTACCCAGATGGTCATGTCCTCTTGACCTGTGGATTCCCAACACTGTGGAGAGGCATGGCCGTAGGAGAGCCAAAGCGGGAGACCCTCTAAAACACAGTAGTTTAGGGCATGGGCCCTACTTGCTGGGGTCTAAAGTATGTACCTGGTCACTAGTTTCTCAGAAAAGCTTAGTCACATCAAAGTTTACCTAAAAATTACTTAAGTGTTCTTGAACAAACACCTTATTTTTTAAGAGTTTGTGAATTACATTATACAAAAATGTTCTGTTGTATACTAGGATTATAATCATCTTATTTATTAGGAATAGTGGTTATTATCACCTCCTTTCCCTCAACATACACACACAGAAATATAAATACATCTACTAGGCTTCATAAGAGCTTCCAAAAAGCATAACTTTAAAATTACTGATCTACTAAATTAAAAAAAGAATTCAATCCTTGCCTCTCTGTGTAAACATGGGCAAGTTAACCTCTGTGAACTCAATTTCTTTATTTCTAACATAGGGAGTTTTAAAAAGCTTTTTAACAAGTTAGGAGAACAAAAAGTGTGTCTAGCTTTACCTTCAGTTACCAGACATCCACTTCCTGAGAATTCAAGTTAATACATTGTAGAGCATAGTCATTTGGAGACATTTGTGAGGAAATTCCATAGAGAAAAACAAGGTCCATGAATCAAAATGTCAAAACAATAGTTTCCAGGGTATATAAAAGTCTATAAGAGACCTGGGTGCAAGATTTTTTAATGTCAACAGATTATCTAATTATATTTATGTAGCTGGAAAGCTTTAAAAGGATTTGGTAATGCACATATTTTAGAATAGATACAAACATCTTCTTAATGATAAAAATAGTAAACATATATAAATACACAGGAGTAAATTCAGGCTTTAATTTTGTCATGAGAGACAATGAAGAGGGCTACATGAACAAGGCAATCAGGTTATCCTTCTAAGAATTGGGATTGGTTGTCGATTTCATCATTTGTTTTTACTAATGGTGGGTAAGTATTACCAGAAGCAGGAATCTGTGGGGCTTGTAACAAATAAGGATAAAAATAAAAACATAAAAAGATCTGAACACATACTAACTTAAAAAAAAATAAAAACTAGGACATACAGGGAGCCAGGATTGGCATGTTTGTGACATAATTTGAAACTAAAAATTTCCCAAGAGACACCCAACCATTTAGATTAACACATTCCTCTTTGAAAATGTAAATTCTATTGAATCTTAATTTACCTGAATCTAGGAGCTTTTTTAAAGGTTAAAGGGAATAATGGTAACAAACAAACAAACAAACAAACAGACAAACAAACAAACAAAAAACCTCAGCTCAGTATTTGGTTCAAAACAGATTTTCAGTAAATATTATTTCTCCTTCATATGTAAAATGAAACCATATATAATTTTTTTCAGCTACAGAGTCCTGTAAACATTTATGCATTTACTCAATCAGACCTATTATCAAGCAACAAATAAAATTAGTAAATTGAAATAAGTTGTTTGGGGAGTTTTGGAAGGTTCGAGAAGGAAGAGCCTGAAGATAAGGCTGGTTTGGCTGAGTGGACTCAGACCAATGAAAAGTTGTAAGTAGCTGAAATGTACTTGTGGCTTGAAGAGCAAAGAAAAAAAGAAACAGAAAGGTGTGTGTAGAAGAGTGACAAAAAGAAAAAAAAAACTAAAAACATTGTTGATATGGTTTCTGGCAAGCCCATGTATGTGAGAGATTCTCTGTCCTTTTCTGGGCCATTTTACTGTTTCTGACATGAGTCAGACAGTTGCTGTGGGTGTCATAAAGCGGTGGATAAGAAGGCAGCTGGAGCTGGAAAGCTCAGAGGCTAAATTAATATTATTTCTGATACCTGTCAGTCCAATGTTAATCAGCGGTGGAAGAACAGTCTCAAAACTGCTTGTCTCAATTGGCCATTTAAGATTAATAGTGAAACCTGTTAATTATCACAATGCATCGTAAAACCTTCAGAAGGAAAGGAGACCCAAAGACTGAAGAACAACACAGTGGTAGGGCTTATGTCCTCCCCACTAATGTAGGAAGGAGTGAAGAGAACTAAAATGTTAAATCAAGCTACATTCAGGGACTACAATATGCTGATTTGCCCTGCAGCCAGTCCAGGAGGACACCTGAAGAACACAGGAAGATTTCTGCTGGGATTGCTAACAGCCCATTCTCCACACCTGTGAAGAGGAAACAGGAACCAAGTGTCATTTTATATGGCTAAAACCATGGGGAACCTATGGATTAAAGGCTAGGAACTGCCAGCAGGCCTTTTGCTCTACATATTCTTACCTTTTCAGCTATATACTCTTCCCCTTCCCTACTGTCTGTTCATAGCAAAAGAAATGAGAACTAAATAACATATAAACTGAATTCCCTGAACACCCAGAGTCCCTCTCAGTTCCTTTACTCTATCTCTGTCACAGTTTCTCTCACCCTACCTCTAAAAGGAGACCACACTCTGTGGAGTGTTACCCCTTTTCTAATAAAATTTCCATTTGAATCTAACTTTGGTGTATGTCTTGAGTTCTTTCTACACTCTTCGTCAAAGGGCCCTCTTCTTCTCTCAGTACAGGGCTTGGTCTCCCCGTCACTTGGGGAAATTTGCCCTGTCCTGCATCAATGTAATTGTTTTTAATTTCTCTCTCTCTCTTTTTTTTTAAATTCCAAGTGCATAAAAGAAACTTCAAGCTATTATTCTCCAAAGATTTATCTGTTTGTTGAGATCTTGCTTCCAGGCATATCCTCTTTTTGATTCGTATAAACTATTATAAAAATTTTCTCTAGGTTTGAATGTTCTTGCACTTTAGCATAAAGCTACTCAAGTCACTAGTTAGATATAATACAAATTGTCCTTATTGGCCCCTTTATTTTCTGTGTCATTATAGTTCATTTCATGGGCTCAATAAGACTCAGTCCTTATATCTACTTGGATATAATAGAATAAACCATTTTTATAATGAAAGCCTTGCCAGAAGGACATAGCTAGTGATAAATTTTATTAAATTATATATAAAAAGTGTAACCACATTCAGATTTTGCATATACCTTTTGATTCAAACTGGTTTTGCCTAGATAATGGTATTGTAACTCACTTGCTTTTTATCCCCACCCTTAACCTTCTACCTTTGTGTGCCTACTCTCTTAATTATTAAGCCTTAGTGTTTGGTAGCTAGTCAGACATGAGTGACAGGGGAACAAAAGAATAGAGGTTCAGCCTAGAGACCACCCAAAGAACACCTTGTCCCAGGAAACAAAGCATGGGAAGGCCATAATCTATAGCTGATTTAATCCGGACACAGACGTGTGCACAGAAGGTACTACCCTAATCTGCCCACAACCTCAGCCTCATTATACCATCATTATAATACCATGTTTATGCCTGGAACTTCATGAATCTAATAGACTGAATTTTGGGTAAGCTCATGAGCACTAGGCAAAGTGTTGTACAGCAGCCAAGTATCAATTAAATTGACTTCACCTGACATTCACCTAGGAACACCTTTGTAACCACCTATCATGGAACAAATATAATTTAGACCTTCCCCCTTCTAGGTTGTTACAGCCCTCTTAGCTGAGAACCCACTCCTCCCTTGGAGCATATTCTGTTCTTCATTTCTTTTACCTTTTTACCTCCCAAATTCCACAGGGCCGCAGCCTTCCTTAGTGTTGTCCGTCTCCTTCCTTAGTGTTGTCTGTCTCCTTCTAAAATATACCTTTAATAAATATTTTCCTAAATCTCATAGACCTGTGATTCTTTGTTGTGTCAGCAGAGAAGAACTGAGGAAAATGCTAATTACACTTCTTTGTCATTATCCTCCCCCCAACCCATGCCGCTGGAGCAACACCAAAGTTCTAATCACCCCCCCCAAATGATGCACTTACCCAAAATTCAGTCTGTTATAATTAGATTCATGAACTTCCAGACATAAACACAGTACTATAATAACAATATAGTGAGGTTGATGTTGGGGGCAGGTTGGAGTATCACCTTCTGTGCACGCATCTGTGGCCAGCTTAAACCAATTATAGGTTATGGCCCTCCCATGCTTTGTCTCCTGGGATGCAGGAGGGATTCTTTAATGACCAACGGAGTGTTCTTTGGCAGTCTCTAGGCTCAGCCTCCATTCCTTTGTTTCCCTGTTGCTCATTTCTGACTAGCTACCTAATATTTGGACATAAGGTCCCAGTCAGTGTCAAATCTTTTAAAATAATACTTAAGGACTATGATTATGAAGACAATAAGTTTCAGTAAAACTAAGGTTAACATCTTGGCTTTAGGTATGTTTCAGCCCCAGATCCATCAAGACAGAATAGCCCCACCAACCGTAGGACCAGAATGGATGATACCATGGCTGATTCTAGAACCTAACACAACAATCAATTACCCCAACCCTATCAAATCAGTAGCACCCATGACTCCAACTCCCTTAGTTTCCAGGACTAAGGATTATTACCCTATATAATCTATCCCCTTGAGTCACCCAGGGAGACAGTTTCCTGAGAGCGTGCCTATGTCTCTGAAACTTGCAATGCTCTAATAAACCCTTACTTTCTCCACTGCAGAAGCTGTACATATCACATTAACTTAGACACACAGAAGCAGATGGATCCCTTTGCTCGGTTAATGGTATTTGGTGGTGTGTATGGGGACCATTTTACCTGTGGATTTTCTGGTCCCCAGCCTGGAGCTTACCACCAGGCCCCTATCTAACAGCTGCCCAGGCTTGTTTTGGAGACGAAGGCCGGGCAGCAATCCCTGACTTGGCACCATCAATTTGTGGTGTTATTTACAGCATAAGAAACAAGGACTTGAAAAAGTTTCGATTTGGAATTTGTTTTGGTTCTGGAAATTAAAGATGACTTCTGGTAAGATTTTAACATTAGAAAGAATTTCCTTCATCTCAGACTCAAGGAAACCCAGCGGAAGAAGGAAGTTTAGTCATTTTGTGTATTTATCGGTCCTTTATCCTGTAAGTTCTCCTAAATGTCATCTCTTTGAAGTTTATTTTGCTAATAGATTTGAAGTGTCATGTTTTGTGACTGTTTGCTCTATGTTGCTTTCTTCGTAATAATCGTTAAAGCCTAGGATTAATTTGGATTGCTCGAGCTGGAAGTGAATTATTATTTTAATTAGCACAGGGCATAATATGAGTAATTCACCTCTGTATCCAATGCAGTCCTTTGGGTTGTATCTTACAAAACTGGAGGTTTGGGGGAACACTTGTCAGAAGATGAATCTATAAATTACACCACCATCTTACACCTAGAACTATTGTATAAAAGAGGAAGAAATGTGTTGCAATATCAGAATAGATCTCTTTGAAGAAAATGTATGAATCTGAGTGAGTGAGATATTATTGTCAATGTTACTTGTTCTAAATTATTTAACTTTTAGGAATCAAATTTTTTGGTGACCATAGCAAACTCTTTTGTAAGACTCTTCTGACCTTGTAGAAGAGAGAGGACTGGGGACTGAACACACTCTTCTCAGGCTTTCATCGTATATGGTAAAAGCAGCCAGCTGAATCTGGGTTTCACTCACATGAACTTTGGTGCCGGGGAGATATTCATATGGCACAAGATCAGAATTCAATCCACATCACCCTGGTGGTCTAGTGGTTAGGATTCAGTGCTCTTACCATTGCGGCCCTGGTTCTGAAGAGGAATTTTCCACTCCAATGGCTAACCTTGTAATCAGCTTTTTGTTTTGCTTCTGTAGACATGCTTTCTGCATAGGCAGAAGGGCAGAATGATCTCAAGGTCAACTGAAGACTCACCCTCCCCTTTGACTGTTCTGTCTAGATAACAGATGTATTGTCTAAGTTCCTGTTTGAAAATCTCATGCTCTGTAACTGCCCATAGCCCATAGCAACTCCCACAGTCTGTAACCATCTGAGGATAAATCATCCAATCAGTCCATGTCAACTGTAACAGCGGGGATATAAAAGTAAAATTGCCCCTAAGCTTGGGGCTCACATCTTCAGAGTGCTAGCTCTTCTGGGACCACCAGTGTAATAAACCTGGGTTCTCCAACTGTCCGAGTGGTGCTTGGTTTCTTGCTAGTCTAATTTTGCAACATTTCTGCAACATTTCAATTCCTAGCTTGTTTATCTCATGTCTTGTTCATCCTACTGAGGGGCAAAATGGCATCTGAGGCTTTTCTTTCTCTTCCCCATCTTCTTTGCCTCCAGATGTGTGGCCGTCACCACCTTCCTCTAGGAAAACCTGCCATTTTAAATCCAGGTATTCTGAAGCCATTTTTTTTAACCTTCTGAGATTTCCAACTTTATTGTACATACTTGCTTTTTATTTTCTGCTGTGTTTGTCAGCAAGTACACCATAAAGTACACCTTTGAAGAAGAGGATCTCAGACCTTTTGCAGACAATGGAATGCATTCTGCGATTGATTAGAAATTAATTTTAAAATGGTCTTAAAGGGATTCTTACAGCATACAAAGCTTTGGTCATCTGAGCAAAATTCTAAATTAGTCTATTTGCCACAAGTGTAATTTGGATCAAGTTTTTCCTCAGAGTTTGCATTATACCTGGGACTTAAAAACTAGCATTTAAAAATAAAAGCTGTGAGATCTCTGTCTGTTTGTTCTAGATAAAGCATATGTCTGCTGAATGGTATTGCTCATTTTGTAATGTTAAATTTGGCTTAAACAAACAAGTGCTCATATGAGAATTTTCAAAATAGGCTAACTCAAATGCTTTTCAGAATCACATGATCTAGACAAATGTTTGATATCAAAGCTGATTCTGAATTTGGTTAAATAGGTTTGGTTAAATAGGCATAGCTTTAGAATCATCAGTATTAAATTAATGCTTTTATTCTACCTGGGTTTATTAGTCATATAAATTCATGTTATCGCTGTTGCAAAATTTGTCAGCAAGAAAAATAATTTGGTATGATAAGATTTTTATTAGTAATCTAAACCTAATTGTTAGTGTTACCGAACTAAAAGGGACATGGACAAGAGTTTGTAGCAAAGAAAGTAGAGGTTTATTTAAGGATATGGTGCAAAACCCGGAAATGCAGGCGAGCCACTGCTCAAAGACCTGGCTCCTCGATGACCTCTACAGGTTGGGTTATATCGTGGAAAAGATAATTAGTAGCTAAGGGAGTTGGTGTCATGAGCTCTACTGATTGGTTGATGCAGTTGAACATCAGGTCCTAATGTCAGCCATGGCGTTGTTCTGTCTAATTTCAAGGGGATACTGATAGAGTTGTTCCACCTTCATGGGTGTGGAGCTGCAAGTTGTTATTTTTAATTTGAGAAAACTCTTGTTTCTGCAGTTAACAGACCTGAGGTTTTGTTCCTAAGACTGTTTGATCCTGAACTAAGGGCTTAATGATTAAGGGAGTGGTTGTGTGGCATACACAAGAATAAGAAGTGAGCCTAAATCCAGTTTAAATCAAGGAGACCGAGAAGAGATAAATCATTTTAAAGAAACAAAGATTTTCACAGTTACATTAGTAACAAATAAATGCAAATAAGATTAAATTTTTTTTGAAGTTAATTCTTTAGCAATAATTATATTGCATGTGTTTTTAAATGGTTTTCCAAACATTTTTGATAACTTAACTTTAGAATTTTACTGCTAAAAGATTAAAATTATTTAATGTCTAGATATTTCTGAATACCATGAAATACAGAAACACTGCTAGATAAGGCTAAATTTAAGTACTTTTGGCCTCTTATTACAGAGAAAAAAAAGTAAATTTAGATCTCCTAATAAAAATGTTTTGTGCTTTATCAGAAAAAGACCATATGTTTCTAAAGGTTATAGAGTTCTAAATTTGCCAATCTGAAGAATGCTAATTGTATCTTTTAGTTGTCGCTACAAATTAAGATTCTAAGGGTTATAAATTGTAATTAACATGAAAGAAAATTGTTAAGGGTGGAAATTTTTCAAGTGAGCCAACTAGCTAAGTCAGCTACAGGGAAGAAATATCTTTAGATACCAGAAGTTGTCCTACTTGCTTGGGTGTGGTTTAGGAGGTGTTTGTATAAGATATGAAGATGGCCAATGTCTGCTTCTGTAATCCACTTACTTGTTAACCAGGGTGTGGTACTAGGTGATGTATTGTGCTAATGGCCAACTTCTGCTTCTGTAATCTGCTTACTTGTTCTAGGCTTTATAACTGCCTCACTCTAAAACCCCGATGCTGATCTCCTCTAACTCTGTGTGGTAGAGAGTCAGTCTCTGGCCGGCTAATCACGGTTCTTAATTCTCTCTGATTTGGCTCTGTGGGTCCCTGTTCTCACCTGTGCCATAACAAACCCCTCCAGAGACCTCCCCACACCCGCACTGGGGCTGTGTACCAGCCCCCACAAGACCCTGATTCTGTTCCCGAATCTTTATACTACGCAGCAGTCCTGGCCCCACTCTGGCAATTGGCTCCCCCGGTTGGGAGAGAAACCCAGAAGCCATTCATGGTCTATGTCCCTTTCTCCACCAGCAGTGTCTACAATTGGAAACACCAGAACCCTCATTCTCAGAGAAACCTCAGGGATTTAACCTCTCTCCTAGAGACTATTTTCTTTACCCACCAGCCAACTTGGGACAATTGTCAGCAACTTCTCCAGGTCTTGTTTACCTTGAAGGAGTGGGGGTGGATCCTAAGGGAGGCTGCAAAGATGGTATTAGAGCTCAATAGGCAGCCTTCCACTGATCCGGCCTGCATCCAACATGTTTTCCTGAGCACCCGTCCGCCTTGGGACCCCAACACCGACCCAAGGTAAGGAGGCTGTCCAATGGTATAGCCAGCTTCTGCTTCAGGGCCTCCGATCTGCCACCCAACGACCCACTAACTTATCTAAAGTAAGCACAGTCATCCAAACTAAGGATGAATCACTGGCAGCGTTCCTGGAGCGACTTTTAGAGTCATGCCGGTTACATACCCTTATTGACTTGGAGGACCCTAATAATAGGGGAGCTGTGAATTTAGCCTTTGTCCGTCAGTCAGCCCCAGATATTAGAAAGAAACTGCAGAAGATAGAAAGGTTTGAAGGAAAGAACCTGTGTGAGCTGGTCGAGATAGCCCAATAAGTATTCAACAATAGAGGTGAGGTAGATATAACACAGACTAAGAAAATGACTATGGTCCCGCTTGCAACCATGCAAGGAGCCAAGCCAAAGGGACCAGCAGAAAAAGGCAGAGGTCGAGGACAGGTACCCAGGGTGAGCGATGGACCTAAGAGAGTTGGGCTAGAGAAGGACCAATGCACATATTGCAAAAAAAAAAAAAAAAGGGACATTGGAAGAATGAGTGCCCTGAAAAAAAGACAAGGCCCCGAGAATAAGGTCTCCCTCATCCTCTTTGAGGTCACAAAATGAGGAGGTTGGGGCTCTTACATTATGAGTCCCCGGGAGCCCAGGGTAACTTTACAAGTCGGGGGCAAACCTGTAAACTTCTTGGTAGACACAGGAGCTACCTACTCTGTGCTACAGAGCACTCAAGGCCCACTCTCAAAGGAAAAGACACTTATACGAGGGGCCACTGTACAAGGGAAATCTTACCTTTGGACCCAAGCCAGGATAACAGATCTGGGAAAAGAAACAATTACCCATTCATTTCTAGTTATGCCAGAATGCCCATACCTGCTGCTGGGTAGAGACTTGCTACAGAAGTTACAGGTCACAATTTCCTTCAAGGAAGGCCATACTGAACTTACTGTCAGGTCAGGACCTCCAGCCATTCTACTCACCTGCCCATTGTCTGAGGAATGCCTTTTGCTAGAGGACCCCCTAGCAAACTTGCCAGGGATTTTACCTATAAACCCCCTATTAACTGAATTCCAACAAAAGATTCCTGGTGTCTGGGCAGAAACAAATTCCCCTGGCCTGGCAGCGCATCATCCTCCTATTATAGTGACTCTGTCTAGCTCAGCTACTCCAGCCCAGGTATATCAATATCTTGTCAGTCTGAAGGCCTGAGTGGGTATTGCTGTCCACATTCAAAGGCTGAGGGAGGCAGGGATCTTAGTCCCCTGCCACTCCCCCTGAAATACTCCTTTGCTCCCAGTACAGAAGCCCGGCATCCATGACTACTAGCCTGTCCAGGATCTCAGGGAGGTTAATAAGCAAGTTGAGACAATCCACCCGACAGTCCCCAACCCTTACACTCTTTTCAGACAGCTACCCCTGAGTCATCAAGTATATACTGTCCTGGATCTAAAGGATGCCTTCTTTACTCTGCCTCTGGCCAAGGCTGGCCAGCCCATCTTTGCTTTTGAATGGGAAGACCCAGATAGACCTTACTCAGGACAGTTGACTTGGACTCGTCTGCCTCAGGGCTTCAAGAATTCCCTGTCCCTTCCTGTGGGACGACTAACGGGAGCTCCGACCAGACGTGAGACTCGAGGAGACAATCTGCAAGAGAATGGGGGACAGGAGACTTGAAGAATGGAGGCAAGACAAAGTTCTGATCAAGCCTCGTTTATTGTAGGTAGGAGTAGAGTATATAAAGGGGAGGATTTGCATAAGCACGGTTGCCTTGGATACCGAACCGCAGAACATTCCATTTCCTTATATGACCCAAAAATGCAGAAGGGTCCCGGGAGAGAAGGGGGCTGCAAGGTCAGATTAGTTTAAGCAAATGGCTCAAGAGGCCCAGGGCATGTCAGGGCATGTCAGGGCAACTGACTTTATGCTGTCTATCCTATCAAATAGCACAGGGCGAGGCAGAACCTGTCCCAAGGCGAAGTTGCCTAGATCTCAGGTATGAGAGCCTTGATAACAACGGCTCCCAACAATTGTGTCTGAGATCTGGGTCTCCTAGAGGCTGTATGTTATAATACAATCCTATTTTGATACTTAACAGTTCATTAAAAGTTTTCACTGCATTTCTATGACCTGCTCATATAACACCCAGAATCTGTTCCCACAATGCTCTGCCACAGGAGGGCTGGTGCTCACATTCCATCTCTCCTTGGAGGATTCCTGTCTTTCCATGGAATCCAAGCTACTTGGTTATACCTCAGCTCTCTGATGTGTTTAATATGTTATTATTTTGTACTCTATCTGGATTTTTATTATTTTTAGAATCAGAGTATTACTCTTCCCAGTTTTCTATATCCCAGGCAGAAGCCAAAATCTATGCAGAGTTTTAAATAACCTGTGCAATGTTCATTTTGAAGAACTATGTGCCAGGCCATAAAACAAGTCTCAATACATTTATATTAATTGAAATCAAATAGAGCATATTTTTTGACACAATAAAATTATATTAGAAAACTAAAAATGTGGTATGTGGTAAACTGTAACTATTTGAAAATAAAACAAGAGTCAAATACAAAATCATAAAAATTACAAGATATTTTAAATTAATTTATTATAAAGATACAATGTCTGCAGATTTATAGGATGCAATTAAAGATTGATTGTATTGAAATGTATATATTTAAAGTGAATATTAAAAAATAAAAATGGAATAAAATTATTGACCTAAAGTTTTACTTAAAGTTGCTAGAAAAGCGCAGAATAGTAAAACCAAAGTTAGTGTCAAAAAAGAAACAATACAAAACACAAATCAATAAATACTAAGACAAATAAATAGCAGCAAATGTTTACAAAGTCAAAAATTGGTTTATTGAAAAGGTCAAAAAACTGACAAAACATTCACTAGGTTGATCAAGAAAAAATATAAATTATCAATTGTAGAAAAGGTTGGGGAGATATTAGTCTTCTTACAGATACTAAGGGACTATTAAAAGTATTATGAACAACTTTGCTAATAAATTTTACAACTTAGATAAAATGAACGAGTTCTTTAAAAAATAAAACATAAAAACTAATATGATATAATGTTAAAAAATTCATAGTACATATTTATTTAAGACATTGAAATAGTTATCTAAATATTTCATTAAAGAAATATAGGCATACATAATTTATTGCTGAATTATGTAAATCATTTAATGGAGAAACACATTTTTTTTACAAAATCTTTTAGAAGTTAGAAAACTAGTTAATTTTTTCCAACTCATTTTATTATGCCAGCACAAATATGAGAAAGGAGTCATCAAAAAATTTATAGACTAACATTCTAATTGAACATGGATACAAATGTCCTTTAAAATATTAGTTAATTATATCCAGCAAAATATAAAAAGTATAATTTATTATGACCAATGTGGGGTTTATTTCAAGAGTGAAAAAATAATTACATTTAAAAATAATCAAAGTAATTCATCAAAAATCAAAATAAGGAGAAAAATTCATATGATCATTTCTATAAATGTATGAGAATCATTGGCTGAAACTCTACAATCATGCATCATAACAATAAAGGTTGTTTATTCTTTCTATGTTGGTTTTCCATTGCAGTAGAGGTCTTATTCAGTGTAATAAGATAAGTTAAAAAATAAAAATATAAGCAATGGTAAGGAAAAAGTAAAACTGTCCCTGTTATCAGATGTTATGATTGTGGAGCCCCAGGGGAATCTGAGCACATGCTACTGAAACTGTCACTAACACTGACAGGGATTGAGACTGAGGGTAGCAAGCATGATTGAATATTTATAAGAAAAAATAAAACATTATTAAGACTTTATGTAAAGAAGGGATCCAAGAGGCTTAGACATCACCTACTGGAACAAAAAGAAAAACATGTTCTTTGCAACAGGCTAAAGAGAGACCTTTATATAAGAAATCTTTCTGGAAAAAAAGCAGAATACATTTTCATTAATTTCCAGACAGAGAAATTGTCCATTAGCACCATGAACAACCAATATGACAAGGCATCTCAGAAAGAAAGAGAAAAATCTCCAGAAAATAAGCTTACAGACATAGAAATATGCAACTTAAATGACAGAGAGTCCAGGATGGTACTTCTGAAAAAAACTCAATAAGATCCAAAAAACAAATCATATCAACAATTTCAGGAATTGAAAAAACAGCTAGATGAGCCAAATGAGTTCTCTAGCAAGGAGATTGAAACCCTCAGAAAGAAACAAATAGAACTTCTGGAGATGAAGAACACACTGCAAGAGATGAAAAATAAAATAGCAAGCTTATGAAATAGAGTTGACCAAATGGAGGAAAGGATCAGTGATATCGAAGACACAAATCTTAGAAATCAACCAGAAAGAAGAAGAGAGAAACCAAAGAATGAAAAATAATGAAAGAGAAATACTAGAAAGATAATAGAAGGTAATTATGCAAAAATAAATGTTATTTTTTATGTTAGCTGCAAACAATTAGAATAAGAAGTTAAAATGGTTTCAATCACAATAGCTTTTAAGACAAACCCAGAGTTAAATTAAGAATTAATAATTAATTTTTTCATTTGTTATATAATTATCACAATAACAAAAAAAAACAGTTTGTTAAGTGTTAAAAACATAAAAGTTGATAATTCCACTTAGTATATCCATAAAATTATACAATCATCCAAAAATCCTTACATATGCTACATAGTAGACAAGAGAATGAAAAAGTATCCAATAACTAAACTGAAATAAATTATATATTTGTATTCATTTTCTATTGCTATAATAAATTACCAGAATTGAGTGACTTAAAGTAATACAAATGTATTATCTTAGAGTTCTGTATAGTAAAAATTCAACACAGGTTTCATTGGGTTAACATAAAGATGTTATCAAGATTGCATTTCTTTCTGAAGGCTCTAGAAAAGAAACAGTATGCTTGTCTTTTCTTACTTCTACAAGTCACTAATTTTTCTTGACTTGTGACACCCTTCCCTTGGCAACATAACATGACATAACTCTGCCCCTGTTATCACATTTTATTCTCTGATTGTTATTTTTCTCCCTCTTTTACTTTTGAGGACTCTTTTGATTATATTGGGTTCACCTGGATAATATGAATAATCTTGTGATTTTAAAAATAGTTTATTATAAATCTTAATTCAACACATAACCTTAATTCCCTTTTGCAATATAATCTAACATATTCACAAGTCCCAGGGCATAGGATGTGGACATCGTTATGGGGAGCATTGCTCTGCTTGCCACATGTTCATGAAATGAATGAGTTTGTGTTGTAAAAATATCTATTCTTTACAAATTTATCTTTAAAATCAGTGTGATACCAAGACAAATGTATTTATTTTCAATGGAGTTTTAACATATATGAAAGTATAAATGACTCAGTATAGTCAATATATTCATAAAAAGAATGAGGTTGAATTTTTGGTTGTCACAGTTATAAAATTTTGTTATAAAGTGGTTATGGTTAAGAAGGTGTATTCATGGCATGGGAGTAGGTAGTAAACCAACAAAATAAAATGGAGAAACCCAGAAATAAATTCTAGTATATATAAAATAGTGAAATATTAAGCATCTAGGTCAATGAAAAAAATACAGTTTTAGGAGATAGTTTTGAACAAAAAAGGCCATTATTGAAGAGTTTACTGCCTATGTTTTATTCTAGGGGTGTTATGGCTTCTGGTCTTACATATAAGTCTTTAATCCATTTTGAATTTATTTTTGTATATGGTGTATACTAACACTAATTTTAGCACCCAGCTGTCCAGTTTGACCAACACTATTTAACAGACTGTCTTTTCCCATTGTATATTTTTGTCTCCTTTGTCAAAGATTAATTGACCATGTAAGCATCAGTTTATTTCTGATCTCTCTATTCTGTTCCATTGATTTATGTGTCTGTTTTTTTTTTTATGCCAATACTATTCTGTTTTGATGACTATAACTTTGGAGTATAGTTTGAAATCAGGGAGTTTGAAACCTTCAACTTTGTTCTTTCTCAAGTTGCGTTGGTTCTTTGGGGTATTTTGTGGTTCAGGCATATTTCAAGATTTTTTCTAGTTCTGTAAAAATGCCATTGGTATTGTATTTTATCCCTATCAATAAATTGTTTTGAGTAACATGGACATTTTAACAATATTAATTATTCTAATCCATGAACACAGTATATCCTTTCATTTATTTGTGTCATCTTCAATCATTTTCATCACTGTCTTATAGTTTTCTAAATCTTTCACTTGCTTGATTAAATTTATTCCTAGGTATTTTATTCTTTTTGATTCAATTGTAACTGGAATTGTTTCCTTTACTCCCCTTTCTGATAATTTATTGGTCTACAAATGTCTTCTTTCTAATTTGTACGCCTTCCATTTCATTTTTTTGTCCAATGCTTTGGCTAGGACTTCTAGTATTATGTTGAATAAAAGTAGTGAGAGTAATGATCCTTGTCTTATTTCTGATCTTAGAGAAAAAAAATTTCAACTTTTCACTAATGTTAGCTGTTGGTTTGTCATACATGACTTTTATTATGTTGAGGTATGTTTCCTCTATACCCACTAGTTTCATAGTGTTGTGGTCAAATAAGTTTTTAATTTTCTTAAATTTATTGATATTGTTTTGTTGCCTAACATGTGATCTGTCCTAGAGATCGTTTCATGTACACTTGAAAAGAATGTGTGTTATCTACTATTTTGGAGTGAAATATTAAGTATTTATTAAGACAATTGATATAAGGTGGTGTTTAAGGTCAATGCATTTTTGTTTATTTTCTGTCTGGATGATATATCCATTCATATAAGTGGAGTGTTAAAGTCTACTACTATTATTATATTATTTTAAATCTCTTAATTTATGTCTGTTTTATGTATTTAGGTGCTCCTATGTTGTGTGTGTATATGCTAACAAGTGTTATATCTTCCTGTTGGATAAATCCCTTTACCATAGAATGTCCTTATTTCTCTCTTTTTGCACTCTTTGCTTTAAAGTTTATTTTGTCAGATATCAGTTTTGCTCCCCAGCTTTCTTTTGTTTTCATTTGCATGAAATATGTTTCATATGCATGGGTCTTGTTTTTTCATCCATTCAGCCACCCCATTTCTTCCAATTAGAGTATTTAGTCCATTTATACCTTTGGTAATTATTAATAGATATCTACTAACTGCCATTATATTAATTGTTTTCTGGTTGTATTTGCAATTTTTCTCTGTTTCTTCTTTTGTATTCTTCCTTTGTGATTTGATGACTTTTTTTTTTTTACTGTTATGTTTGTTTGTTTTTTCTTTATTTTTTTTTTGTATATCTATTACAGGTTTTTGGTTTGTGGTTACCATGAGGCTCATATATAACACCATATATATGGCAGTCAGTTTTAAGTTGATGGTCACTTAAGTTATACTGTATGTTTTATATTTCTGGTGTCATATTTTACTTGTGTGTGTGTGTGTGTGTGTGTGTGTGTGTCTTTGTGTGTGTGTTCCTTAACTTATTGTAGATAAGGATTCTTTAACTACTTTTGTATTTTAACCTTTATACTAGCTTTATAAATGGTCAGTACATTTATTTTACTATACATTTGCCTTTACCAGTGAGATTTTTTCTCCTCAAAGAAGTCCCTTAACATTTCTTATAATTCTGGTTTAGTGATGATAAACATTTTTAGTTCTTGCTGGGAAACTTGTTATCTCTCTTTTAACTCTAACTGATAAACTTGCCAGGTAGAGTTTTTTGGTTGGATTTCTTTCCATTTATCATTTAAAATATATCATGCCATTTCCTTCTGGACTGCAATTTTTTTTTTTTGCTAAAAATCAGCTCATAATCTTACCAGTTTCCTTTGTTCATAAGTAGATATTTTTCTCTTGCTGCTTTTAATATTCTTTCTTTGGCTTTAACTTTTGAAATATTAACTATAATGCGTCTTGGTTTGAGTCTCTTTGGGTTTATCTTATTTAGGACTTTGTGCTTTCTAAAACACGAGGATGTCTGATTTTGTCACCAGGTTTGGAAAATTTTCAGCCATTATTTTTTCAAACAGGTTTTCTGTCTCTTTCTTTCTCTATTCTCCTCTGGGACTCCTATAATACAAACAGGGAGACACTTGATGCTGTGTTAGAGGTCCCTTAAACTATCCTCATATTTTTATATATTTTTTCTTTTTGCTATTTCAGTTGGTTGATTTCCATTACTCACTCTTCTGTGTCACTGATCCTTTCTTCTGCATTCTCCAACTACTGCTGATTCCATGTAGTGTATTTTTTATGTCAATTATTGTATCCTTCAGTTTTGTTTTTTAAAAATGTTTTCTATCTCTTTGTTGAAGTTTTCACTGTATTCACACTTCTCCTGAGTTCAGTGACCACTACTTTAAACTATTTACCTATTAGACTGCTCATCTTTGTTTCACTTAGTACTTTTTCTGGGATTTTGTCTTGCTCTTTTATTTGTAATATGTATATTTCTCTTTCCCAATTTTCCCTGGGTCTCTGTGTTTGTTTCTATATATTAGGCAAATTAGCTATGTCTCTCAGGATTAAAATAGCGGTCTTATGTAGAAGGTGTCCTGTGAAGTCCAATGGCACAATTCTAGCTTGTTACCAAAGATGCGTGCTCCAGAAGTGTTCCCTGTGTGGGTTGTATGCACCCTATTCTTGTGGCTGGGCTACAGTTGTTGTTATCAAGCTGTTGAGCAAGGCTATTCATAGCCTGGATATTTGTAAGGCTTGGCTTTGATGTTTGTGGATGCATTGATGTGCAGTGCCTGACTGTGGAGCACTTAATTGTGAGGTTCGCCAGTGCTTGTTGTGGGCTTGTGGGTAGAATGGGAAGGATCCCAGCCTGGTTGGCTGCAGGCATCCGGGTGTGTAGAGTAGAACACTGGTGTGGCTGGCTATGGGATTCATATGTGACACCTGCTTGATTTCATTGTTAACCTATCCATTGATTAGTAGCATTTTAGCTAGCCTCCATGTATTTGTGTGTTTCTAAGTTTTGTTCTTGTGATTGATTTTTAGTTTTATACCATTATGGTCAGAGATGACATTTGATGTAATTTCAATCTTCTTAAATTTATTGAGACTTGTTTTGTGGCCTAGAATGTGGTCTATCTTGAAAAATGTTTCATATGCACTTATGAAGAATGTATATTCTGCTGCTTTGGAGTTAAATGCTCTAAAAATATCAATTAATCCATCTGGTCTAATGTATCATTCAAAATTTCCATTTCCTTATTAATTTTCTGTTTGAAAGATTTGTCCATTGGTGTCAATGGGGTGTTAAAGTGTCTTACTATGACTATAACTGATTCCAAGGGTTATAGTTTGTTGTGGAATTGATCCCTTTATCATCATAAAATATTCTTCTTTGTCTCTTATTATAGCCTTTTTTGTAAAGTATATTTTGTCTGATATAAGTATTACTACCACAGTTTTATTTTTTAATGTCAATTTTCATTAAAAAGGTATTCTCAAACACCTTTTCTCATTCCTTTACTTTCAGTTTGTGTGTATCTTTCAATCAGAAGTACTTCTCTTCTAGACAGCATATGTATAGATCATGTTTTTTTTATTTAATTTATTTTTTATCCATTTAGCTAAGCTATATCTTTTGACTGAAACATTTAATTCATTTACATTTAAAGTTATTGATAGGTGGACAGACATTCACATTTTATTATTTATATTTATGTTCTTTTGTTTTGTTTTGTTTTCCTTTTTCTTCTTAAAGAAGTCCTTTTAACATTCCTTATAATACTGGTTTGATGATGATGAACTTCTTTAGCTTTTTCTTATTTGAAAAGCTCTTTATCTCTCTTTCAGTTTTAAATGGTAGCCTTGGTGAATAGAAAATCTTGGTTGTAGGTCCTTGCTTTTCACTACTTTTAATATTTTGTGTGATTCCCTTCTGGCCTGCAAGGTTTCTGTCGAAAAATCAGCTCATACTCTTATGGGAGCTACTTTGTAAACAATTGCCTTTCTCTTGATGTTTTTTAAGATCCTCCCTTTGTTTTTAACCTTTGGCAATTTAATAATGTGTCTTAGTGTGGACCTCTTTGAGTTCATCTTGTTTGAGGCTCTCTGCACTTCTTGGACTTGTATGTTTATTTCTTTCACCAGGTTAGGCTAGCTTTCCATCATTATTTCTTCAAATATGTTCTCAATTCTTTACTCTCTCTATTCTTCTCCTGTTACCCATATGATACAAATGTTGGTACACTTGATGTTATCTCACTTGATGTTAAACTATTTTCATATTTTGGATTTTTTCCACTTAGGATTGAGTGTTTTCTGCTGCCATATTTTCTAAATTGTCGATTTGATCTTCTGCTTTATCTAATGCACTCTTGATTCCCTCTAATGTATTCTTCATTTCAGTTATTGTAGTCTTCATTTCTGACTGGTTCCTTTTTATATTTTCTATCTTTATTTTTATTTTTCCTATATCTGTTGAAATTCTCACTGAGATCATTGAGCACTTATATCTAGAGCTTTGAATTCTTTGTCTAGTAGATCACTTGACTCCACATTTTTTGGTTCTTTTTCTGGAGCTTTGTTTTTTTCCTTGTCTCCTTATTTTGGCTGCCTTCCGGTGTTTCTTTCTACACAGTAGGGAAAGGTGCTATGTCTCATGCTTAATAGACTAACCATATATATTAAGTGTCCTGTGGGGCCCAGTGATGAAGTTTACCTGGTCACTTGAGGTGGGTGCTTCAGGTGTGTCCCTTGTGTGGTTAGTGTGTGCCTTCCTATTGTAGTTGAGCTTTGATTGTTCTTGGCATGGCAGTGGGAAAGATTGATCTTCAGGCTAATTTGTGTGTGTGTGTGCAGAGGTTGACACTATGAAGCAAGATTTGCTTTAGCAGGGTCTCATGCCTGCCATGTTTTTTCTTTAGATATACCATTTGTGTAGATAGTTGGGTGGTTCTCTGATGTAGTCTGAGGCTGGCCACCAGGTGTATTTTTTCCTAGGGCCTCTTGAGAGGAGCTTCTGTGCACAACAAGTTCATTCGCCGACTGTGCCCTGCTCCGGGCCTCATATATGAGCTATGAAATGGTGTGCAGATTGTTATCATTTGTGTTGGATTTGGAGGTGCCTAAGCTTTTGATCTTAGGCCAGCTGCTGCTAGTGCTAGGCTTGGGGTTGCTTATCAAGAGGTATGGCACACACCAAGGCCAGATCTTTCTTATTTGGGGTTTTAGAGCCTTTGAGAAATTTTAGAAAAGTTAACAGCATGACCGAAGACATGCCATTTGTATGAAAAAGACACAGAAAGTAGCTTGGGTGGTCTCTTAAGTTGAACGGGGTGTAGTCTCAGGGAGTCACCAAGAGCAGGGCAAATGGTATTAGCCAGAGTGAATGGAGACTCAGATGTGGAACCCATCTACCTGCATTTGCAAACTGGGTGGGTAGAAGGCTCAACAAAGAAACAATGGTTTTTGCCAGCACTTCTGTCTGAAAGAAAGCTGCCCCTTCAGCCCTGTCCCTGTAGCCAGACAATTCAATTTTTCCCTGTAATTCTCTGGAGCCTTTCAAGCTATTTTTCCGGTCTTGGAGCTTAGAGCAAGAGAGTTTGTCTGCAAGTAAGTCCATGTGTGCACCCTTTAAATGGAACACCTGCATCTCCAATAGCCTTCCATCTCACTCAGCCACAATCTGCACTGGTTTTCACAATGAGAAGAGTTGAGGACTTTTCTTATTGGCACCAGAATTCTGAGCTACCAGCTGTCGAGGTCTTCCCTGAGAGGTGAGGTAGCTTTCTGATTTTTAATCACAATACGTGGTTGTGGAACCCACTCATTCTGCATCTCTGCCTCTCCTACCAGTCTCAACATGGCTTTATCTGTCTGTTCTTATTTATAGGACATCTGTGCAGGTAGGCTTCAGGTGATTCTCAATGATAGTTGTTCTGTAGTTAGTTGTAATATTGATGTGTTTACGGGAGAAATGAGCACAGTATTTACCTATTTTGCCATCTTAATTGGAAACCTCTCAATTATTATTTAGAGAAAATAAATTTTCTTAAAGCCTTTATTTTTCTTACTATCTAAAGATAATGAACTCTCTCCCATAAAAAAGAATCCTCCCTCAACTCTAGAACCTACTTAACCTTCTGCTATATCTCTTCTTTCTTTAAAAACAATATTCTTTAAGAAACTGGTGTATACTGTCTCTAATTTTCAGTATCCATTTACTCCTCACACATTTCAATATGGTTTTGTTCCTCTAATATCACAAAGAATTTTAAAACTGTCAAAACTAACATATGATTTTCAGCCCTATCTTGACATTTCTATACATTTGATGCTGTTCACCTTCTCACTCTGGTTTCTGGGATACCTGATTTTCTCCAACATATAATTAGTCTTGCTCAATTTCTTTTAAGGACTTCACTTTCTTATCTAACCCTTAAACATTAGTATTGACTTTTTTCCTCCCTCACTCAATACACTGCTTTGGGTTAATTTTATACACATACAATTCCAGGTAACTCTGCTTTGAGAAAGGCCAATTTATCTCCAAAGTAGATGAATTTCAAGTCATCTATAAAAATGTGGTAACCTTTTTTCCATTTTGAAAATCCTGCCTGGAATTCTCTTCTTTCACTTTTGTACCTATATGACTTATACTAATTCCTCATGAATCAGCTCAAATGTTTCTTTATAAGCCTTCTCTGAACTTCTGGCTTACCTCTTCCCTTTGGGCCAGGTTAAATTTGATATACTTCTTTTGTTATTCTATAGCATCTTATATCTACTTTTATGTGCTCATTACATAATATAATATTTTGCTCACTTAACTTTCTCTACCACTAAATTATGAGGCCTATTTGTATATATAAATAATATTTATCTAAAACTTGTGTATTCCAGGCATTTTTTCTTAATGTTAGGGTTGCAGAATGTTCAAGAAATTATTCTGTTATCAATGTGGACCCTGAGACAAAAGATACTTACTAAGAAGAGCTCTTGGTGGCTAATTGGACTCAAATTAAAAAAAAAAAATACAGAGCCCAGCAGCCATTTCTATATAGGGATCTCTCACGTAAGCTGTGCTTCGAAGAGAAACCTGCATTGAACTGCCTGCCTACACTGTGTTCCTGTCATCTAAGCAGTTCTTACAAAGAAGTTTCTGGAATAGAACTGAATTACCCCCATCAAATCAAATCTGCAGAGCTATATCCTCATCAGCTTTTTCACCCATTGATCAGGGCAGCTCCATTCTGATCATTTAGGACAGTGCCTTTTGGACCAATAAAACTGTAAAGATTTGGCGCTCTCATTTGTATGAGAATGGACCAATCAAGGACTAGGGCAGGGACATCTCTCGATACAAGCCAGCTCCCCTTTAGCTTGAAGAGTGCACTTTCCTTTTCCACTGAAGACTGAAGACTGAGTTTCCCTGACTAAAGCTAAAACACCAAAGATATCTTGCCCAAGGAGTGCTGAGCAGACCGGCAGAAGGCAGAGTGAATTGGACTGGACCTGAGCAGATAGAATAGCACAGAGCAGAGCTGTCTAGCCAGAGCAGGTCCTTGCTCCATGGCCTTCTCACCGCTGATCTGTTTCATATTCATGCTGTTCCCACAGCTGTGCTGTATTACAATTGAGCTGTTTGCCCTGAGTAGATTCCTTCTTCACTTCACCCCAAACTGGGGATCCTATTGGCATTGAACTGGCACAAATGACCATCGGTTGACATGTTCATAACAGTTCAGTGACAAAAACTGTGCCTTAATTTTATATGAATCTTAACATCTAGCCCCATGCTTGCTCTGTGGAATATACTTGAGACATCTTTGCTGAATATATCAAGAAATAGGTGAACATACAAAGCACCATTTTGGAGATATATGTTCATCAACAAATACCACCTCAAAATATTGTTTTCTATACTCTTACAACTATTTACAGGGATTTCTATCCTCAAATAGCTAGACTTAATTTTCCAGTTTTTCAAATGACTTTTATATGTAAGATATAGTTTTTGACTCCTTTCCAATTCATCTTCAAAATAGTAATATCACTTAATGAGAGAAATGGTGTGTGACTGGATCCTAAATGTACCTTTAAATAATTTTTGATGTATTTCTACATTCTCTATCTATGTTGGTCCTTAATAAAAACTTGTCAAATGAATGAATAAATAAATATGACTAACATTTCAAAAAACTTTATATTATAATGAATCATGTTTTACTAAATTTATTCTTTTTTCACTTATGCATTTGAATTGTTTATTCAACAAAATAATCACTATATCTACCATTTGCTACAAATTGCTTTGATTCCATAAACAGAACAAATGAGGTTTGAATTTTTTGAGGTTTTTCTACTAATGGTTTCGCATTTAAGCTCATATCATGTTCTATCTTACATTTATATATTAGCTCATATAAAACTACCCAGTTTTATTTCTTAATAGCATACACTAAGCTTTATAAAACTCTGTGTTTATCATATTTTAACTTTTATTTTCTCTTTATCCTCAAAGAGTTAGTAGTAAGTAAGCAGTTTAAATTTGCTGTAACTTGTGCTTTGGTATAAAGGTATTGTTGTTTATATTTTATTAAATATAGAAAAATTATTTGGAATTTGATTATCTGGTTATTTTTAGTCTTATAAACTTTTTCCAAATTATATAATATAAACAATTCACATTAAAATTTTTTTACCTTTTTCAATTGTAGATTTTTTTTGTCTTTGCATTTGCTATCTCAATATTCCATTAAATTTCACAAATTGCACATGATTAATTTGCTACCAGTGATTTCCCCACCCCCAAACTGTACTACCCATATTAAATATTATTTTCTGAGAAAACAATATTTATAATAATATATTTATTTAAGAACATACACGGTAGCAATTTCTTTAGTATAGTTAATAAAACCTCCATCATGTATTTGTTAAACTAATGGATAATTGTGAACATAGGACTAAAATGCAACAAATTACCTTTAAAGCAATTTATTGATAAGAGCAGAAATGATAAACATTCATTTTCCTCTAATAAAGCAAAATACACTTTTAAGTTTCCCAGTTAAATTACTTTGTAGCTCAGATTAAAAATATAAAATAAAATTACTGAAATATTGGACAATTTACTTTAAAAATACCAAGAATTATCTATCTATTGTAGTCCATAGGTAATCTGTGTTTAATCATCTAAAGAATGTGAAGACAAGTAATGAGAATAGTTTTATGACCTGATTCCACATGGAGTAATTCCATGGATCTTTACAGAATTATCTTTTTAAGCTGTGTAGTACATAAACGTCATCTGTATAATGGAATGCTTAGGGTTTGGAAAACGACTGAGGTTTTGATTGCCTCACAATTATATTAATGTTATGAATGTAATTTCTCAGGAGGAGTGATTTTTTCTTTTATTTTAATAATTATTGGTTTAACTTATACTTGGCATATTTTATTTGTTTCAAGTGTACAACATAGTAATTAGATATTTATATAACTTACAAAGTGACTACCCTGATAAATCTAATATCCATCTAACACATAGTTATTACAATATTATTGACTATAGTCCAAAATATCTCTCATATTTCTTAGTAGTTGTACTTCAAAATATTTCACATGGTGAAAATCTGGAAATTGCATAAATTTTTCTTCCATCATTAATGTCATCTATTTGTTCTCAACAAAGTTGGGTTAGCTGATGTCCAGTTTCTTTTCTAGGGAGCAAGTATTGTCAAATATTATAGACATTATTTTAGAAAGTTGGCAGTGTGAAAAATACAATTATAGGTATTAATCATCTACAAACATCTATTTCCACCTTTTATATATTAATATATTTTGAGCCTTGATGTCTATGTATAACATGTGCTTGTTCCCACCAAGTACTTGCCACACCTTCTTGTTGTAGAAATGATCAGCTGATTTATAAAGAAGAATATTCATTAATATTAATTTGAAGTATTTTATATGGAGACATTTATCCTTAATCAGAATTTTTCACATTTTAAAGAGTCTGGTTCAATATTGACTTGGAATGACCAAATGTCTCTACCTGTTTCCTAGAGAGAAGTCCACATGCAGAAGACTATATAGAAATTTGTCAGTTGAAATAAGTACTCCTCTTGGAAAGTATGCAACATTTTGTGTTGTAGATTTTGCAATTACATAATCAAACAAATGGCTTAAAAATTAGGTTGTTTAGAACTCTTGAAAGTTTGACTATATGATTATTTACAAGTAGCTAGTCAAAAGAAATTATTATTTTTAAAAAGGAGTGCAGTCTATAAGAATGACTATGGCATACTTAACTTTGAAAAAAATATGAGAAAAAAACTGTATATAATAATAGAATAAAACTTCAGAGTGAAGATGGTAATGCTAGTATAGTTCTCAAGTTTAATGCTTTTGATGTATTTTTATCAATATTATTTTATTATTGGATTTATTAATAAATGATTTTATTAACATCTACTTCTATGGCTCTAGAAATATAAATAAGAGCTCCCCAGACAAAGCCAAGTAGTATTAACTATGAAAACTGCATATTTTATTTTATATACCAGTGTTATATAAATGCTATAGGTTCAATTGAAAGAATGTTCAGGTGACTTCTAATCACCAACTCCTCATAGTCATTATGCTATCCTACTGAATTGGAAAACCTCAAATTATTTTAGCAGAACAAATAGAAAGGAATAAAAAAGCCAAGCTACATTCCAAAAAAGCTTTATCATCAAAATATTTTTTTTCTGAAATTCTCAGACTTTCACTATAATGAGATCTATCAAACAGATGAGCACTCATGGTTGATAATTATGTGTGTAATACTTTATTATGAGGTACAATTCTTACAAAAAACTCAGCATGTACATTTTCCTTTTATTTCTATATTTTATTAATATATATTCTAAAATGAAAAAACATATTTTCTAGTTTCTGTTTTTTTTATCAAAACCACATCTACTTTAACAAAACTAAAATAAGCATCTGCAGTAAAGTATATAAATTTTTTTAATAGCAGAGAAGATATTACCCACTTTTGAATCCAGTAGAGAAAATGAATATATTCGTATTATGTGAAGGCCCCACTGCAGCTAGATATTTTTAGTTAATGGGTTTTCATATTATAGTTAATGTGAAATAGCTTCTCCTTAGAATTATTTATAATATAACTTTAAAATTAATAGGAGTGGTAATACTATAAAATTTTCTAATCCTCTAATTTTATTTCATCATTTCTAATACTCTCCCTGCCAACATGTGATGCCAATGCCACAGTCAATGGGATACCAATTTAAATCAAATGTGAATGCAGTAGAAGCGATGTTAACTCAAAAGCTTTTTTTGAGAAAAGCAATATTTTACAAAAAACATTTAGTAGTGGTTATAAAACTGCATACAAATATGAAGAGAAAAAAGAGTATAAGATTGAGCTACTAGAGCATGTTATATTTCTCTACTCTAAAGGTAATATTTTGCCGACACTATAGTACATGAGAGATAGGAATTAATATTACTATTACCTTCCAAAAGGAAGTTTGGAAATGATTAAAATACACTAAGAATTTTATACTTTTTTTGCTAAAAATTTGGTTGGCTAATACCAAATTCAATTATTCTTTCTCATAGATAGCAAGACTAAAGTCAGTGTACCTTTTTAAAGTTGTGTCATGTGACAGAGTTCTGGTGAATTAAATGTATGAGGAATATGCAGCACTTTTAAGCCTAGTTCATATATATGTATATGTGTTTGTGTGTATATAAATATACATTTACATACATTTATATACACACATATATGTATATATATATATACACATACATGTGATCCTTTATAATGTCTTTCACTTCTAGCTGTCTAAAATAGAGACAACTCTTAAGGCACTCATCAGTGTCAAGTGTTTCATATGAAATAGAGATTTTAAGAAAATTATGTGTTAAAATTGATACGAGATATCAGAGTAGCTTTCAAATTTATAATAATTTAAGGAAATACTTATGTAAAATGTAAAATAAAGAAAAATAGTATAACAGTGCAATTTGAACTTAATACATGATAAGAGAAGTTAATAAAATAATTTTATTTTAAGTTTATTGTGGTAACATTGATTAAATAATTATATAATATTCAGGTGTACATTATAATTGATGTCTGTATATTCTACTGTATGTTCACCACCCAAAGTCTAGTTTCCTTCAGCTACCATATATTTCTTCCCCTTTACTCACTTCACCCTCACCCTAACCCCCTGTATTTGACCCCCTTTATGCCATCTACTTCCATTCTCCTCCCCCACTTCCTACCTTCTGGCCCATTGTCCATGTCCCTGAGTCTCTGTTTGTCCTGTTCATTTGTTGCTTTTAGGTTTATATCCCACATATAAGTGATATCATGTGTTTTTCAACTTTTTCGGTCTAGCTTATTTCACTTAGCATGATTATCTCGAGGTCTATCCATGGTGAAGCAAATGGCAGCATTTCATCTCTTCTTATGGCTGAGTAATATTCCATTGTATATATGTACCACAGCTACTTGAGCCAATCATCTATCATAGGACACTTCTGTTGCTTCCATGTCTTGGCCACCATGAATTATGCTGCTATGAACATCGGTGTGCAAATATTTTTTTGGATATGGGTTTTCAAGTCTTTGGGATAAATACCCAGTAGAGGGATTGCTGGATCATATGGTAGATCAATTTAAAAAAATTCTAACTATACACATGCATTATACTATACATCAAAAGTAATCTTAGATAAATAAAAAAGAAAAATTTATGAAGTTCCCAGAAATATTGGACATAAAAATAGCTTAGCATGCAACATTAAACCCATTTTTCTCATGAAAAATGACTCCTAGCCATTATTGTACCAACATCAGGGTAAAACAAGATAAAAATATATAAAAGTTATGCTCTTTTCTGTTTTGATGTTAAAAACTTTCACAATTAAAAGAAATATCCATATCTACCTTCAAAAATATGCTAATTTCCATATACTTAGAGGCCTTGTCTTTCCCAAAATCTTCTGGTTATGATTTAGTGAGTACATGAACATCCAAAAAAGAATCCTTAATTTGGCCTTTCCATTTCACAATAAAAATTTATTCTTTTGTACAAATCAAAGAGTTTCTATTATAAAACTCTTACCAGATCTGACATAATCTGGATGGATTTACTACCTATTAAGAAATATTACATCAAAAATAGAATTCAGTATTTTCTTTTTAAATGGGGAGAATATAAGATATGCATGTTTAATAGTTAACTTAGAATACATCTTGGGATTACAGATCATAACAAACTGTCACTAAGGGTTCTTAGTAGTTTGTCTTAGTACTCTTAGTAATTTGTCTTTTTCTAATTAGGACTTTCATAATAGTGAGCATTTTGCTTTATAATTAGCTTTTCAACCAATAAAGTTTCTATTTCCTTGAAAATAGAGTGGCCTTACATTTAGTAGCTCAGGGAAGAAATTAAACTCCAAAGGAGATGAGGTAGGTATAAATCTTAATGGGACCAAATTGCAGAAACTATGAATTAAAAACATGGAGAAGGTACTGAGAAAAAATTTTTTTAAAAAAGCAAACAAAAAACCAGATGACTCCTATTCTATAATATTACTGATTGAGTTGTGTCTTCTGCTCCAAGATTAATTTTCACTGAAATTCAGAGTCATTCCTTTGTTATATTCTGAATAATTGCTTATGCCCTGGCTACTAGGGAGCAATTTGAGAGTATCATGAATTGTTGAAAGAGGTTTCAACACAGTATGGCAATTATATAACTATTATACAAATCTTTATATCCTCAGTGTCCAGTATAGAATCTTGCATGTAAATGAAGCTTTTAAAATATCAAGTTGAATCATCTGATTATTTTTGGTTTTTGTACAAAAATTTTAAAAGATTGTATGTCAGCAATTTAATCTGACTCAATGTATTATTTAGCTCAATGAAAAAAATTCATAGAATCGTAGTATATCATATCTTTTAGAGAAGTTAAATATTGTTCAATCATCTTGAAATTCAGAAGCTAAGTGTTTTTAGTCTTCCTACCTTGAGAACACAGTTATATTTACTAGTAAAGCATTGACAAGTTATTTGATTTTCCAACTCCTGAATTTTTAAATAAATCTGATAATCTTTTTTTTTAATCTCATGACTTCTCCATGTGGATGCTCAATAAGTAAATGACTGGTCTATAATGTGAAGCTTGATTTTCTAACACGCAACTCAGTGATTCATGTTTACTATCTTTCTCTGGTTTCATGCAGGCTTTATTTATTTAATTTTTCTACTTACCAAGAAAGTCAAACATTCACACCAAGTTACAATATAAGAAATAAAGAAAAGATAAGATCGAATAGTAGTCCAATATTGTGCAGTAAAACCAAACTAAACCAAGCTAAAACAAAACAGAAAAGTGAAAACCTTGAACAAATTTGATTCTTTGAAAAGATCAATAAAATAGATAAATCTGTAGCTAGGTTGATTAAGAAAAAAAGAGAGAAGATGCAAATTACTAACATCTGAAATGAAAGATGGATCATTATTATTGATTCCATGGGCATTAAAAGAATAATAATGGAGTCTTATGAATAATTCTATGCTCACAAATTTGATAACTTGGATGAAATGGACCAATTTCTTGAAAAACACAATACACTAAAGTTTGCACAAATTAAGAAATTGAATCAACAAATAATAACCTGCCCAAACAGAAAGCATCAGGCCCAAATGAATTCACTGGTGACATCTACCAAATATTTAAGGAAGAAACTGTACCAATTCTTTACACTATCTTTCAAAAAATAGACGCAGAGGGAATACTTTCTAACTTATGAGGCCAACAATACAAAAATCAGACAAAAACATTACAAGAAAGAACATAGACATAAAAATCCTAAACAAAATATTAACAATCAAATAAAGTAATGTACAAAAATTATAAACTGTGACGAACTGGGATTTATTCCAGGTATGCAAAGTTAGTTCAACATTTAAAAATCATTCAAGGTAATCCATCAAACAGTGCAAGAAATAAAAATTATATGATGATGTCAATAGACACAAAGCATTTGAAAATATTCAACACTCATTCATGATAAAAATCCTTAGTAAACTGGGAAGACAAGAGAATTTTCTCAACTTGATAAAGAATAACTATAGACAACGTATAGATAACATTATTCTTAACTGTAATCAAAAGTTTTTATATTCTTAAATGTAAATGCAAAACTATAAAACTCCTAAAAAATAATGAGAACATTTAATGACCTTTGATTCGGTGATGACTTTTTAGATATTGCACCAAAGGCATGATCCATGGAAGACATAATTAATAATTGGACTTCATTAAAATTAAATTAAAGAAAACTGCAAAAGACACTGTTAAGATAATGAAAAGATAAGTTATAGGTTAGGAGAAGATATTTGCAGAGTGTATTTTGTAAAGAACTAGTATACACAATATGCAAAAACCTTAAAACTCAACAATAAGAAATGAAACAACTAGATTTAGAAAAGAGCCAAAACTTTAACAGACATCTCATCAAAGATGATATATACAAAGCAAATAAGCATATAAAAATACCCCACATCATATGTCATCAGGGAAAAGCAATTTATAACAAAAATAAGTTATCACTGTACACCTATCAGAATGGCTAAATCCAAAACACATACAACACCAAATGGTGATCTGAATGTGCAGCAAGAGAAACTGTTATTTATTACTAGTGAGAATACAAAATGTTACAGCCATGTTGGAAGAAAGATTTGCAGTTTCTTACAAAACTAAACTTACTCTTACCCCATATGATACAAAAATTGCATTTCTGGCTATTCATCCAAATTATTTGAAAACTTATGCTCACAGAAAAGTCTGCACATGAATATATATAGCATCTTTATTTATAATTATCATAACTTGTATGCAACAATATGTCCTTCAATAGCTGAATGAATAAACAAACTGTAGTACATCCATACAGTGAAATATTATTTAGTGACAAAAAGAAATGAGCTATCAAGCCTCAAAAAGACATGGAGGACACTTAATTGCATACTGCTAAGTAAAAGAAGTCAATTGAAAAGAATACATGCTATATGATATCAGTTATGATATTAAACATATGAAATTCTGAAAAAATGAAAAACTATGGGTACTGTAATAAGACCAGGGGATATAAAGGAATGGAGACGAAATGGAGAGATGAATAAGTGGAATGCAGGAGACTTTTAGAATAGTGAAACTATTATTTTGTATGATACTTTAATGATGAACATGCCATTATACATTTGTCAAAACTCATAAATAATATAACACAAAAAATGTATCCTAATGTAAATTATGTATTTTGATTAACAGTAATTTAACAATATGGATTTATCAATTATAACAAATATACCACACTAATGCATGGTTATTAACATGGCAGTGTAGGGGTATATGAGAACTCTGCAATTTTTGCCCTTTTTTTCTTTTCAAACCTATAACTGATTTGAGAATTTAAGCTATTAGATGAGGTAACAAATACACAAATGTTTCATTTTATGCATTTTATGTATACAGTTACGTGTCATCATATAATTCACATTGTTATGCAACCATCAATGTCATCCAACTCCAGAATTTTTTATCTTGACAAACAGATTCTGTACACATTAAGCAATAACTCTCTATTTTCACATCCACTCAGCTCAGCCTCTGGCAACTACCATACTAATATCTGTCTCTGTAAATTTGACCACTGTAGGTACATCATACAAGTGTAAAGATATAATATTCGTGTCTGGCTTATTTCATTTAGCATAATGTCTTCAAGATTTAGTTATGTTGTAACATGTGTTAGAATTTTATCTATTTTTAAGGCTGATTGATATTCTATCATATGCATATACCACCTTTTATTTATTTATCCAATGATGGATATTTGGGTTGTTATAACATTTAATTACTGTGAATAACAATACTATAAACATTGGTGCACGAATATCTGTTATGTTCCCTGTTTTCAATTCTATTATCTATCTATCATCTATCTTTCTATCTATCTATCTATCTATCTATCTATCTATCTATCTATCTATCATCTATCATCTATCTTTCATCTAGATTATATTTTTCTACCATTATGCGGGCTGTTTTTTTCAGTCTGTTGATTGTGTTTTATGTTATACACAATTTTTTTTTTATTTAGATGAAGTTTAACTTATCTTTTTTTTTTTTTCTTTTGCAGTCTGTTCTTTTGGTGTCATATCTAAAAAATAATTTCTAAATTCAATATTATTAAACAATTACCCTATGCTTTATTCTAAGAGTTTTATAATTATAGCTCTTATGTTTATGTCTTTAATCACTTTTTAGTTAATTTTGATACATGGTCTAATATGTTTCTAGTTTTATTCTTTTGCATGTGTATATCTAGTTTTCACAGCATGGTTTGTTGAAAATACTGTCCTCGCTCTATTAAATTGTTGTGGCACCTTTTGTCTGTATGTCTGTCTTTATACTAGTGTCTCACTTTTTTTATTTTGTAGCTTTATAGTAAACTTTGTAACAGGAAGTATGACACCTTCAACTTCGTTCTTTTTTTTCAAGATTATTTAGTTTATTTATTTTCTCTTGATAATTATTATGACTCTTAGAATGACCTTTTATGTCTCTACAAAAATGTCATTGTGATTTTAATAGGGTTGCATTGAATCTGTAGGTGCTTTGAGTATTGTTTACACTTTAACAATATTAAATCTTCCTATTCTTAGATACGAGTTATCTTTCCATTTATTTGTGTCATCTTTAATTTCTTTCAGCAATGTTTTATAACTTTTTATGTAAAATCTTTTGCCATTTTAGTTGTTTATTTCCAAATATTTTATTATTTTTGATGTTACTACAAATTGATTTTTTTCTTGATTTCTTTTACAGATTATTGTTACTGTCTTGAAACACAGCTAATTTTTGTGTGTTGATTTTGACACTTGCAACTGTACTGAAATTATTTATTAGTTTAAATTGTGTGTGTGTGTGTGTGTGTGTGTGTGTGTGTGTGTGTGTGTGTGTGTAGGATTTTCTACTTATAAGATTACATCATTTGCAAACAAATACTTTTATTTCTTTCTTTCCTGTTTGGATGCTTTTTATTTATTTTTTCTTGACTGATTACACTGGGTAAGACTTCCAATACCATGTTGAATAGAAGCAGTGAAATTGAGTGTTCATGTCCTATTTCTGATCTTAGAGAAAAAGCTCTCAATCTTTCAATGTGATGTATGATGTTATCTGTAGTTTGTTCATATATGCCCTTCATTATAATGGGAAAGTGTCCTTTTATTTATTTATTTTTTGGTTGAATATTTTCATCATACAAGTGTGTTAAATTTTGTTAAATTATATTTTTGGAATCAATTGAATAATCATGTGTGTTGTGTTTTCTCTCTTTTGGTTAATGGTGTGTTACATTGATTGATTTTCTTATGTTGAACTATCCTTGTGTTCAAGCATAAATCCCACTTGGTCATAATGTATAATTCTTTTAATTTTCTCTAAAATTTGTTTTGATAGTATTTTGTTGAAGACTTTTACATTAATATTTATCACAGATATCTTGTAGTGTCCTTGTCTGGCTTTGGTATCAGTGATGCTCACCTGATAGAATGAGTTTGGAAGCATCCTTTTCTATCTAAAATTTTGGTTAAAAAAATGTTTACCTAATCAAGATCATGAATATAATACATATTTTTCATTAATTTTATTTTTTCAATAGCATTGACACAGAATACAATTGAAGACATTGTGAGGGTATATTTATAGAAATCTGACCTCATCTATACCATTCTATTTGGCAAAAAATTATTGGACGTCTTGTTGTGCAATATGTAGAAAAAAAATAAAAAAATAAAAATTTTCTGTTTCTATTCTCAAGGAACAAATGACATAAAATGGGAGACATAATAGATAAATAAATTGAAGGTACAATAAAGTGACTTCTTAAAAAATAAAATAGAATAAAATAAAAATAAAAATTTGGAACTATTTCAGAAAAAAGAAATAGTGTTAATTTTTCTTTAAATGTTTGGTAGAATTCAGCAGTGAACCTATGTGGTCCAGAATTTTTTTGGAGGGGAAGATTTTTGATTACTGCTTACATTTTCTAATTGGTCATAATCTATTCAGTTACCATTTCTTCAAGATTCACTCTTAGGTTATTCTATTTGTTAGCATACAATTATAATTCTTTTATTTTCTCTAAAATGTGTAGTAATGTCTCACTTTCACTTATGATTTTAGATCTTTAACTCATATTTATTTCTTAGGCAATCTAGCTAAAGGTTTATCAATTTTGTTGCTCTTCCAAAAACAACTTTTGATTTCATTGACTTTTTAATATTATCTTTTCTCTATTTTTTTTATTTCTGCTTTTATCTTTATTATTTTCTTCAGCTAACTTTGAGTTTAATTCATTTTTTTTCTAATTTTCTAATATGTAAAGTTAGATTGTTGATTTAAAATGTTTTTATCATAAGTGTTTACAGATATAAATGCACCTTTCAACATTACTTTTTACTGTGGTCTGTAAATTTTGTTATGCTGTATTTTTATTCATATATGTTCATTATATGTTCATGATTTTTTTGACCCGTTAGCTATTTAATAGTGTGTTGCTTAATTTTCATTTAGTTGTGAATTTTCCAATTATCCTTCTGGTTTTGATTTCTAGTTCCATTTCACTTTGATCAGAATAAACATTTTGTATGACTCTAATATTTTCAGTTGTATTCTTTTCTTTTGTGGTGTGTGTGTGTGTGTGTGTGTGTGTGTGTGTGTGTGTGTGTGTGTGTCTTAACACATAGTTTATGCTGGAGAATGTTCGATGTACACCTAAGAGAAAAATATATATTCTGCTTTTTGTCAGGTGGAGTGTTCTGTATATGCCTGTTATGTTCAATTGTTCTATGGTGTTGTTCAAGTTCTCTATTTTCTTATTGATCTTTTAACTGGTTGTTCTATGTTACAATTTCTTCCTTAATACTTTGGTTATTTAGATATGAGTTATCTCCCCATGGGGAAAAGTATTTCCCCCATATTTTTTTCTTTCTTTATTTTTATTATTATTTTATGTTAGTTTCAGGTATACAATATAATGATTAGACATTTATATTATGTACGAAGTGATCCTCTGGATTACTCTAACATCCATTTGCCATTACACACAGCAATCACAATAATATTGACTATATTCCCTATGCTGTACTTTATATCCCTATGACTGTTTTGTAGATACTAATTTGTACTTCTTCATTCTTTCACTTTTTTCACCTAACCCCTAATCTCCCTCCCCTCTGGCAATCATAAGTTTGTTCTCTGTATCTGTGAGTTTGTTTGTTTTTATTTGTTTGTTCATTTCTCTTTTGTTTCTTAGAGTTTACATATAAGTGAAATCATAAAGTATTTGTTTTCCTTTGTCCTACTTATTTCATTCAGCATAATACTCTCTAGGTCCATCCATGCCATTACAAATGACCCTATATATTTTTAATTTTCCAAATTTTCTTCAATTTTTAATTTCTATTTTTATTTCATTTGTGTCAGAGAGCATAATTTTTTAAAGTAATTTTTATGCTTTAAAATTTATTGACTTGTTTTATTGTCTAGAATATGGTCTATTCTAGAAAAGATTCTATGTGGGGTTAAGAATAATATTCACTATGTTTTCCTCATCTCAAAAAAAAATCCTGTATTCCTTAGCTATCATCCTTTAACACCTGCCATTACTGCCAGCCCTAAGCAAACACTAATCTACTTTTTATACAAATATACATTTATATATTCTGGATATTTCATATAAATAAAATCATATAACATACACTAAAAAAATAATAATGTTCACTATGTTATGGAATGTCTTATAAATGTTTTCTATGTCTAATTGTTTTAAAACGCTGTTCAAATCTTCGATATCCTTGTTTATTTTCTTCCTAGAATTTTTATTCATTATTGAAGGTGGAGTACTGACATTTCTATTATTACTGGATTGTCTGTTTCTCTTTAAATAATTCTGTCAGTTAGGTAAGTGTGCTTAAAATTTTTATATCTTCTGAATAAAATAACGCTTTCATCATAAAATGTGCCTATTCATTTTGACTAATGTTTTGTGTTTTAAAATCTATTTGTCTGATGTTTATATAGCCACCCCAACTTTCTTATGGTTACAGTCTTCAGGATAAATCTTTTTCCACAATTTTTCTTTCAACCTATTTGTATCTTAAAATCTAAAGCATGTTTTTTATAGACAGCATAAAATTCGATCTTGTTTGTATTACAATTGACCAAACTCCAGCCTACAAATAGTGTGTTTATATCATTTATATATAATGTTATTATTAAATAATTGCTTCTTATGTATGAGCAAAAGTGGTTTCTTGAGATGGAAACTACTCCTGGTCATAATGTTATAAAGATTATAGAAATTACATCTAAGGATTTAGACTATTGCATAAACTTAGTTGATAAAGCAGTGGTAAAATTGGAGAGGACTGACTTCAATTTTGAAAGAAGTTCTACTGTGGATAAAAAGCTTTCAAACAGCATCACATGCTGAAAAAAAGGTTCATGAAAAGAAGAGTCAATTGATGCAGCTAACTTATTGTTCACTTATTAAGAAATTGCTACTGCTTCCCATTTTTTCAGCAACCACTACACTGATCAGTTAGCAGCCATCGACATTGAGTCAAGACCCTCTACCAGCAAAAAGATTATGACTTGCTGAAGGCTCTAATTATAGTTAGCATTTTTTAACAATAAAGTATTTTTATTAAGTACACTTTTTTGACATAATAGTATTGCATACTTAATATACTATATTATAGTGTAAACATAATTTTTATGTATACTGGGAAACCAAATTTTGTATGACTCACTTTATTGCAATATTTTTTTTTATCACAATGGACTGGAACCAAACTATACCAGTCTTCTTTCATTGCCTTTTCTATTTTGTTGTGCTTGTTTTTGTTCCTGTTCTTTTTTATTCAGGTTACCAATTGGTGTTTTTATTTATACCAATGATGTTTGTGGCCGCTTACCTCCATTGTGGTGTTATTGACAAATATATTTTTATGTTATAAACTCATCATATAATTGTATAGATTTATTGTTTATATAATTGCTTTTAAAATCAGTGAAGATAAGAAGAACTATGCATTTATACTGCCTTTTATAATAACATTATTGGTGTTCCTGGTATTCTTTCTATTTTTGTATAGATTTGAATTGTTATCAGGGTTACTAGTTTTTTTAGCATAGAGACTACCTTTAGTATTTCTTATTAGGCAGGACTACCAACAACACATTTTCTTAGTTATTTATCTGAAAATTACTTTTTTTAACCTTTGTTTTTGAAACATAGTTTAACTAAATTTATTTTTTTTTGGTTGGCAGTTCTCTTCTTTCAGCACTTTGAATAGGTCATCCTACAGTCTTCTGGCCTCCCATGTTTCTACTGAGAAATTAAATATCTTATTTGAATTCCTTTTTATGTGACATGTCATTTTTCTCATGCTGCTTTTAATATTTTCTCTTTTTCTTTGGCATTCAACATTTTTGTTATGGTGTGACTATGTAGATCTCTTAAGTTTTATTTTTCTTGAGTTTTATTGAGCTCCTTAGATGTATAAATTAGTGCTTTATTAAATTTATCAAATGTTCAGCCATTACTTTTAATATTTTTATGTTCCTTTCTCTTTACTGTTTCTAGTCCTCTGAACTTGCAGTTTCTACACTTAATGATGTCCCACACTTCTCTGATTTATTTTTTTGTCATTTTATTCTCTGTTCTTCATATTTCACAATTTGTGTTTTCTGTTAATTAGAAAAAAATATGCTGTATTAGTCCTGGTTCTGACAAAAACAAAAACAAAACAGATGACAACCTCAAATTTGATATTTGGAGAGGAAATAAAGAAGATATAATTTACAAAGCTACTTGCAAGCTATTTTCAGCACATTATTTTTTTCAATTAACAAAAGTCACACACATTCTGTAGCACATGTACTATTGTCTTTGACAATACTTTAAATATTTTTCTTTCAAGCTATTATTGGTGTATCTTAAAGTTCACTGATTCTTCCTTCTGCTAGTTTAAATCTACATTTTTCAGGCCCTCTAGTGAGTTATTTTCACTTTTATGTACTTTTAATTCAAAAAATTTTATTTAAAAAATAACTGTCTCTTTATAGTTTTTATTTAATAAAACATTGTCATTATACCTCTTTTCTTTATGCATGGTCTCCTGTAGTTCTTTAAATATATTTATCATGCCCACGTTGAAATTTTTTTTTAAACTGGACTTTAGTTTTTCTTATGGATAGTTTCTGTTGCCTTTATTTATGTAAAAATTTTGTAATATTTTGCTAAAAACTAATTATTGAGGGAATGTATTAGAGAAAGTCTATATACTAATTCCCCTTCTGGTGTTTTTTTTTATTTTTACTTATTTCCTTAGTGACTTGGACAGTTTTAGTGACTTGGAAAATTTTACTGAAAAGTCTTTTTATGGGAGGATTTTTCAAAAACACTCACAAATGCCTGCCATTTTGTCTTTAGCCACTTTTACTAGATTACCCATACTTTTCTGTTCTTGCTGCTACCACTTCAACTCATGTCTGTATGTCTGCAACAGCCTATTTGTATTTTTGCTCATTTATTCTCTATTTTGTTATAGAGTTCATACTGTAGATACCACATCTAATAACACTGTTGCTGCCATATCAGCATAATAATATACAACTGCTATTTCTCCCACATCACACGGCTTCTGATATTTCTACTTTAAGTACTCAACCTTAGACATGAGCATATTCATCCTAGGATGACAATGGTTTCATCACGGCTCTTTTTGATTGTTTCTTTTCCTGATCTCCTTGTTGAACCAGTTGCCTCATTTCGTATCACACCCAAATATTAGGCTCCATTAATTTCAGGCTGATTATTATTTTCAACAATGCTCTGGAGCATAAATTATACCACAGCTTTATTATATACAATTTATGCCTCTTTTCTGGACAGATTTTGAGGTCAGTCTTTGAAGTTTATACTTATCCCAGGAGTGGTGTTCTTAACTCTCTTTTCCTGCTTCTTGCTGATAACCTACCTGTACTGTTTTAGTTTTTTGTTCTCATGGAGCTACAATTATCTACCACCAAACTCTCCATTACTTTTTAGACATCTTTAGGCTTAATTGTTACTACCAAAATCTTTATTATTTATTTATTATCAAAATCTCCATTATTATTTAAAGTACCTTTAGGCTTGAACTTTCCCATAGTTAATTTCAAGTAAAGTCAGTTCCTTTTGAGAGAGCTTTGTGTGTCTTTGTTCTTATGACATAACTCTCTCTCTCTCTCTCATTCTCTCTCTCTCTCTCTCTCTCTCTCTCTCTCTCTCTCTCTCTCTCTCTCTCTCTCTCTCTCTCTCTCCGCTCTCTCTCCTCCCTCCTCTCTCTAAAAAAATTATCATGCCACTGCTCCAGAACTGGAAATGGGTATCATGGACAACTTATCTCTGTTCGATAAGCCTGCTTTACAAGCAGATTTCTGGGCTTCAGAAGCAGCCACTCATTTTCTCAGTTTCTTTCTTCCATAATTAAACTTGTTTCTTATAAGCAAGATAAGAAAAGAGAAATGAAGGCCTCAGTATTCTTGACTTGTTGCATATATGGTAGAGCTTCTGCCTTCAGAGCAAGAGATGTGTGGAGGATGGAAACCCATAACATCTAAGCTGAACTTGCCAGAAATTTAGTACTTGCAACATAGAATTTGGGAGGATAAAAAATGTTGATGGAAAGCCCCTTCATGGTGAATTTGAGGAGGAATAGTGATTCATGTGTCACAGGTTCTTCTTGTTCTTACTGATATTTAGATTTTCTTAAATACGTTTTTTTTTTTCTTTTCTATGTAACTTTAAGATAATTTCAAAAGACTTTAAGTTGTTTTTATTGTTTAATAATGTTCACTAGTTATGATTGGTTTCCTGGAGATAGGATCAGCAGAGTTCTTTGTGCCAGCATTCTGAAAATAGTCTCTTCAATTGCATTGATTTTTGTTTCATTTGATAACTCAATCATTAAAGTACTTTCTTTTCTTAGCTTTGAGGACACTGGATTCTTTGGTTTTACTTTTACCATTTTGATTATTTATCTTCATCTTTTTCTGTTTTTTAATTTTTTTTTACTTTTTAAAGAATACATGTTTCCCAAAACTTAATTCTCAAAACTATGTTTATGTCTCTAATCCAAAATTTCAATAATTCATTCATTTTCATGACTTCATTCACACCTCTGCATAGATGATTTTCAGATATATGCATGTATAAATACATATTTACTTGACGTATAACTCTTATTTAAACTGCAGCCAAATTATCCTCAACTTAATGATTGTTACCTCAGTTAATATACCCAAACCAATTCCTCACCTCAAAACACTAGCATCCATTTCTATCTAATTTATTTTAGTCTAGTAGACCATATTTCTTATGGTTTCCAAAAATGAAACATAGGTATAATATTTGATTCAATACTTTTTTGCCAGGTTTTTCAATACCACTCACCAGTGCCTGTCATTTTGTCTTTAGCTACTTTTACTAGATTACACATACCTTTCTGTTCCTGATGCTACCATTTCAACTCATATCTGTATATCTGCAATAGCCTATTTGTATTTTTCTCCTTTATCCTCTATTTTTTTCTGTTTATAGTTCACACTGCAGATACCATAATCTAATAACACTGCTGCTGCCATATCATCATATTATTCAAGTGCTACTTTTGTCTACTATATAAGTCTTATGACTTATGTGTGGCTTCTAGAACTTTCCACAAGTATTTCTATGCTATCAAGCTAAAGTCATTTTTATCGAATATTTGTACTGCAAGAAGGTATTATATATATTGTGTACAGAAACATATTTGCTACCTACCTGTCATCTAATATGAGTTAGTTTTCTCAAAAAATTGACATGGGGATACATCAATTTTGTAATTTTGTTCTTCCTTTTTTTTTAAAAAAAATATTATACTCCTAACATAGTCTTAACATTTGCCTAGTCTCTTTATGTCTCTACCTTGTCTGTATTTTAAGGTTCATTTCTATCTTGTTTATAAAATTTTATCTCATTACTTTGTTCATTTGTATTTAGCACTTTTTAAAAACACTCTTGAAACATTTTAGCACTTTGGCTTTCTTTATTTCATATATGCATGTTTTATTTTCCTAACTACCTTGTAAACTAATTGAACCCACAGACTACCTCTTATATATTCTCAGTCTATAAACATTGTTGCCCTATCAATGATATTAGTGCCTCTGTTGGAATATCATATTACTTTGGTGGTACACCGACACATGAATTCTACTTACTGAAAGCTGACCATCGCTGCTATATTCACTGTTCATTTTCAATGAAATTACCTATAAAGATTAATAATAATCTCAATAAAAAGAGATTGACTTCTTAAAATAGTTTCTCCCCCAATATTTGCCACTCCTGAGATTGTTTCTCTCCTTTTCTTTCCACTACTTATTTTGCTACCACCACCTCTATTCTCAATGATTCCTTAGTCTCTATCTTCATCTTCCAATTCTTTAAAACTCCATATTTGATTTTCTTCCTTAAGCTCCAAATTCTTGAATATCATTTTTAAAAGTCCAATATATCCCTCTGTTCTCATAGTTATATTTTTTAACCCTTCTTCTTTTAACCCTTTTCATACTTCATTTTAGATCTCAATGCTCACAGGACATTTCTGCCTTAGCTCTTAGCATTTCTTTAGTTTTAGCTTCATTCAAATTGCAACCTGTCTCTATAATATCATTATATAAATATATTGGTTGCAAATACTCAATCCTTTATATTCTATTTTTGCATATTTTCTAGCCCCAAATTTTTCCTCATACTGGAGTCCCTTTTTTCACCCTATAGTTTTTAGAATATTATAGGTCCAACTAAGCTTTAATGTTTTTTTTTTATTTCTTTTTTCTGTGCATTTTTGCTCTTAGCCCCTGGAAACTTGCATCAGCAGATTGAAGCCTAATTTTCTTGCCATCCCTAAAGTTTTTAGTCACCACTCTCCAAATTTGAGTGAAGTTTTTTCTTTAGAGCCTTGCTGGATGTCCAACTTTTGCATCTTTCTCTTTTTTCTTACCCATGAATGTCTATAGTAAATTAATTTTAGCAAAAAAAGAGCCAACTTAATTAAAATTATTATGAATAATATGTGTTGTTTGGATATGTCAAACACTTTTTTAGATTAATACAATTAAATTAATTTGGCAAATACTGTTTAATGTGCTTAACACAGTTTTAGACAGATAGAGGAGACTTAGCAAAGTTGGTTAGTTTTCCTTCTAGATTTTATGCTTGATAACTAAACACATTAATATCGCATGGATATAATTAAGAAATTGAATCTTAAATTTATAGCTGTCCTCTCCTTAACAATATGCAAGAATTTTCAGGGTACTACTTCTTGCATCTCCTTCTCAGGTAGAAAAAAATAACAATATAAATAAATATAAAAGGAATTTGAGTGAAAAAAAGAATGAGTAGTATTACTTCTGAATTTTGAATTGCTAAATAAATCTTTACTAAAAATCTCTAAACCAATATGGATAAGAAATGTAGAGAATAGAGATTCGTGTGAGGGGGTTATGTGAAGGAGAACTTTTTGTTTCATCTTTTGAGTGGAGAAAAGTAAATCTAATGTGTATATATTTCTTAATACTCAATTTGTTCTAATGTAGTAGTACACTTGGGAAAGCTGTGCTATTCTTTATATGTATCCAAATATGTATCTAAATGTGTTTTAAGTGTATAGAAAGTACTCTCAAACATACAAATAAGAACAAAATGTTCAGATTGTTATGGCCTTTAATGACATCTAAAACAGTCTGTTATACTGCAAAAAAATTGTACCTTGTAGCTATGACTTTTAAAATTCGTGATTATTCATTTCTGTCTTCTGTTTTATGCTTCACAGATTTCTCAGATGGTTTGCTCTTATTAAAACACCTGTCTATGACTCTGAATCACAGTCAAGTTAATGATGTTGGCATTAGATCATGTTATCTCTTTCTGTCTCTGTTAATTGTTCTTGCCTCCCTTCTTTATTCCACATTGTCTTAGATCAGTCTCACTAGTAAAAAGACTGATATAGAGATTTATGTTCAGGAGGTGTTTTGTTGTTGTTTTTGTTGTCGGTTGCTTTGTTTTGGTTTTGAGGGATGTGGGTGTGATACCACGAAAAACAGTATGTGAAAGAAAGTGAGGGAAGCACAATTACTTAGAGGCAGAGTTTACATGTGAAGCAATTAAAAGAAATACTTTAAGCATTTTTAGGGAAGCTTTGGAGCTGAGATAGCACTTCAAATATTCTGAAATGACAAAGGGGTCAAGTTTTTGTATCTTCATATTGGCCAGTAATTAGATGTAAGCTGGCACTAGAAAGGTGGTGTAATCTTGAGAGAGGTAGCTGCCTTGTTAGATGTCAATTATTAGGGAGGGACTCCACTATGAGTGACCAGAAGGCAGCAGATCTTGATGTTTGGGCAATGAGTGTCTCATTCCTCAAAAGGTTTATCTGAGTGGCATACTGAGTGACATACTATAGCATCCACATAAAAAAAAAACATGCAAATTTTTTCTTTTCTCTTCTAGACTTAGGTTGAAAATTTTATTTACACTTTCTTAGATGTCATCAGCTTTTACAGAGACTAAAACAAAGCAAATTAATTTATCTATCTGTCTATCTATCTATCTATCTATCTATCTATCTATCTATCATCTATATTTTTAGGCAAGACAACTCTTGATTGACCTCACAGATTGCAAGAACCTTCTAAGGTTACAATCCCTTTTATTTGTTTATTTTTTATTTTTCACGCCTATAGCACCTGGGCTTCCTAGGTGGTCTCCCATCCAAGTACTAACCAGGCCCGACCCTGCTTAGCTTCTAAGATCAGATGAGATCAGGCTTGTTCAGGATAGCATGGCCATGGACACAAATCTATATTTTTAATTCTCTCTTTCCTTTGGTAAAAAAAAAAAAAAAGTATATATATATATGGAGAATATATTAAGAGTATATATTTGTTGTTACTTCATATTGTATATTAATATAATCATCTTTAAGAGAAATCATTAAAAATGTTGCCAGTACAACTATAGTTTCACATTTACATATATTGTATGCACTATATTTATTTATGCAATAATATTTTAAATTATAACATTTTTATTGAAAAAATAAATATTGGTTATAGTAAAATATGAATAACTCTCTAAAAGGTTATGCTACCCAATTCTTAGTGATGCTAATACAATGAAAAATATTAACATATTTTCTGAAACTTTGGCATTGACCTTGAATCTCTGATTTTATCTACACTATTTTTATTAATAATTAGTCTAGTTTTTCTCAGTTTAATAATACAAATCTCTTTTTTGTTTTGTTGTTGTTTTGTTGTTTTTCTTATTCTGTTCCAAGAAGGTATGTGTATAGTCATCAGAATATGCAGATGAAGATAAAATTTTCTAATATTTAATTTATCAAACACTTGAAGGTTAAGTCATAAATATGTTCTGTAAACGCAGATTCAGAAGTAGTAACGGGTAAATAATTTCTTCCATAGTTTCTTTCATTAAGCTCTGTGTACTCACATATTGACACACATACTTTATTTCAGATAACTATGTTAAACTCTCAACAACCTTATGCTGTGAGTCTATTGAATGAATAGAAGGGGTCCCATGTACCTTAGTTAAAAATAACAAGACTTTGTTAAGGATTTTACTCACTCAGCATTCTTTAAAATGTAAAGAACTGTGAAGAGTTTGAGATATTAATCTGTTTTAAAGCTGTGAAGTTAGCCTGCCACAGTTTTACAGATGCTGACAAAAGACAAGAAACTCCTGGGTCATAGACAAAGCATTTTATCATTAATGACAAAGTGGGTGGCATGAGCTTATATTTGCATTGTTTCACCTTGCCCTCCAAGTCACATCAAGGATGATGCAAACTGTCACAGATACTTGTGCTCATAGTAGCTGTGTGTCATAAGTGAGGAACTTTGAGTTTAGGAAAATCCCAATTTAAAAAGAGCTGCGTGCAAACTTGCTCAACCTTTGCCTCTGAGGGAGACATTATGTTCAGTAACCTACTTAGAAGTGAAATCTAATTTAACCTCTGTTTTGGAGGGAGAAACTATCTCTAGATTCCAAGATTGTTTGTTATACAAACATAGGTGAAAACTTATGAACAAAAGCTGTCAGTGCTTCTTCACAAGACATAGAAACAGTGAAAATTTTCTTTAAAAACCCATTCATTAGCTAGCATAAGCTGTAGAAAAGTCTTTGAAAAGTTTGATATTTACAAGTTTAAATCATAGTTGGGCTAATGTCTCCCTTCCTTTTCTTCAGCCCAGTTAATTAAAATATAGCAAGAATAAGAAGAATCAGTGATCCTTTATCAAATCTATAGATAATTCTAATTATTACTTTATTTTTCAATAACTACTTTTTTTTTCTTAGCTGGTTCCTAGAGGGAACAAATAAATGCTTGTTATCAAAGATTTTATTTTGAGAAATAAAAGTTTTATAAAATTAGGTAAGATCAGTTGTTAACATCATAATAGTAAAATCTTATAATAAAAATCTTATAATAAAAATCTTATAATAAAAATAAGGTGATTTCAATATAATAATGTAAATAAAGAAATAATTTTTATTTAGAATTAACAATTGAGCAAATAACTAATGGTTATAATTTATTTTACTATATAAATTATTTCATACATAAAGTTGAATAATAAAAGCTTGTGTAAAATTGAAATGTTTTATTGAATATGTGACTTTGTGGTGTTGGATTCTGTGGTGTATAAATTCATAGTTTGGTGGCCTTCATCTCCAAACTCTGATGTAAAAACAAATCCAAAATCAGATCAGAGACTTCTATAATTTTAGCACCTTTCTTTCTATTGACTGAGTCATCTCAGATCTTTTCTATGAAAAATACATGGTATTATACATTAAATAAATATGTACACTGAAAGTGCAAATAAAATAAAATAAAATAAAATAAAATATTATTAGATCTTTAGAAGATTCCCTGGAATATTTTTATGTTTTTTACTTAACTTTTAAAATTTCTTGCATAAATTAGAATAAAATTATGACCATCCGTGTGATATGGTTTGATTCTTTCAAAAACCTGGATTTTTTTTTTACTAAATAGGTCTAAAATATAAGTTATAAAGAGATATCTGACACTCTAATGACAGATATGTAATATGAAGCAAATATAAATCTTTTTTATAAGATATATTAGTTTTAAAATAAAACAAAAAATATAGTCTAAAATCTAAATATTTGAAATTTGGAACATTAAAATGGTGAAAGGCTGCCATCTTCAGGGTTCTTTATGCTTATTTATTCTAAAAATGTATTCTACTCTGTGTTGACTATATAATTTGCTGGTCTTAGTGATGTTAACGTAATCTATTATTATAGATACTAGTTATTGTGTATATATGAAGTAAATAAATTATATATATTTTAAAATATAATATTTTATGAAGAAATTTTGAAAATTACTAATACAATTAAAAGAAATAAAATATATGCTTGTATCTTCGAGGAAAAAAATAGATGTATCTGTGAGGTCTTGAGTTAGTTTGTCAATTTTTAAAGATATTAAACTCAGTCTTTTTAAACATTGAACTGCATTACTCATTCATCTTTTTCTAGGTAAAAGCTTGCCTTCCCTCTCTACAGAAATTGAGAGTAACTTTCAAGTGGGTTGCTAGAGAAAGATGTATCTAGTTTTTTTTTTAAATCTTAGATTCTTTTGATTTCACTATTATGACTTAATTCTGATTCTTGTTTTTCATTTCTAAATTTTAGCTCAGTAGATATCTTTGTATTTCTGACAAAAATGTGAATATATGTGAATATTTTGTTTAACTACTTTGTTCTACATTTAGATCATGTTTTCTACTTTGTAGAGGTTTGCCAACTAAAATGTGGATTCTATAGATGGTAATATAACAGTGATAAAACCAACTTTTTAAATTTGATTGCTATTTTTATTTTATCCTCATAAAAATTAATAACAGATTATTTTATTTTATTTTTGTTAATATCTTCCTAATGGCTTTTTTCGTAAACATATATTTTATATCTTATTTGCTTTCATGAGATAAAAATTCAAATGACATTTATTTTTTAAAATGGAGAAACAATTTAGTTGTTTCAATTGTTTTAATCAGTTTAATTGTTCACTGATTCATTTCTGACACTAAATAATTATATCTGGGAGTAGCAAATTTACTTCCAGATGAAAAAAAATTGATCCTTTTTTAGATATAAGTATTTTCTGCTTCATGAGAGTTTATAATTTATGTAATACAGTATATCTATGGATTAAATAAATTTTATATGTCATTTTACACATGTCATGCATACTTATTAAATAAGGCATAATATATAACAAACCTCCTATGGAAATAAATTCCAATTATATTACCTTGTTATATACCTATTGAATGTGTGACCTGAGAAAGTGATTCAGCTTCCTGGAAACTGTATCTATGCATTTAATTTAATAATAAAAATACATACGTGTAGTATTATTGTAAAGATTAACTAACACATATAATGATTCTAGCATAGTGCTTCACACATAATGCATGACCAATTAAATGGTTGACTTAGAAGTTTATCTTTAATCTTTTTGATTATGCAGATCAACAGAAAGAACAGGTACGGAAGTTTGAGCTGCAAGTAGCAAGATAGAAAAGTCCTTAAATATGTGTGAGCATTTATGTGTGTATATATATATATATATATATATATATATATATATATATATATATATGAGGGACAGAAAAATTTGGGTAATTGTAGATAATGGTAAAGAAGCTATTTAAGGATACTAAAGTTTTGCCATCCTAAAGCTACCTTTTGAGATATTAAACTCTTTATTAAGAAACAAATGACTCAGAAAGAACCTTTGGTCCTCCCTGCTTCTCTGCTCAAGAGATTCAGACAGACAAACCTTCCTTGGGAAGGAAATCTTAGGATGTTAGTCTTAGCCTAATTTAAATTAATTATAGCAAATAGAAGGGCATTTTAGTGAGTGACCTGTTAGCTAAATATCAACTGTGTCCCATCATTTCTGAGTTACTTAGCAAGATTTGCTTGCCATGCATGTTCTGCTCTTCCTCAACTATCTGTAAATCACAGATTCTCACTTCTGAATTCTAAAGCCTCATTTCTCCCCTTTTCTCCTTTATTCAAAAATGTCATATATACCCACTGTTGCCTCGCTTGTTTGGGAATTTTTATCCCTGTGTGAATTTTCCACATGCATATACTAAAATTTGATTTTTTCCCTATTAATCTGTCTCTGTTAACTTGATTGTTAGCCAAGCTAGAACAATTTAGAAAGTGGAAGAAAAGATTTTTTTTAGCCTCCACTCTATCCAAGATAATAGTACAGTTATATGCTGCCACTTTAATATTTGTTCATGTCTGTCTCAATTATTTCACTTCTATTACATTATTTTATTTTGAGTTTAATTTTTAATTTAAATCATCAAAATTGTTATCTAAACATAGCATATTTATAATACTTTAACCTTTTTTTTCTATACACAGGATTTTTTAAATCTAGCTGTAAGAATGCAATGAAACTTTCAATGCCTTAAAAATTTTTATTGAATATATGGAGAACATTTCAGATATTATATTTAGCAGAGTCTCTAGAAACACCTGGTAGGACTTTGTCTAGCCCTCTAATATATGTTTGCTATCATTGTCAGGATTCTGTAAACTTGAAATCTGATAGTATTAACAATATTTCTATCTTCAGAAATGAATTTTAAGAAAGTGCAAACATTTTCTTAGTTCCATTGTTAATTCAATACAGACTGAGGATCTGATGTTTTGACATTCTGTAATAATATAATATAAACAGATGTATCCTTACAAATTTTCTTCTCTTCTTAAAGGTGTTTCTTTCTGATACATTCAATTATTTTGTGTTCCTCTCTGCAACTCCATCTAATAGTACTAAAATTTGTACTCATACAAATTTATCTCAATTTGGTAGCCAAATTATAAATTTTAGAAGTTAAATTTTAAAATAAATTCTCCTCAATTTAATTTAATTCTCAGGAGAATTGCAAGAATGCTGTCTAAATTCAACCAAATTGTTGAAACAATTCCCACAAATGGGACAAAGGTATTTCCAGCCGTCATCAGTATTTATGATCACCACACTCATGTTATGATGTGATCGCAAATGATCTTCAAAAGCTTTTCTATTAAATGTGCTTTCAAATTTGATCTGTGGAACATAGAACACAGGCCTCACAAAAATATGGAATTCCTCCTTCCCTTTAGTATCAGTTGATTTGGACATTTTTTTTGATGTCATTCTCTCAATGAGGGGACGGTAGTAGTACACCCTCAGAGGTCTTCCAAATATTATGGCCCTTTCCTCAGGGGGGAGGACATTTGGATTTTCAATAAACGCAGTATATTTTTGCTTTATCCACATCGTATTTTGACGACCTGCAGCTTGAGAGAAATATCTTCCACACAGCAGATGAAGAGTCATTCTTCTAACCTCACGACTGTTAATGAATGGGATTCTCCATGAAATTGAGAGTTGGAAAGGAATTTTGTAATTTATGGTGGTATAACGCAAATTACTTGTTTTCTTCTTCATATTTTCTGAATAGAATTTTGCTCTTTTAATTAAGGGATTCTTTCTATCAATGCTGATTAGTGGTGTATTCATATGGGTAATTCTCCCTAATCCTGACATAAGAAAAATCCACTTTCTAGGAATGGGAATTTGAATGAGATGGGACTCTTTTTCTTTTAAATCTTCTTGAGGATCATTTTGGTCCATCTCTACTTCAAGCTCATTGTTTTCTGCTGATTGAGAAACATCATGCTCCTGGGACATTGGTATGTCTAGCTCCCTGTTCATTGGGTTGCTTTCTACCTGAGAGATCATATTAGATTCAGCAAATGAAGGTCCTACATCTGCACTACAGTCATTTGGAGCCTCATTTTCTGAATTTTCAAGAACAAAGTCAGTTGAATCACTTCCTTCTTTAGTAGGAGAAGTCATCCTGGGATCTATTTATGCAAACAAAACAAAACAAAACAAAACAAAGATCTATTAAATTGAAGAATGCTTTAATTCATAAGTCAGTTTTTTAGACCTAGCAAAAGCATGTGGATGTGTTATTACTGAGGTTTTCACACCTTAAATATATATACATTTTCCATAACTTTAATATCAGTCACAGACTCATGAACTAAAAGAAGAGAAAAAAAATCAAAACTGAAGGTAAATGTAACTTTTATTTAATAGGCATTCTCATTATCTAGTCTGGAACTTATATGTAAATTTAGAATAACATAAACTTTCTTCTGGCTAATATAGGAACATACTCTATGCACTTGAGCACATATAATTCCCAATCAGAAGTCAAATTCTTTCCTTTTGGATGGTGAATTAAAAATAAATTTCATTTAATAATATAAATCCAAATTATTAATGTAGAATTTTAAAGTGAGACTAAAGTAAAATGCAGTTTTTTATGAATATATATGTATTTGTGCATGTATTTGTGTGTTTGTGTGTGTGTATGTGTGTGTTGTGTGTGTGTGTAAAACCTATGTGAAAATTAAATAGCCAAATTTGTAGGAACAAGCTATTCTTTTCTTGGAATTTTTTTTGTTTATTCTTTTATCTGTTCTTTCTGAACAGTATCTATGAAAAGAGCAACACTTCATGAATTATATGGGATGGAAAGGCAGAGCAGATAAGAGTAGGAAGCTGAATAGTGAAGTCCAAATTCTGAATCATTTTATTAAAATATATTTTAAATTGTCATTTTGTTTTCATTTTCATTGCCCCAGAACTAATCAAGCTGACAATCATGTTATGCTTGTTTTACTGCTGGTAGTAACTGATTTTCCTGATTCCAAACTCTCAATTTACCTTTCTCCTCTTTTCTTGTTTCTAAAATGATATAGGTCTTTATCTCATACTGCAATCTTTAGAGACTCTCCTCTAATATTCTTACCTCTATTTACTGTACATACTTTTTCTATTCTTTTGTTATTTCATACTCATATTTAACTTACAATTTAAGCTTTAAGCATTTTTTTTAAATTTTATATTAATTCAAGTGTGACTATTTTTACCACAAATAAACTTTATTTGTTCACTTATTTATTGTTTTACTGAAAGCTGTGATTATAATGAGATTTTACTTGGTATGTTCCACTTCCTAGTACTGTTTTACTAAGGTCATGGAGTTATCTTCTACTTTTAAGTGCAGTATTCCTTGACTTCTGTTGCCACATAATAGTTTGTTACCCTTCTTTTTCTTTTATCCTTATTTTTGTCTTTTTTTTACTTTTTTCTTTTACTCTTCTTAACATTTAAATGTAAGCATTATTCAAAACATATTTCTTGATCTTCTAGTCTACTTTTTTTTTAACTCTCTTCTTCAGTGACTTTGTACAGTCCCAAAATTTCAAGGTTCCTTACTGAACTTAACTAAGTTTGATCTGTGTGAGATTGTTGATTAGAGATATTTCAAGATATATACCAAGATATTTCAGCATCAACAGAGTTATAATAAAAGTAAGACAATGAACAAAGCCTACATTTTAGAGGAGATCTATAATAACCAAATTGGACTCACTAAGTTTGAGGATAGTATGACTGGTTGCTCCTGGTAAGGCTAAGATCCAATAATTTGGCAGAAACTGAAGTTCCCGGTGGTCACCTAGGTCTTGTCAGATGTACCTTGAAAGCAAATCAGTTAATTTTTATTTAAAAAGATGCAGACTAGTCAGCTTCTATACCTTCCATTTCTAAGTAAAGTACCTATTTTGCTTTGCCCTTTGGTAGAGTCTTCACTTTCATGTCCTAGGTTCACTATGAGATTCATTGTTCTCTTCCAAATTCTACCCTGACATTTTATATAAAATATATTCAGTGTATATACTCATTATTAGAAAATATTTTAAAAGTGTTTGTCAACAGAATTTAACTTATATTCAAAGGCTTGCTGTCTTCTGCAAGAAAGTCATGTCAAAAATCTGTGTACTTAGGACCATTACTATTCACTTAAAAAAATAAGTCCTTATTGAGATTGCATAAGGAGCACATTAGGTATCCTATTCAACAACTTAATATTTATCTTTTAATGCCCAGATTTATGTTTGGAAATAGCCAAGAGTTATATATCTTCTTTCTTACTTTATAATTTTCTAATAATACAACCATACATAAATATTTTTAAAGCATTGAAGTAATGCAGTATATATATATATATATATATATATATATATATATATTATATATATATATATATATAATATATATATATATATATATATATATATGTGTGTGTGTGTGTGTGTGTGTGTGTGTGTAAGCAATATTTCACAGTTTATTAGACAAAAATAAAATTGTTAGATTTCACTAAGATAAATGTAAATGTACCTGATAGCTCATAAAACTATAATGTTTAAAATTCCTAAAATAAAACATTTTTTGATTGATCATTTTGTCCTTGAGGAAGTACAATATTATAGTTATATATTTCTAAAGGCTAATTTTGTAAAAAGTAATATAAGGCAACAACTATAACTAAATACCAGAGTTAGTGTCTTCAAAATTTTCTCTTCTGATTCAGATTTTTACATACAAAGCCTGTTGAGATTTTAAATATACATATATGGAATTTGAAATGAACCTGATTATTTTGAATCTTTCTAAATCAGATTTGTTTAGCCTCCTAATTGGGGCAAGTTTGTTTGTATTCTAGTCAAAAACTGTGTCCTCCAGTGCTCATATGCTCTGGGAAGGATGTTTTTTTCCTTCTACCAACAGTTAAAGAATTTTATACCAAATCACATCAATGATTTATCAGCTCAGTCAAAACTTCTTTACATAAATTGAATGTCTCATCTTTTCTTTCTGACAAACTTTCCAAGCTACCTATCACATTATGTTGAATGAAAGTTCCTCAATTAACACATGCCTCTGAGCCCTATTAACTTCTAAGTGTCAGAAAACCCTAATTATGACTTAACTCCTTTATTTGTATAACCTTAAATTCTCCCCTTCTCCAAAACTTGTTAATGTTACTTTAAAATGTTTTTGTCACTGAAAAACTTTAGTGCTAAATAAAACAAGGTACTTTTCTCCATTTAAGGTATATTTAAGGTATATTCACAAAATTATATGTAAGCATATTGAAGGCCCGACCCAAAGCATCAAGTCCCAGTGTAACATCTCTATCAAAGACTCATAAATTAAGCAACTGAAGTTAATTTTAAAATAATTTTTAAATACTGTTAATAAGATACACAAACTAAGAAGTATTTATTAAAATTCCTCATATACTTTCAATTTACCTTACACCTCCATTCTCAGAGTACTACAATAAACGTGATTCACTAGGCCCAGCCTGCTCTCCTCTTTTTCTGCCCTTTACCACCCCCTTTTATACCTTTTTCAAAGTTCTTTTTACTCTAAATCACAGTGGCCACAGAACTTGGCAACCTAGCAACCAAACAGAACCCTCTGCAGTGGTTGGGAGAAGGGAATAACTGAAATGGCAAAACTAGAATTGGTTTTAGATGGCAAGGGAAAAACAAAGGCTGTGAATACTCTTAAGTTCGTATTTTTGCTTCATCACAGATAAAATTTTAATTATGTGCTGTTCCCAAGTTTGAAACAGTGTGAAGATAGCATTAGATAATTAGGTAGTCATAAGCAACATGAGGAAAGGCCCAGCTCTGTAACCATAGAAACCTCCCTAAAACAGCCATTTAATAGTTATAAATTACTTCTATATCCTAAGGTATAAAGACCATAAAAGCTTAAACTAGCCACAAGCACATACACAGAAAGTACTACCCTAACCTGCCTGTAACCTCAGCCTCATTATACAATCATTATAATATCATACATATGTTCAGAAGTTCATAAATCTAATTATAACAGAACAAATTCTGGGTAAGCACATGATAAGTTGGCAAAGGGTTATGTAACAGCCAAATGTCAATCAAAATGATCTCACATGCCCTCATAACCACCTATTATGATCCAAATATAAGCAAACCTTCCCACTTCTGTGGAGTTATAGCTCTTGTTGAAACCCACTCTTCTGAGTATGCTTTATCTTTTCACCTCCCAAATTCCATGGGGCTGCAACCTTCCTTGACATGGCCCATCTCCTTCTAAAAATGTACTTTCAATAAACCTTACTTTTTCTAAATCTTGCTGATTTGTAAGTCTTTACTGAATCAGCAGGAGAAAAAAATTTCCTCCATGCTGTTGGGGTGATGCTGGATCTTACTTCATCCTTTGTGGTAACAATAGGATTGCCAGATAAAATAAGGACATTCAGTAAATTTAAATTTCTGATAAACAATAAATACTTTTTCTGGCATAGATATGCATCAAATTCCAAATATAGTCAAATATATGTTGAGATATACTCAAACTAAAAAAAAAAATTGTTTCTCTGAAATTTAAATTTTATTGGACATCTTATATTTTTGTTTACTAAATCTGGCAATCTGACATGGAGATAATATACAACTGATTGTTACATTTTATTAGGTTGGTTTACAAACTTTTAATTGTCTTTTATATCATTTGTCTGGTCATACTTTGCTACTTTACTTTTATTTTACTAACTGATTTCCTTTTGGTTTGTCAGCTTCCAATCATTAAACAATAGGGATACCTATATTCTTTGAATATCTTTTTGACTCTTATAAATAATTTTATTTTGATCATGTCTTCAGAACATTTCTAATTCCTATATACTGTTAACAATGAGAATATCTGGATTTAAGTAAGAGTGTGAGGCTAAAAAGAGGTTATGAGAGTTGAGTGTCTCTCATCTAAGGTAAAGCTATTCTAAAAGCACTACTTAAGATGGATGATGAGAAATTCTAAAATCAAAATGTCAATATAGGGTCTAGATAAAGATCATAAGTCAAAACATGGCTTTAAAATTGAACCAATTAGTCCAGAAAGAAAGGACTATTAGAGAAAACAAATGAAGAGCAATTGTATTAGTTCGAGTTCTCCAGAACCAATGGGAGATGATAGATAGATAGATAGATAGATAGATAGATAGATAGATAGATATAGATATATAGAAAGAAGTTTATTATGAGATTGGCTTATGTCATTATGGAGGCTGAGAAGTTACTGATCGGCTGGAATTGAATAAAAAGCACAGAGTACCAAAGCAGAGTACTGGACAGGCTTTATTGGGAATCTGTGGGCGAGGTTCACTGGTCCGGGGGTTAGGGGCCAGAGAAGTCGCACATGCAGGGGGTGAGGGAGTTGTTTTTAAAGGCTTTTTTGGTCCTGGATGTGCTGGGTGTGGTGTTCCATTATTCTGTTCCCGCTGTTAGGGTCGTTCCACGCCCAGAAGGTCCCTGGTGCAATGTGAGGTCTTGATTGCATTAGCTGTCGGCCATCTTAAGTATTAAGCCACCTCATTGTTAGTGACTTAATGGCATTTGCAGGTGACTGAATATTCCCCATTCCTTAAGATAGGAAAATGGGCGGCGCAGTCGTCTAGCTACTTCCTGCTGACAAGGGGTGTTGTCAGTGGGGGGTTGCTTAAGGAGCAGGAGTATCTCAGTCACCATACTGGGGGATGGGTTGATAGGAGCCGACTGGCTGGAGGAGCATCTGATGGATGGTTACTCTGGAGATTTCATGGAATTCTATGAAACAAGAAACAAGGAGTAGTAAAACACAGAGGACTAGCAAGGGACCCAGAAGTGGGGCAAGTAGGGAAGACATTGAGGATTTCCACCAAGAAGTGGCATCACTAACAAATTTTTGTTGGTGAAGTTTGGTACTTAGCTTGTGTAAGGAGGCAACTGGGTTTCAACAATACCTGATTCATTGACATAATAGCAACATTCTTCTTTGAGGAAGAGACAAGTTCCTCCTTTTTCTGCAATTAGAAGATCGAGAGCATGATGGTTTTGGAGTATTACCTGGGCTAGTGAGGTGATCTGTCTTTGTAGGGAGGCGAGAGATTCAGCAGAGGCATCGATAGCAAGCTGAAGACGATTGGTTAGTTCTCGGGTTTGGGTCATGGAAGTGGCGAGAACCCCGGCACTGAGGCCAGTGGCCACGAGGGAGGCTGTGAGAGACATACCTGCTATGATAGGCAGAAAGACCGCCCACCGGTGGCAGGAGGGTGGTTCTGCAGGTCTGGGGGCGAGGGGTCCTCACATGAGAATGAATTGGAATTCTGCCAGGGTGTATATAGTAAGCTGGGAAACCAGTGCAACAGGAAGACAAAGTTGGTTGGGTGGGTAACTGGGTAGGTTTTTAATTATGGTCCCATTACACCATATGAAAGTTCTGGGTGGGCTGAAGAATGGCCCTTGGAAGAAGGTGATGTTGCAAGGAATTGGGGAGGTGTTATTGGAAAAGCAGAAAGGGAAAACAGTGGCCAGTTGGGAGTACAGTCTCACACCTTCGATTGGGTCTGGAAGGGGCATTGTAGGAGTGTGATTTTTGGGTTGTGTTAGGAGTGGAGCCGCCATAAATGGGGGACGCCCAAGGGCAGCACAGAGGAGACAGCTGGTGAGGTTAGGAAGGCCAGACAGGTTGGCTATGGTAAGGCCTCCTTGGTCTAGAGAGACCCAAGAAAAGGAATCCGTCTTTGGTTGTAGCTTTTTCTGTAGGATCATTTCTGAAGTCTGTATGTTTGAATGTACCTTGGATCTGACCTGGGTGAGGGAGCAATAGATATAGATTTTGCTGCTAGGCCAGGGAGAGTAGCTGGACACGTACATGGCTCCTCTAACTGGGCTAGTCCAGCGGCTGTCCTAGGGCTCGGGGATTTTTAGAGTGAATCCTGAAGATGGGGAGTAAAAGAAATGGGGGTAAGGAAAGCTGGGGTAAGGAGTCTGGGAAGTATGAATGAAACAAGAGGAGTAGGGGCAGCCGACACTCTCGGCTGGGTATGACATCTTACACTAGGAGGTAGTTTGGTCATACAGAAAGCAAAGGGCTGGAAAATGCACGTTGCCTTTGATGACTGGATGATAGAAGGAAGTAAAGTTAAACAAAATTGGGTTTTGGCATCCTGCGGGAGGACAATTGGCTGTGGCAAGAAGTATTCCGTGGACAGGGCTGGCTCCAGAGATGTCACTGAGGTTTTCAGTCATGTAAAATCTCCACACAAATGGGGTCATGTGGGGATTATGGGCATGGCTGCTGCTTACGGAGTTTAAGAGAAAAAAGACCAGTAGGGGTAGAGGTCCAAGATTCAGGGAAAGACTGGGCTGTGGTAGGCTTGACCCTCAATAGATGAACCCATGGAATGACCCCATCGACCTTGACTGCTGAGGGAGTGGTAAGGACCACCATGTATGGCCCTTCCCACTTGGGATGTAAGGGTTTTGGATTTAAGGCCTTAATAAAGACCTGGTCGCCAGGTTTGAGGGGATACCCAGGGGAGGCAGAAGTTACTGGAGCAGGGAGGGTTTTATTAGCATGTTCTCAAAGGAGAGTCCTGAGAAGCGAGAGGTAAGGAAGATATGAAGCTAGAGGAGGGGGCTCAACCAGGATATCAGATGTTAAGAGAAAAGGCCGCCCATACTGGAGTTCAAAGGGCCTGAGGCCAGATGGACCACGGGGAGCAGCTCGGAGATGGGCAAGAGCCAGCGGGAGCAGAGTAGGCCAAGATTGGTGAAGTTCTAGAGAGAGTTTAGTGAGCTGTTCCTTGAGTTATCCGTTGGCCCGCTCAATCTTACCCAAGAATTGGGGGTGATAGGCCGAGTGGAGCTTCCAGGTGATGCCTAGGGCAGCTGAGATGGATGCTGTTACCTCGGAGATGAATGCAGGCCTGTTGTCTGATTGTAGGGTGGTCGGTAGACCGAACCTGGGGATGATGTCTCGGATCAGCATTTGAGCTACGACTGCAGCCGTCTCATTGGAGGTGGGAAAGGCCTCAATCCAATCTGAAAAGGTATCAATAAAGGTAAGAAGAAACCAGAAGGTTTTGTGTTTGGGCATATGGGTAAAGTCGAGCTGCCAGTCTTGTCCGGGAAGGAACCTGCACATCTGATGTAAGGGGCGGCAGACGTGGAGAGCTCCTTGGTGGTTAGCCTTACTGCAGATAGAACAGGCAGCTTGGATCTCTTCTAGCGTTTGGCAAAGGCCGGTGGTGTGGATGATGGGAGACAAGAAATTATATAGGGCCTTTGGCCTGATGTGAAGACAGTTGTGTATACCAGTGAGGATGGTGGTTTGCTGGCCTTTAGGAAGAGGAAGAAGTCCCTGGGAATAGTACCAGTGCCCCCTGGCTTCAGTGTCAGAGTAAGAGGCTAACTTTTCTTGAGTGTAAGTGGGATTGACAGGGGTTTGCAGGAGGCAAAGGAGATCAGAGTGTTGTTGTGGAGTAAGCTTAGCAGTAGAGTCAGCCAGGTTGTTGCCTCTTGCTCTTGGTGAAGAACTATTTTGGTGACCTCGGCAGTGGATGATGGCGACCTGTTTTGGAGCTTGGACTGCCTGAATCAGCTTAGCTATGAGAGGGGAGTTGAGGATGGGGGTTCCTTTGGTAGTTAGAAAACCCTTCTCTTGCCAGAGCATGCAATGAGTGTGTGCTATGAGGAAAGCATATTTTGAGTCTGTATAGATGTTGGTGGTAGAATCTTTAGAAAGGAAGAGGCCACAGGTTAAAGCAATGAGTTCTGCTTGTTGGGAAGTGGTTCCTGGGGGAAGAGGTTGGCTCTCAATGACTTCAGTAGCCATTACAACAGCATAGGCTGCTCGAGTTGGGCCTTCAGGGGTCTTAAAAACGCTGCCATTAACAAAGAGGGTTCTGGAAGCCTTGGGGAGGAGTGTGTCTTTTAGGTCTGTCCGGGGTGACTGATAAAAGAGGAGAAGCTCACAGCACGAGTGTGACGAATGTGTTGACAGTTGGGGGCATAGTGTGGGAAACAGCATAGCCGGGTTAAGAGGGGGGCAGGATTTTAAGGAAATATTAGGGTTTTCAATGAATAGGAGGTGGTAAAGCTGAAGGCGCGAAGGGCTAAGGAAAGGCAGAGAGTGTTGGGAGAGTAGGTGAATGGGGTTCCCTCGTAGGAACAAGAGACAGGTAAGGTCTGATTGGGGGAGGTGGGGTGCCATCTACCCCAACAACAGTAATCTGGGAAGGAATAACTTGGCCCGAATGAGAGGGAAAAACTGAGTAGGTAGTCCCCATATCTACCAGGAAGGTGATGGACTTACTCCTACCTGGAGCATGACCCTTGGTTCCATGAGGGTGTCTGGAGTGCTGGAACCTGGTCCCTTTCAGTCTTCGGCGAGGCCAAGCAGTTCAAGGGCTAGCTATTGTCCTTTGTCAGCCCCTCCACGTTGAGGTGCAGAGGGTTGGGGAAGGTCTGGGCAGTCCAACTTCCAGTGGCCCAGTTGCTTGCACTGAGGGCAAGGTTGGTGGGCTGGTGAGGATTGGGACACTGCTGTGCCCAGTGGCCGTCTTTATTGCTGCACTTGAAGCAGGCACCAGGTGGAGCATTTTTGGGATGAGCACCACTGCTGGTGGTTGGAGGAGGTCCACCCAACATGGGCCGAAGGGCTGCAACCAGGGCTTGGGTTTGGAGGCTTACCTTTTGCTGGAGGAGAGCCTGTGGGGCCGCCTCAGCCGTTTTCTCCTGGGCATTAAAGACTTTAAAGGCCATTTTCACCAGATCTTGAATTGGGGTCTCAGGACCGTCCTCTGCCTTTTTAAGTATTGGAACTCTCTGATATAGTTAGAAGGGTTACCTGAGAAGGAGCCTAAGATTTGAGAAAGGTCGTGAAGAAAGAAAGGGACATGGACTCGACTGACTCCCTCTCCCCCAGCTACTTCTCGGAGAGGGAAAAGGCCAGTGGTAGAGTCTGGGTGGTGAGAGTGAGAGCCAGTTCGAGTAGCAACGGGGGATAGAGGAGAAGAAGGCTGTGAGGCGGGCATTGGAGGATTAGAGGAAGAGTCAGGGAGGGGTGCGGACAGTTCAGGTGGGAACGCAGATCCCAAAAAGCCTGAATGTACAGAACTTCAGAGTCTTTAGAGTTAAGCTTAGAAAAGGACTCTAGGTCAGTGAGGACCTGAAAATCAAAGGTGCCCGTAGGTGGCCAGTGCTCGAGGTTTAGGGGTCTGGTTTAGACTTAGTGTTGCCCATATTATATCCCCTCTCTTTAAATTTGTTAATAAAGTTGTCTCTACCAGAGGTTGCAGGAAGGGAGGAGTGTCCTCGTCCCTCCCTGGAACCTGAGGATCAGTGTGGCCAGAGCCACGGAGCCGAACCGGTCAGTCTCAGACGTCTCCAAGAGTGGCCGGTGTCGGGACCCCTTCTGAAGGGGCGGGTAATGGGGAGGCACTAGGCACGGCGGCAGCTAGGGCTAGGCTCCCAGGACGGAGGGAGAGACACAACGTAGCAAGAGAAGGAGAAATCAATTACTTACGGGTAGCCAAGATCTGAGATGGCGGAGAATGTGACAAGGTTCGAGGGAGGGCGGCTGTCGCCCCGAGCGGCAGCACTTACCCCTCCCAGGTTTCGGCACCAAATGATCAGCCAGAATCGAATAAAAAGCACAGAGTATCAAAGCAGAGTACTGGACAGGCTTTATTGGGGGTCTGAGGGCGAGGTTCACTGGTTCTGGGGTTAGGGGTCAGAGAAGTCACACGTTCAGGGGGTGAGAGAGTTGTTTTTAAAGGCTTTTTTGGTCCCGGATGTGCTGAGCGTGGTGTTCCATTGTTTTGTTCCCGCCCTTAGGGTCTTTCCATGCCCAGAAGGTCCCTGGTGCAATGTGAGGTCTCAATTGCATCAGCCGTCAGCCATCTTAGGTATTAAGCCACCTCATTGTTAGCAACTTAATGGCATCTGCAGGCAACCGAACAGTTACTATCTGTCATCTGAAAGCTGAAGGCCCAGAAAAGCCTGTGTTGTAGTTACAGTCTAATACCAAAAGCCTGAGAACTAGAGGAGTCAATGATATCTAAGTCTTGGTCTGAATCTGAAGGCCCAAGAAGTATGAACTTAGATGTCCAATGGCAGGAGAAGTTAGATGTGTCAGTTTGTCAGCTTAGGGAAAGAACAAATTCGACCTTTTTCTGCCTTTTAGCACTATCCAGGCCCTCAAGGGATCAGATGATATCCTCCTACATTGTTGAGGGAAATCTTCTTCACTCAGTCTACCAATTCAAATGTTAATCTCCTCTCTAAAAACCCTCACAGACATCCACAGAAATATTTTATTACTAGCTCTCTGAAGACCCATTAGCTCAGTTAAGCTGACACAGATAATTAATCATCACAAATCCACTTCTTGTCACACTGACACCTGTACTCATCTTAAACCATACTTAATCTCCAAATAAATAAGAATGACAAGGTCATGATTATGCTTAACATACCACTAATCCTGCATACAACTAAAAATGTACTAATCTGTCCTCAAGAAGAGAAGATCAAGATCTTGAATGGTGTTCACTCTTCTCCTAATATCCCATAACTTAAATGCAATGATGTAATATTAACAATACTTAAATGCTGACATAAAGATGATACATATTATGTTGCATAATAAGGGAATAAGAGAGAAAAGAAAACAAAAATATTTGATTATATATGCATATATACATACAATCATTTATAATAAAATAAGGAGAAAATACTCATGACAATTAGAGTACTCATTTTTGTAACTGTTCACATGGCTGTAACTTATATTTATAACTATATTTTTCTACTACCCATTCTGAATTCCATTTGCCTTCAGCAAGTACCTCAGCTGCTTGTGGTTCTTCATCTGGTGGAGTGACCCAAACTTTCATTCCTGAAGGGTCTAGGCAGTTTGTAGTCCTGCCTGGATTGGGTTGTTGTAGTTTTCCTTTGACCTCAATTACAGGGCATTTTAATCCTAATAGAGGCCCTAAGACATCTCCTATATTCCAGACAGATTCTTCCTCACCTACATTGAGGAGTAATAGTATAATTTCCCCTTGCTAGTCAGGATCAATAACCTCAATGTACACAGTAACTCCCTTTTGTTGCCTGTTAATTCAGAGACATGAGGAGCCCTATGTGGCTGGGTGGCATTATTAACTTTCAGCTCTTTAGAATCATTTTTGTGTCTCCTGGTGGAAGAATTACTCTCTCTGAAACCAAGACCACTATACAGGTCAAATATAAAGTCATGGGAATAGAAAGCAAAATTTTTACTAGTGGTCGTTTTGGCAGAAGTATTGTGTGTAGGGAAGGCAAATCTGTATCCAGGTTAAAGGTATTTCAGTAAGGACATAATACTGTCCTTTTCATGGTGAAAACAGTTTAATTATAATCAAATTAAAGTAGTTGGATGGTAACTCCAGGGAATGGTCTAATATTGAAGATTACTTTTAGTCACTGCTACTGGCAAATTGGGTTTTTATTGATAGCTGTAGCCAGCTCAGCTTTGATGGGTAGAAGTTCTTGTTATTGAGCACATGCATTAGCGTTCATCTCTGTCACCATGACCACATTGTTTATGAGCCCATTGGTTAATGACAGGAACGGCTTAAGGAAGAGTCTAACTGGTATGTACAGAATGGCTTGTCCTATCCATTTGATTATCAAAATTTTCCTCTGCTGGTCATCCCTTAGTGGGCACTCAAATTGTTGTGACCGGAATAACCAGACTCAACCTGAGTGCTCTGATATTAGAGGCAGTTTATTAGCCAGCGGCTGTCCTTCCAAAGGAGCAGCCCCGAAACATAAAGATACAAAGGTTTTAAGCCCAAAATCTCATTCTTCATTCTGTCTAAATCACAAAGGTTTAATATTTCTTCTATTCTCTACCTGTCAACCTAAAGGTGGGTTGTGTAAGCGGGGGTACAGAAGCAGAAAGTGTACTGTTAAAATGTTAGGTTCCCATGGGTAACTGTTAGGTTCCCATGGGCAACTGTTAGGTTTCCAGGAGTAATAGTCAAACAATAACTTTTCAAGCAAGCAGGTGTCCAGAAGCGAGACATGGCGATTAGCACGTAGGCTCTTAACCTTAACCCATTACTACATCTTTGTGA